>JAHRHZ010000012.1:80173195-80200043 GCA_024137785.1 Ginglymostoma cirratum
CTATCTACTAACATCATCCCGCCCCCTTGACCTGTCCGTCCTCCCTGGACTGACCTATCTCCTCCCTACCCCCCTACCTACACTCACCTTTACTGGCTCCATCCCCGCCTCTTCGACTTGTCTGCCTCCTCTCCACCTATCCTCTCCTCTATCCATCCTCTATCCGCCTCCCCCTCTCTCCCTATTTATTTCAGAACCCTCTTCCCCTCCCCCATTTCTGATGAAGGGTTTAGGCCCGAAACGTCAAGTTTTCCTGCTCCTATGATGCTGCTTGACCTGCTGTGCTCATCCAGCCCCATGCTTGTTATCTCGGATTCTCCAGCATCTGCAGTACCTTTTATCTCTGAAATAATTTATGAGGTTTATCAAGGCCGATTTTATAGAGGTAAAATCAGCTTAAATTATTCTCTCTGCTCTCAGAAGGGTGATATTCTGTACAATGTACCGTACTGCCAGATTCTGAAACCAGATTGTAGAATATTCATAAAAAGTAAGTTCATAGCCAAATAATGATAATACTGGACACAACACATGGTGAGCTAGTCAATATAAATATGCTTTATCTTGATCACAAAGGAACTGACAGCTGTAATGCCAGAGACTTCTGTAAAATCATTCAAATGCCTGCTTTTCTTGTTGCAGAATTTCCTCTCAGAAATGTCTTTGAACTAAAAGCAATGGATTTATTTCTGATATAATGAATCTGTTACTGGTATTAGGGCTTAGTACCTCAGTCACTCACCTATTCAGACACTTAATGACAATGGTTTGATGGCAGGAAGCAGAAAGTAATAGTGTAAAGGATGCTTGTCAGACTGGAGGCCTGTGACTAGTGGTGTGCCTCAGGGGTCGGTGCCGGGCCCATTGCTGTTTATTATCTATAACAATGATTTGGATGAGAATGGACAAGGCGTGATTAGTTAGTTTGCGGATGACAATAAAATAGGCGGTATCATGGACAGTGAGGAAGGTTATCAAAAATTGCAGCAGGATCTTGATGGCTGGGGAAATGGGCCGAGAAATGACAAATGGAGTTTAGTATAAATAAGTGTGAGGTGTTGCATTTTGTAAAGTAAAATCAAAGTAGGAGTTTCATGTTGAATGGTAGAGCCTTAAGGAATGTAGTGGAACAAAGGGACCTTGGAGTTCAGGTGCATGGTTGTGGAGTCACCCATAGACAGGGCAGTGAAGGTGGCTTTTGGCATACTGGCATTCATCAGCCAGGACATTGAATATAGGAGTTGGGAAGTTATGTTGCAATTGTACAGGATGTTGGTGAGGCCACACTTGGAGTACTGTATTCAGTTTTGGTCACCTTGCTATAAGAAGGATGTTATTAAACTGGAAAGAGTGCAGAAGAAATTTACAAGGATGTTTCCAGGAATCAAGGGACTGAGTTATAGGGAGGGGTTGGACAAGCTAGGACTTTTTTCATTACAGCGTAGGAGACTGAGAGAGGATCTTATGGAGGTGTACAAGATCATGAGAGGCGTGGATCGGGTGAATGCACCTTTTCCCAGGGTTGGAGAACCGAGGACGAGAGGGTATCAGTTTAAGGTAAAAGGGGAGGATTAAATGAGAACCTGAGGGGCAACGTTTTTACAGAGGGTGGTATGCATATGGAATGAGCTGCCAGCTGAAATGGTTGAGGCAGGTACATCAACATTTAAAAGGCAATTGGATAATGCATGGATAGGAAAGGTTTAGAAGGAAATGGGCGAAACACAGGGAAATGGGGTTAGTGTGGATGGACATTTTGGTTGGCATGGAGCAGTTTGGGCTGAAGGGCCTGTCTCCGTGCTGTAGGACTCTATGACTCTAATAGCCATGCAGCCATTGTTGGAGTATCTTCTTCAGAGGGCTGGTATGATTGGTCAAATTTATTTCCATGCTACAATATTTCATGGCTCATCAAGGCAGTTAAACTGGAATCTGAAGCAATTCAGAGAACCAAAAGCCAGGAAATCACATGCAGTTATGGCACTATACCACCTGTATGAAGCTTAAATAACTAACCTCAGTTCTGTAGTGTTCATACCCATTCACCTGACACACCACAGTGTAATAATTTGTCAGGGTTTATCTACTCAAATACTATTCAGTCTAAAAGATAAGTACAGGGGGTTCTGCTATAATGCGATAGATGGGTTCCTGTGAAATGACGCGTTATCGAAAACTGTGCCATAGAAATAATGGGGCCTATAGGAAAAGGAGGGTTGGGGCAGACCAACAAAAAAGAAATCATTCAAAAGCACTGTTTGGACAAATATTTAATTCACATGTAATAATGAAATAACAGTAAATTTATCACCTTATCTTGAAAAAATGTCAAGATAATTTGATGGGGGAGGAGGTTCTGAGGTAGCTCTGTTGTTAATGCAGGGGCTAAGGGTTGTCATCATGTCATCAACCAACGGATCAGATCTAAGCTTTGCAGTCCTGCCACATCCAGTCGTGAATGGTGGAGGACAGTTTAAAAACTCACTGGAGGAGGAAGCTCCACAAATATCCCCATCCTCAATGATGGAAGAGCCCAGCACATCAGTGCAAAAGATAAGGCTGAAGCACTCGCAGCAATCTTCAGCCAGAAGTGCCATGTGGACGATCCATCTCAGCCTCCTGCAGTGGTCCCCAGCATCATAGATACCAGTCTTCAGCAATTCAATTCACTCCATGTGATATCAAGAAACGGTTGGAGATACTGGATACTGCAAAGGCTACCAGCCCTGACAACATTCAGGCAATATTACTGAAGACGTGTGCTTTAGAACTTGCCGCTCCCCTAGCCAAGCTGTTCCAGTACAGTTACAACGCTGGTATCTACCCGACAATGTGGAAAATTGCCCAAGTATGTCCTGTACACAAAAAGCAGGACAACTCCAACCCAGCCAATTACTGCCCGATCAGTCTACTCTCGATCATCAGTAAAGTGATGGAAGGTGTCATCAACAGTGCTATCAAGCAGCAACTATTCAGAAATAACATGCTCAGTGACATCCAGTTTGGGTTCCGCCAGGGCAACACAGCTCCTGATCTCATTACAGCCTTGGTTCAAACATGGACAAAAGAGCTGAATTCCAGATGTGAGGTGACAGTGACAGCCCTTGATATTAAGGCTGCATTCGACCGACTGTGGCATCAAGGAGCCCTAGCAAAACTGGAATCAATGGGTATCAGGGGGAAAACACATAGGAAGATGGTCATGGTTGTTGGAGGTCAATCATCTCAGCTCCAGGACATCTCTGAAGAGTTCCTCAGGGTAGTGTCCTAGGCCCAACCATCTTCACTGCTTCATCAATGACATTCCCTCCATCTTATGGTCAGAAGTGGGGATGTTTGCCGATGATTGCACAGTGTTCAGCACCATTCGTGACTTCTCAGATACTGAAGCAGTCCATGTTCACATGCAACAACATCTGGACAGTATCCAGGTTTGGGCTGACAAGTGGCAAGTGACATTCGCGCCACACAAATGCCAGGCTGTGACCATCACCAATAAGAGACAATGTAACCACCGCCCCTTGACATTCAATGGTGTTACCATCACTTAATCCCCCACTATCAACATCCTGGGGGTTACCATTGACCAGAAACTCAACTGGACTCACCACATTAATACAGTGGCTACAAGAGCAGTCCAGAAGCTGGAAATACTGCAGTGAGTAACTCATTTCCTGACTCCTCAAAGCCTGTCCACCATCTACAAGGTGCAAGTCAGGAGTGTGGTGGAAGACTCCCCACTTGCCCGGATGAATGCAACCCAACAACACTCAAGCAGCTTGACACCATCCAGGACAAAACAGCCCGCTTGATTGGCACTACACCCACAAGCATTCACTCCCTGCGCCACCGATGCTCAGTAGCAGCCGTGAATACTATCTACAAGATGCACTGCAGAAGTTCACCTAAGATCCTCAGATAGCACCTTCCAAACCCACGACCACTTCCATCTAGAAGGACAAGGGCAGCAGATATATGGGAACACCACCACCTTCAAGTTCCGCTCCAAGTCACTCACCATCCTGACTTGGAAATATATCACCGTTCCTTCACTGTTGCTGGGTCAAAATCCTGGAATTCCTTCCTTAATAGCATTGTGGGTCAACCCACAACAGGAGGACATGCAGCAGTTCAAGAAGGCAGCTCACCACCACCTTCTCAAAGGCAACTGGGGATGGGCAACAAATACTGGCTAGCCAGTGATGCCCACATCCATTAAAAAGAATAGAAAAAAAAAAATCATCACTATCACCATCTTGAGATGCAATTTTGTTTGCAGGGTTAGGGCAAAAAATAGTTAATCCAGAACCGGATGGTTGTGGTTCATTGCCTTCTGATTGTTTCTTGGGGGTTGGCTTAAAAAAGATGTCCAGTTTTTGCTGCTATGCACTTTTACTTCTTTCACAAAGTAATTCATGGTGTGCCAAAGAAGGTCGTACTTCACGAACTGCTACCCTGCTGCATTCTACATTGTATTCATTGTTCTCTAATCATTGCAACTGCTTCTCAATTTCCCTCAGGATCAAAGACAAAACAGAAGTGGAAAGCTCTCATGGTGCTGCATCCTGAACTTCATCTTCTTCATCTCCAGCTTACACTTCCCCCTCATCGACAAGTTGTTGTAGATCAGCTGTAGAGAGGTCTCCACAGTGGGACTCAAGCAGCTCTCCAACATCCTCAGTCCCCACTTCTTCAAATCCAGCTTGCATCATAAGATCAACGCAACGTTCTTTGATCCTGGGAGCTCCTCTGACAGATCAAAGCTTTATAAAGCTTGAAAAAAATGTGGGAGAAGTTTCCGCCAAACTGCATGCAAGCAGTCCTTACTGACATCCCCCAAGCCTCCACGAAAATGTCAATTGCATTTTTGATGTTAAAGCTCTTCCAATATCAACGAACACTGTCCTTAATCCCAGCAATGGCTGCAGTAAGTCTGTTAAGTGTGCACCTTAAATAATAAGCTTTAAAAGCTGCTATTACACCCTGGTCCATGGGTTGAAGGAGAGAGGTTGTGTTTGGAGGTAGAAATAGCACTTTGATGCTTTCAGAAAACTCACCAATGGTCTGAGGATGGCTTGGCGCATTTTTTCTATTCATTTGTGGGGTCGAGTGTCGCCGGCTGGCTAACAATTCTTGCCCATCCCTAGTTGCCCTTGAGAATTTGATGGTGAGCTGCCTTCTTGAACCGCTGCAGTCCACCTGCTGTGTTGACCCACAATGGCATTAGGAAGGGAATTCCAGGATTTTAACCCAGCGACAGTGAAGGAACTGTTTATATATATATTTCCAAGTCAGGATGTTGAGTGGCTTGGAGGGGAACTTGAAGGTCGTGGTGTTCCCACATGTCTGCTGCCTTTGTCTTTCTATATGGAAGTGGTCGTGGGTTTGGAAGGTGCTATCTGAGGATCTCTGGTGAATTTCTGCAGTGCATCTTGTAGATAGTATACACTGCTGCTCCTGAGCATCAGTTATGGAGGGAGCGGCATTATCAACAAGATTCTTGAAATCCATATTTTTTTTCCTGCATTACTTTCTAAAAACATCTTCAAAAACATCAACAATAAGGTCAGAAAAAAATTGCAACCTCTTTTGCTTGATATAATGTAGATGACTAGAGTAACCTTTCAAGGCTCATGGGTTGGCAGAATGGTACACCACCACAGTCTGAAGCTTTAAGTCTCCACTAGCATTGGCACTCAGCAGCACAGTGATACATCTTTTACCACCTTAAAGCCTGGAGCGTGTGCTTCATTCATAGAAATGTAGGTTCTTGATGACGTTCGCTTCCAGTATAAACCTGTCTCATCCAAATTGAAAATTTGATCTAAGTTGTAGCCTTCTTTGTCAATTAATTCTTTTACTGTGGGAGGAAATGCCATTGCATGGTCCTTGTCTGCGCTGGCATCTTCACCACATAATCTTGCGTTATGAAAAGCTTAGTGGTTCTTAAAACCAGTCACTGCCAGCACTAAAGGCAGACACATCTGCAGGATTTTTGGCTTGTTCTGTTAGATCTTTGTAAGTCAGTAAGGCTTTCTCTTTTCTGGTGAGAAGGGTGGTCCCAGATTACTTCTTTGTTTGCTCTTTTGTCCACACACTTAGAAACATCTCCCCAAGTTCCTTTGTTCGTGACCTCACAGATTTATTAGCACTCAGACTTGTTCCAGCAATACAACTTGCTTTAATCTTTACTAGATTGTCTCTAATGGTGCGTAAGATAGACTCCTTCATTCTTGTTGCGCGAGTAATATCACATGTTCTCTCATTATGCTCAAAACGCTTTACAAGATCGAACTTCTCTTCCAGCATTCTAGCCTTTCTTTTATGTACACCACCCGTAATTTTATCACCAGGACGCTCCTTGTTATCATTCTTGCCACTTTGCCCTTGCATTTTGTGGGTAACATAGTCGAACTGTACAGTACCTCTCACCAGAAAGAACGACAATCTTTGAGGCAAGCACTGGAACTCTTTCGGTGCACGTTCAGGACAAGGCCCATGAACCGATCACGTGATATCGATGTTTGAATAGTGTTACAGCCAAAACAAAGTTTGCGTTTTACAAATACTGTTCCCCTATTTGTCAATTGCATTATAGCCAATTCACGTTGCTGGAATACACATTATAAGAGAAGCCCCTGCAAAACCTTACCAGAAATTTGTAATGAAACAAACTAGCAGCTATCACTCAATGTTGAAAGTGATGTTAAACATGTGATATTTTAAATAATGTTTGTAATTGTCTCTTTAATTCAAGGTAAATCACTAAATGGACTTGTGCATGTAATCTGTTCATTTTGCCTGGCAATAAACTGTCTGACTTGGTTACTACACGCCAGGGTCCTGAGTTCTGGTGTTATTGAAATCCATATTTAACAACCAAATGTTAATATATCAAGTGTTAAGCAGGTTATTGGATTTAAGTACAACAACAAAAGCAAAAGTTGCTGGAAAAGCCCAGAAGGTCTGGCAGCATCTGCGGAAAGAAAGCCAGTTAACATTTCGGATCCAGAGACCATTCTTCAGAACTGACTGCAGCTGAGAACAGGTTGGTACGTATGCTAAGGATGAGGGGTGGGGAGGGGAGAAGTAAACAATACGGGGAGATAGAGCTTATGAGATAAACAAAAGCAGTTGGGCAGGCAAAGCAATGGATAAAGGTCAGCCTGGGACAATGTATAGCTGCTAATGGGGACTGTTAGTAGATGACAATGGTTTGTTTGTGGTAAAAGACCATGTGATGACATTGTGTGTGTGGTTGGGGTAAGGACAAGGACATGGGAGATGATGAAACTTTTGAAGTTGATACTGAGTCCAGATGTTTGTAGGGTTCCCAAGTGGAAAATCAGGAATTGTTTGTTCTTCCAGCTTGTGCTGAGCTTCACTGGAGCACTGCAGCAAGCCCCAGACAGAGATGTTGGCCAGGAAATACGATGGAGCGTTGAAATGGCAGGCAACCACTTGGATTGGATTTAAGTGATTAATTTGCTAATTGAGTAGATATAAAGGATGGGGGGCTCTTGTGGTGCAGTGGTAGACTCCCTATCTCTGAGCCAGGACATCCAGGCTCAAATCCAGCCTGCACCAGGTGTGTAATAATATCTCTAAACCGGTTGATTAGAAAATACCCATAAAGGGGGAACAGAAGGGACTGGTGTGTGGAAGGAGTTGTAAGGCTGAATGTTTAGTAAACTTGATAGACATAGAAAGATGTCTTGGTTTCTATCTCACACAGAATTGGATCTGAATTCACATTGACAGCAGAGGATGGTTGCCTAAAGCTGATGGTTTGAAGCTCAGGACTCTTTTCAAACAGAATATTGTAACTGGAGTTATTTTGGAAACGAATGATAAAAACCAATAGCAAAGTGTTGGGATCTGACTGTTTACTGATGTTTTATGAAGCTGAACCTTACACTCAATGGGAAAACAGCATGGATTATGGTTTTAGCATGATAAAAAGCAAGATATGGCCTTCATAATGTTGCTTAAAAGTAGAAACTTCAGGGTGGCATGGTGGCTCAATGGCTAGAACTGCTGGCTTACAGCAGCAGGGACTGGGGTTCAATTCCAGCCTTGGGTGATTATCTGTGTGCAGTTTACACATTCTCCCTTCTCTCTGTGATGTTCTACCAGGTGCTCTGATTTCTTTGCACAGTCCAAAGATGTATAGGTTAGGTCAATTGTTCAGAAGTGTGAAGTCTGGATGGATTAGCCATGGTAAATGTGGGCATAGGGAGGCTGGGCCTGGATAGGATAGTCTTCAGAGGGTCGGCCTTGACTCAGGCTGAATTGTTTCTATCTGCACTGTAGGGATTTTATGAGTCTAGAAGTGGGATCAGTGTTCTCAAAGCTAAATATTCCACAATTAGACATTGAGAAAGATTTGGAAATTTTATTAAATGTATGGACAAAATTTAGAGAAAAATAATGTTACACACGAGACACGGTCAGACTTTAATAAATTCAAATCTATAGAAGAATAAATAATGGAATTTAGAGTCATAGAGATATACAGTACAGTAACAGCTCCTTCGGTTCAACTCGTCTACGCTGACCAGATGTCCCAAATCAATCTACTCCTATTTGCCAGCATTTGGCCCATATGCTTCTGAACCCTTCCTATTCAAATGACCATCCAAATGCCTTTTAAATGTTGTAATTGTAGCAGCATCCACCATTTCCTCTGGCAGCTAATTCCACACACGCACCACCCTCTGCGTGAAAACGTTGCCCCTTAGGTCCCTTTTAAATCACTCCCCTCTCACCTTAAACTATGCCATCTAGTTTTGGACTCCCCCACCTGGGGAAAAGACTTTGTCCAAACAAAACAAAAGTTCCAGTTCTGAGGAAGGGTCACCGGACCCAAAGCATCAACTCTGTTTTTCCCTTCACAGATGCTGCCAGACCTGCTGAGCTTTTCCAGCAACTTTGTTTTTATCCCTGAAAAGACTTTTTCTATTAGCCCATGTCCCTCATGAATTTATAAAACTCCATAAGGTCATCCCTCAGCCTCCAACGCTCTAGGGAAAATAGCCAGTCTATTCAGCCTGAACAGGTTGGCTGATACCGTCCAATCCTGGCAACATCATTGTAAATCTTTTCTGAACTCTTTCAATTCTCATAACATCGTTCCTATGACAGGGAGACCAGAATTGCATACAGTATTCCAATAGTGGCCTAACCAATGTCCTCTACGGCCGCAACATGACCTCCCAACTCCTATACTCAGTGCACTGACCAATAAAGGCAAGCATACTAAATGCCTTCTTCACTATCCAATCTACCTGCGACTCCACTGTCAGGGAACTATGAACCTGCACTCCAAGGTCTCTTTGTTTAGCAGGACCTTATCATTAGGTATATAATTCCTGCCCTATGCAGCACCTGTCCAAAATGCAGCACCTCACATTTATCTAAATTAAGTTCCATCTGCCACTCCTCAGCCCATTGGCTCATCTGATCAAGATTCCAAAGTACTCTGAGGTAACCTTCTTCCCTGTCCACTGCACCTTCAATTTTGATCTGCAAACTGCCTAGCCATACCTCGTATGTTCATATCCAAATCATTTATGTAAATGACAAAAAGCAGTGGACCCAGCACTGATCCTTGTGGCACACCACTGGTCCCGGGCCTCCAGTCTGAAAAGCAACCCTCCACCACCACGTTCTGTTTCCTACCTATGAGCCAGTGCTGTATCCAAATAGCTAGTTCTCCCCCTATTCCGTGTGATCTTACCTTCCTAACCAGTCTACCATGAGGAACCTTGTCAAACGCCTTAATGAAGTCCATGTAGATTACGTCTATCCCTCTGCCCTCATCAATCCTCTTTGTTACTTCTTCAAAAAACTCCATCAAGCTAGTGAGACATGATTTCCCACACACAAAGCCATGTTGACTATCCCTAATCAGTCCTTGCCCTTCTAAATACATGTAAATCCTGTCCCTCAGGGTCCCCTCCAACAATGTGCCCACCACCGATGTCAGGCTCACCGATCTATACCAGTCTATAGTTCCCTGGCTTTTCCTTACCACCTTTCTTAAACAGTGGCACCACATTAGCCAACCTCCAGTCTTCTGGCACCTCAATGTAGCTATCGACGATACAAGTATCTCAGCAAGGGGCCCAACAATCACTTCCCCAGCTTCCCATGCAGTTGGAGGGTACACCTGATCAGGTCCTGGAGATTTATCCACCTCTATGCGTTTCAAGATGTCCAGCACCTCCTCCTCTGTAATATGGACATTTTTCAAGAGGTTGCTATTTATTTCCCCACGTTTTCAATCTTCCACATCTTTCGCCACGGTAGACACTGATACAAAACAATTGTTTAAAATCTCCTGCGGTTCCACATATTAGCGACCTTGCTGATCTTTATGGGCTGTATTCTCTCCCTAGTTTCTCTTTTATCCTTAATGTATTTGTAGAATCCCTTTGGATTCTCCTTAACCCTATCTGTGAAAGCTACGTCATGTCCCTTTTTTGCCCTCCTGACTTCCCTCTTAAGTATACTCCCACTGCCTTTATACTCTTCTAGGAAATCACTTGATTTCTGCTGTCTATACCTGACATATACTTCCTTCTTTCTCTTGACCAAACCCACAACGTCTCTAGTCATCCAGCACTCCCTACACCTACCAGCCTTGCTCTTAACCCTAACAGGAACATAGTCTTTCTGGACTCTCATTTAATCATTTTTGAAGGCTTCCTATTTTCTCCTCGTCCCTTTACCTGCAAACATCTGCCCCCAGTCAACTTTTGACATTTCTTGCCTAATACCATCAAAATTAGCCGTCCTCCAATGAAGAACTTTAACTTTTAGATCCAGTCTATCCTTTTCCATCACCATTTTAAAACTAATAGAATCATGGTCACTGGCCCTAAAGTGCTTCTCCACTGACACCTCAGTCACCTGCCTTGCCTTATTTCCCAAGAGTAGGTGAAGTTTTGCACCTTCTCCAGTAAGTACATTCACATACTGAATCAGAAAATTTTCTTGTACACACTTAAGAAATTCCTCTCTTTCCAAGCCCATAACACTACGGCAGCCCCAGTCTATGTTTAGAAAGTAAAACTCTCCTACCACAACTACCCTATTATTCTTACAGATAACTGAGATCTCCTTACAAACTTGTTTCTCAATTTCCCATTGACTGCTGGAGGGACTCTACAGTACAATCCCAGTAAGGTGATCATCCCTTTCGTATTTCTCAGTTCTACTCAAATAACTGATGTACTTCCAGGAATATTCTCCCTAACTACAACCATAATGAAAAACGTCACTCCCCCTCCTCTCTTGCCCCCCTTTCAATCCTTCCCATAGCATCTATAACGTGGAACATTAAGCTGCCTGTCCTGTCTACCCTGAGACACATCTCTGTAATTGCTATGATATCCCAGTCCCATGCTCTTAATCTTGCCCTGATTTCATCTGCCTTACCTGTTTGGCCTCTTCCATTAAAAAACTTGCAGGTTAATTTATCAGTCCCACCTCATTCTCTGCTTTGTTCCTGCCTGCACTGACTGTTTGACTTCCTCCTTTTCCCAACTGCACCAGCGCCAGACTGATCTCTTTCCCCACTACCTCCCTAGGTCCCACCACCCCCAATCTCACACCCCCCATTAGTTTAAATCCTCCCGATCAGCTCCAGCAAATCTCCTCTCCTCCATAATAGTCCCCTTCCAATTCAGGTGCAATCCGTCCTTCTTGCACAGGTTGCTTCTACCCCAGAAGACATTCCAATTATCCACAGACTATTTGCAAAAACCCTACTTAGAGATTCCAAATTCACTTTTTTGATGTCAGCATTGCCCTTAGCAAGCTTTGTTTGTTAATGCACAATTGGCCACACGGTTATTTTCCTGGTGGCAGAAAGAAATACAATAAAATCTGTTCAAAAAGGTGTTTCAGAGATAGTAGGAACTGCAGATGCTGGAGAATCTGAGATAACAAGGTGTAGAGCTGGATGAACACAGTAGGGCAAGCAGCATTAGAGAAGCAGGAAAGCTGACGTTGTGGATCTAGACCCTTCTTCAGAAAATGAAGAAGGGTCTACACCCGAAACGTCAGCTTTCCTGCTCCTCTGATGCTGCTTGGCCTGCTGTGTTCATCCAGCTCTACACCTTATTCAAAAAGGTGTCTTTTTTCTGTCTCACAATATATAAAAATCATCTATATTTTATGTTTATACATTACACATTCATACATAAACCACGGGTGATCTGGGAAAGGAAAAATCAAGAAAAAAATTTGAATATAACCACAGGTAATTTGGGGATAGAAAAGAAAATGAAGGGCACTATTTGACCCTACGAAAAAAAAACAAAAAAAAAGCAGACTCCTAATTGTGCATAATAACATCTCTGAACAAGTTGATTAGAAGAAAAAAAAAGGAACAGTAAAGGGCTCTTGGTAGTGTCCCTATCTCTGATCAAAAAAGAAATGGGTTCAAGTCCCATCTGCTCCAGAGTTGTGTGACAAAGTCTCTGAAGAGTTTGATGAGAAGATATCTAAAAAGGGAACAGATGAAACTGGTCTATAGAAGGAGTATAAGACTGACTAGTTGTTTAACTCTATTCACAAAAAAAAAATGTTTTGGTTTCTTTCTCCCTGACTGGTTTGGATCCAAATTGACACAGAAAACAAAGTACAGAACATTTGTTTTTTCTCATGAAGAGACTCTGAAGTAGCTGTTCTTACTTGTTACAGATTTATATTTCCAAGCCTTTTTTCCCCATGCATTCCTGGACACAGGGACAAAGTGGACCATGAAAGCAGCCGCATCACGAGTTGCAATGAATAAATTGTTGTCTGCTGACTACCAGAAAGGATGTTCGCCTAAAATTGCCCTCTGACTAAAGGTCAGAAATCAGTCCAACAGGTTTATTTGAAAACACAAGCTTTCGGAGCCTCACTCTTTCTTCAGGTGTTAGTGAGAGATGTAGTATCAGACACAGAATCTATAAGACCAAAGGGTCACACCACTGATGAGGATGTATTAGCTAACTTACAATGCTCTTAAATCTTCACACCACCTCTGGATAAAGTAAAGGAATCTATGGAGACAAAGATTTTCCCAGGCAAAATTATCAGCTTGAGTCTGTTGTTTGTGGTCAGTTTGGGAATACTATGCCGCACAGTATAAATATGGTGTGAGGTTTAGTTACCCGAGTAATGTTTAGTCAGTGTTGATTTTTTAAAAGCTTTTGGTCTTTGCAGAAATCATAACAGTGATCTTGACTAAGTTCACTAATTGTATGCTTTTTTAGTCACTG
Source organism: Ginglymostoma cirratum (assembly GCA_024137785.1). NCBI lineage: Eukaryota > Metazoa > Chordata > Chondrichthyes > Orectolobiformes > Ginglymostomatidae > Ginglymostoma > Ginglymostoma cirratum. The sequence continues at coordinate 80,186,473 of JAHRHZ010000012.1, forward strand.
TATAGCCAGTAGGGCAGAATCCCAAATAGATCACATATTTTTCTTTGATCATAGAAACATAGAAGAAAGGAGCAGGAGAAAGCCATTTGGCCCTTCAAGCGTGCTCTGCCATTCTTCACAATCACAGCTGAACGCCCAACTCAATAGCCTAATCCCGCTCTCTCCCCATAACTTTTGATCACATTTGCCCCAAGTGCTAAATTTAGTTGCCTCTTCAATAGATTCAATGTTTTGGTATCAACTACTTCCTATGGTAATAAATTCCACAGGCTCACCATGCTTTTGATGAAGAAATGTCTCCTCATCTCCGTCCTAAATTGTCTACCCCGAATCCTCATACTGTGACCACTGATTCTGGACACACCCATTAGGCCCTAAGGAACAAAGCTAATTGCAACGCAGCACTAATTTGGCAAAATGGGGAAAGAAGGAATAATGAGGAAGGAAGTGAATTAGGACTGTTTAGGAGAGGGAGTTCAAGTGTATTTTGTGTGATATGCTTATGCTTGTGTGATATAAGTGTGACAGTCCTGTCTGTCGTCTAGCGATTGTAAAACATGACATCCTCACTGGAAGATCAATTAATATATTGATCATGGAATTGAAATGTCTATCAGTTACAAAATAGAATTGTGTTCCTTAATAAAACCAATTTCTCCAAAAACAGAAATGTATCCCAGGCTTCCATTTTTAAAAACTACAAAAAGTGCCAATTTCAAAGAATGCTGAATGTTAAATGAGGTACAGTTTGAATAATAACACGGGTTATCCATATAAATATTGAACAACGAGTGATTCATCCTCACTCTACAAGTATACACAGAAAAATGTATTTTCTATCTTTTGAGTGGCTTCTACCAGTCATTTTAATGACCACTGATAAGGGCTACTGCCTGCTGGAATGAACGTATCATGCGCACTGCCCTAAAAGTACCAAAAGTTGCCAGTGGGGATTCAACAATGAAAATAAGATTGGACAGAAACGTAGGCTTTCTGTATGTACAAATGAAATGACAGTTAAAAAAAAGATAAAAATGCAGTTGCCTGTTGTTCTCTGCAAAACAGATATTCCTCCAAAGTAACAGCTCATTCTTTTTTAAAACAGTTGTCACTAGCCTCCCCCATTCCATCCTTGAATGCATCAATTCCATTTTTCTGATTTTTTATAACAATATAAACGTTTCTCTCAAATTATTATTTTGGTGAACGGAGCTTAAATGATTAACATAAATTAAAGCACAGCTAATGTTCTGCTTGTGAGAACATTACTGTCTGTCATTCAATGATTATAAAGCATGACACCCTCACTGGAAAATAAGTTCATAGTTTGGTCATGGAATTGAAATGTCTGTCAGTTAATCAGTGATTGCTTGTATAAGACATTGAGCAGCCAGGCAGAAAGTACTAGGCCATTTTTTAATGATGAAATGTCCATTTGTGGAATTTTATGGTGAGACAAATTTCTTTTTGAAATAAAGCTTTGATTTATATATTCTAAAAAAAAATTAGATAATAGCTCAAAAAAGATGGCGTAATTAAAAGCATTTTAGAATTCATTATGGGTGAAAAATTCAGTTTTTTCCAAAAATTAGAACTCATTATCAGCAGCCCCTCGCAAACGAGGATGACTCTCTTCCATTCTCAGCGTGAGTCCATAGGTGGCTGTACAGATTGATGCAGCTACCACAGACTCTGTTACATTTGGGGCAGGTGGTAGTCACAGGAAGGGGTGGCTGGGGCATTGGTGTGGCAGCAGGTTCCTTTTTCTGTTTTTGCCTGGCTTTCATTTTTTCCCGACAGCAAGTTTCAAGGTGCTCATCACCTTCCCAGACACTCCTCCTCCAATTTGGACGGTCTTCGGCTAATGATTCCCAGGTGTCTGTGGAAATGCCACTCTTTGCCAGTGAGGGCCTTGAGGGAATTACTGAAGTGCTTCCTCTGTGCACCTTGGGTTTGCGTGCCATTTTGAAGCGGGGAGTAGACTACATGCTTGGAGAGTCTCTTATCAGTCATGTGGACTAGAATGTTACCATTGACAAGAATATCACTTTGTACTACCTTAAAACTACAAGATACTAGAATATTACAAAAGGGCACACCAGTGACTTGCATCACAAATGGTTTTCTTGCAGTGAAACTTATTGTATCAGAGTATGAAACCGCAGCACCACTTACGATCAGCAACCAGGAAATTGGTTATTACACAGATTTTAATGCCAACAAATTCTCTGGATCTGATTATTCCCAATGTCAACTCAATAATTATATTATATTGCATGAACATTCTAAAAACTGAAACTATGACCTATGAAATCATGACTACATTACATCACCACCACATTTTGTACTTCTGGACTGGCATGAGTTTGGTTCCTGAGATCAACATGTTAATGATTAATGATCAAACAGAGATTAATATTCTTGTTCAGTACATTAGTGCTTCAGATTCTTCTTAAATGTGAAGAATTGGTCAATACATTCAGACGCACATCGATGCATATTACAGCATATCTGAACCTGTACCTTTATGATGTTGCTGCAATTTTTGCTGACAGAGCTAAAGGGTCAAATACACATTGCCAGCATAAATTAGAAACTGTATAGATAGCACTAGCATCAAAAACTTTTGTTGCATTTATTGGTTCTGTTTGCATTAATCAATAAAATACTTCTACAAATGGTGAAGGTGAAATCTGTAAATATAGTGAAGAAAGTGATGAAGTTAGAGAGCTACTGAGATAGAGCTGGAGAGCAGGACTAGCTGGATAGCTCTTTCAGGTACAGACATGATAGGTTGAATAGCCTCCTTCTGTACTGTAAAATTTGATGATTCTAGAGTGCAGAAATATTACATGTGAAACAAATTTCTCACACAGCAGGAATACCACTCAGCAAAAATATTTTCAGCAATCAAACGTTTCTTACCTTCATTTGCTTCATTTTGTAATTCAAACTGATAATTCCCACAATGTTTCATCTGTCTGTTCCCTTCGCACTTTCATCTATGTATCATTTCATAGCCTTCAATCAAATGCCTAACACAGTTATCTGTTGCTTCCTAGGTAAATTATCAGAATTATGTAAAATAAAAGAGAAAATTGTCTATTTTACATGAAACAATGTATTATGCAACTGTTTCTACTTCTTGTATTGCTTTAACGAAGCTCAAGCTCATTGCGTCGAAAGCATAATGAAAGGTTTGTGTTTATGCTTGCAAAAATCTTTTTATTGCCCGACCAGTTAGTCAAAGGAGGTGTGGATATAATTGCAAAGCATTCATGGAATACATGTGAATCAAAACAAAGACATAGAATTTCAGCAAACATTGAATCACATGTGCCCAGCATAAACAGCAGAGCAAAGATAATGAGCAATGGATCTCCTACACACTTTGCGGCATTGTACATTGCTTAAGGTTACAATATCAGCCATTCAAGCAAGTCACAAGTCACACTGAGGAGAAATATTTTGAGTGATGGAGGAAGAAGTAATCTATCAAAGGAATCTATCCATCAGATATTAAACATTTAGCACACTTGCCTTCATTGCTCAGACCTTTGAGTATAGGAGTTGGGATGTCACGTTGAAGTTGTTCAGGACATTGGTGAGGCCGCCTCTGGACTACTTTGTGCAGTTTTGGTCACCATGTTATAGGAAGGATACTATTAAACTGGAAAGGGTTGAGAAACAATTTACCAGGATGTTGCCAGGAATTGGAGGGTTTGAGTTATAAAAATAGGCTGGAACTTTTTTCACTGGAGTGTAGGAGGTTGAGAGGTGACCTTATAGAGGTGTATAATATCATAAGGGACAAAGATAAGGTGAACAGCAAAGGCCGTTTCCCTAAAATTAGGGGACATATTTTTAAGGTGAGAGGAGAAAGATTTAAAAAGGACATAAGGGGCAACTTTTTTACACAGAGAGTAGTTAGTGTGTGGAATGAATTGCCAGAGGAAGTGGTGGATGCAGGTACAGGTACAGGTAAAACATTTAAAAGGCATTTGGATAAGTACATGAGTAGGAAAGGTTTGGAGGGGTAATGGCCAAATGCAGGCATGTGGTACTAGTTTAGTTGGGAACATGTTTGGAATGGGCTAATTGGACCAAAGGATCTGTTTCCATGCTATACGACTCCATAATTCTATTCTGTGGAAAGTGAACAACTAATTTCCCTCCCCATAACATTTGTGGATAAAAATCCTACAATAATATCATACATGCAGCCCAGAGCTTTGACCTCCTAAACTGCATTCAAAATTGTAGGTAGGAATATGAGCGCACACTACATGAAATACGGCAGAGACATCCAACCAACGAGGGCAATACAATCTCAGAATGGCGGCAGACTCTTGACAGGTGGAACTGGGATTTAAATCATGCCAAAAGAAGTGCAATTTCTCAGTAAGCAGAGACTACTCTATGAATTATCAATCGTCTGGGATGTTTTTCCATTTGATTCTTCTGTGATGGAACCCCAAAAGAGATAGATGATCCCAATGATTCTAATAGGAATTACTGGTGACATTCCTCAGTAAACCTGGTATCACTCTGGGTATTTGCGAAAACTTAGATGTAAAACTTAATTGGAGCAGGAAGATAAACCTCCATGGTTTAGCCCTCACCCAGGCAGAGCCATCATGGAATTACACAAAAATGTGCAATGTCTGGATTGTATGCTTACTTGTGACTTACAAGTGAAAACCGATATGTTTTAATAATGCAAAATGGTTTAAATTACAGGCTGTACAGAAGAAAAAGCTGAAAACTAATTTCACAACCGAGTAAATACATCACATTTCAGGGCATTCGGTAAGACTGAATATGAATACATATACATAATATATATGAATATTCCACACCAACTTGAAAAATTCCATGTTCAAAGTTGATAAGTAACATACAAGTTTGGTTATGACTGAAACTTCTGTTCCCAACTGAATAAGTTATTTGGGCATGAAAATAAAGAGTGAGCACTTGGTTTGGATGAGAAGAAAGTACGTGCTTGTGCTACATCTCACCACAAAATAACATTTTCCAAAGATCAGTCAGAGAAACAGAAGATATACTGAATATCATCTTGCATTTTCAAAGCTTATAGGAACATTAGACCTAAAAAAAAAATCACGTGTGAATTGTTTACATCCTATTTACAAAAAGACGAGGCACAATTTTTACATGGATTTAATTCAGACAGTGTCACTTTTTCATTTAACCATTTCCATTTTTCCCCAATGAACAATCAATTTATTATGCCTAGACTCCATAATTTGTTGATGCTCTGCAAAGTACTTTTCCAGTTATCCAGCCCTCTACACACACGCAAATAAAAAGCTTTCAATTTCCTTTAATAGTTCATGGAAAGATTGTGCCCACTGTTTATAGTTGGATTTTATAAATATTCACATTTTACCATTTGTCAAAGATGCAACTCGACAGTGGCCTCACTACATGACCATTGTCCTAGAATGACTTGATAACTACCCGCCCAAGTACATACATTCAAGAGATCCAACAACATTTATTCAGAAAATCTAAAACCCATTGACCAAATTTCTGACTGTAGGCAATTGAACAGACTCAATATAATTATTGAAAGTGCATACACAAACGAGAAGGGAACACTGCTGAAATCGCAGCAGCAACAGCAACAAAAAAAACCCCATTTAATATACATTTTCTGATGATTTGAAACAACACAGGGTACCTACAGGGTCAGAAAATAATGTAACCTTTGAAAGTATGTAGAGAGACAAAAATCATAATATCCCTACAGTGCAGATAGTGGCCATTTGGCCCACTAAGTTTGCACCTCTAAAGAACATTCCACCCCCTCACTCTATCCCCACACCCAGCATTTACCACAGTTAATCCACCTAGCCTGCACCACCTTGGACACCATAGGGAAATTTAGCACGGCCAATCCAGCTAACGTGCACATCTTTGGATTGTGGGAGGAAACTGGTGCACCCGAATGAAACCTATGCAGATGCAGGAGAACGTGCAAACCCCATAGGCCGTTACTTAAAGCTGGAATATTAACGAAAATTTAAATTATTTGCCAATTTCAGAATTTTAAATTGATTTCATATTGACCAACATAACTAACATCTCACTTCAATGATTAGTTCTAGTTTGGCTGGCCGATCCTCAACAAATTTGTCATCAATATTAAGAAATTTTTCAATAGGTTAGCCATGTAATTGCAATATTCATCAAGAAACTAGTTCAAAAATAGAATTAAAATTTAAAATATAAAACTAATATCATTGTGATCGTCAAGAGAGATCTGGATAAATACCTGGGGGAAAAATGCATGATCATGCAGAAAAAGCACAGAAGCAGGATTAAAGAGCTGGCTGGCAAAGAAATGCTGAACTAAACAGCCCCTCTTTGTGTGTATCTTAGAATTACAGGGAACATACAGCATAGAAACAAGCTATTTGTATCAACTAGTCCATGCTAGTGTTTATGCTCTATTCTGCCTTGTCTATCAGCTAGAGATTAATCACAATGTAGCAGCAAATTTGTTCATTTTGCCTCCAATTTTCACCCCTCTATAACATTCACATTGTCCATCTCCAACACTTCCCTTCCTTTCCTTGACCTGTCCATCTCCATTTCAGGGAATAAACTGTCCACTGCCATCCACAGCAAAGCCCATAGCTACCTTCAATACAGCTCTTCACACCCCAAGTCCAGCAAGGATTCCATCCGATTCTCCGAGTTCCTTCACTTATGTGATACCTGTTCGGATGATGCCACCATCCAAAACAGTGCTGGTGAATGGCTTTTTTCTCCCATAACTATGGTTTCCCATCCGCTGTGGTTGACAGGGCCCCCCAACTGCATCTGACGTACCACCTGTGCTTCCACCCTTGCCTTTTCCCATCACCCACAACAGTATGATCGGGTCCCCCTTCTCCTCACTTTTCATCCCATCAGCTTCCGCATTCAAAGGATCAATCTCCACCATTTCACACAACTCCAGCAGAACGCTGGCAGTTAGACACACCATTGGTCTGCTATTCGCAAATCCCAATCACCTTATTTGATCTATCTTTTCTCCTCCAGCACTCCAATCTCCCCATCCCCACCACTACTGCATAAATGCTGTCCTTTCACACTTCATGTCAGCTCTGATGAAGAGTCATCTAGACTTGAAACATTAGCTTGCTTTCTCTCCATGGATGCTGCCTGACCTGCTGTGATTTCCAGCATTTTTTGTTTTCACCTGGAAATTAATCCTCTGTTACACATACCCCGTATGCTTGAATAGATTTCCTTTATATGCACCTATACTATTTACCTCAATTGCTCCTGCAGAAATACGTTCTACATTGTCACTACTGTGGGTAAATAGCTTCTTCTGAATTCTGCCTGTTCTCAAATCATGGAATGATACAGGGCAAAAGGAATTCAGCCAACGAACCAACTGTTTTTTTCAAAGAACAATCCAATTCATCTCATTCCACCTAATTCTTTCTCTTATTGATGTATTTCTTTCTTCTCCAAATATTTGTCCAATTCCCTTTTGAAACCTACAATTGAGTCTGTATTCATCACCCTACCATGCAGTGCATTCCAAACCCTATTACTTGTTGCATAAAAATGTTTAACATCATGCCGTGGATCACATTAAACTGGGCTCTTTAGTAGGCTCACCATTCTTTGAATGTACTTCCTCTATTTATTTTATTTGACCTCTCATGAGCATTATCATTTCTATTAAGTCTCCTCTTAGTCTTCTCTGACTGGAGCTTAGTTATTTCCCTTATTCTCTCCACATAACAGCAATTCTTTTTTGCTACAGCTATATGAGTATATGTTTTCTGTATTTTCTACAAACTCCCAAGGTCCCTCCTAAATTATGGTACCCACTGAGAAACGACCAAGGATGATTCTGGGAGAAGTTGGTGAAGCTGCTGTGACTGAGAAGGGAATCGCATAGGACCCAGTGCTCAACAAGAGGAGGAGTATCCAACAGAGGGTGCCAGTGAGAAATGACTGAGCAGGAGACTGGGAGAAGTCAGCTCTGTCACTACAACTGCTAGTTTTGATTAGCAACCTTACACTAATCAGTTGCTGGGAAGCAGAACCAGAAAGGCCGAAGGGAGAAGACAGCAACCAGAGCAGGTAAAAACTCGTGCACAGGGCATTGTCCTTCATCCATGATAGCTGGAGTTTGTGGGACCTGCACTTCATCACATCACAACTTCAAAAGTGGACAGATGGGCTCCTGATTCGTCAGTAGTGGTCAGGTGGTTCTAACATAGAAGATAAGAGCAGGAGGAGGCCATTTGGGCCTTCAAGCCTGCTCCACCATTCTTCACAATCATAGCTGATCGTCCAACTCAATAGCCTAATCCTGCTTTCTACCCACAACCTTTTATTCCAATCACCTCAAGTGCTATATCTAGTTGCCTCTTGAATACATTCAATGTTTTGGCATCGACTACTTCTTGTGGTAATGAATTCCACAGGCTCACCACTCTTTAGGTGAAGAAGTGTCTCCTCATCTCCGTCCTAAATGGTCTACCCTGAATCCACAGGCTGTGACCTCTGGACACACTCACCATCAGGAACGTCCTCCCTACATCTACCTTGTCTAGTCCTGTTAGAATTTGTAGGAGATCCCCCCTCATTCGTCTGAACTCCAGCAAAAACAATCTTAACCTTGTCAATCTCTCCTCATACGTCAGACCCGCCATCCCCAAAATCAGCCTGGTAACCCTTCGCTGCACTCCCTCGAGAGCAAGAGCATCCTTCCTCAGAAAAGGAGGTCAAACTGCACACACTATTCCAGGTGTGGTCTCACCAAGGCCCTGTACAACTGCTACAACACATTCCTACTCCTGTACTCAAAACCTCTCACAATGAAGGCCAACATACCATTTGCATTCTTTATTGCCTGTGCACCTGCATGCTTATTTTCAGCAACTGGTCCATAAAGACAACCAGGTCCCAATGCACACTCCCCTCTCCCAATTTACAGCCATTCAGGTAGTAATCTGCCTTCTTGCTTTTCCTTCCAAAGTGAATAACCTCACAATTATCCAAATTATACTGCATCTGCCATTGATTTGGCCAGTCACCCAACCTGTCCAGATGATGCTGAAAGATTTTTGCATCCTTGTCACAGTTCACCGTCCCACCCAACGTGGTATCATCTGCAGACTTTGAGATGTTACATTTTGTTCCTGTATCCAAATTATTAATATGTGCTGTGAATAGCTGCGGTCCCAGCACCAATCCCTGTGGCACCACACTAGTTACTGCCTGCCAATTTGAAAAAGACCCATTAATTCCTACTACTTCTTTCCTCTCTGCCATCTATCCATCCATCTCAATTCACTTTCTATCCATCTTAATACACTTCCCCCAATCTCATGTGCTTTAATCTTGCACAATAATCTCTTAAACAGGACTTTGTCAAATGCTTTCTGAAAATTCAAATATACACCATCGATGGGCTCCCTCTTGTCAACTGTACTAGTTACATCTTCACAGAATTCCAACAGATTTTTCAAGCATGACTTTCCCTTCATAAATCCATGCTGACTCTGTCTGATGCTGCCACTGCTTTCTAAATGCTCAGTTATAAAGTCCTTGATCATGGATTCGAGAATTTTCCCCACGTTAGGCTTACTGGTCTATAATTCACAGTTTTCTCTCTAACTCCCTTTTTGAATATTGGAGTGACATTAGCTACCCTCCAGTCTGCAGGGACTGTTCCAGAGTCTATAGAATCATGGAAGATGACCACCAATGCATCCATTATTTCTAGAGCCACTTCCTTAAGTACTCTGGGATGTAGATTTATCAGACCCAGGCGACTTATCCACCTTCAATCCCATCAATTTTCCCAGAACCATTGTCTGATTTGAAAGGTATCAGCTATGAAGGATGATCGGACAAACTTGGGTTTGTTTTTACTTGAATGTCGTATGCTAAGAGACGGCCTGATAGAAGTTTACAAAATTAGGACAGCATGGACAGAATGAATAGTCCAAGTCTTTTTCCCAGGATATAGGATTAAGGTATAAGGGGAAAAGTTTAAGGAGATGTGAGAGGGAAGCTTTTCACACATAGGGTGATAAGTGCCTGGATTGTGCTGCCAGAGGAGATGGTAGAAGCAGATACAACAGCATCATTTAAAACGCATCATGACAGATACACGAATAAGCAGGGAATGAGCAATACAGATTGTGTAGAAGTGAAAGTTTTTTTGTTTAGAAAGGCATTATGTGTTGGCGCAGGCTTGATGGGCAGAAGGGCCTGTTCCTGTGCTGTACTATTCTTTGTTCATTATGGCACTACTCAACCTTGTCTTCTCAAGAGAAAAAAAGGTGGTTCAATTCATAGGTTCTGGTGTCATCCTCAGTTATAGTTTCATGTTACAAATCTAGTGTGTTAAGTGGCTTCACACCTTCGTTGATGAGGCTTTGCTTGATTGTAAATCAAAATTGTGCTGTTAAAGAAACCCGTTGATAGATTTTTTAAAATAAATCTCATATAGAGAAAGCATACAATTGGCTACAACAGGAACTAGGTAAGACAATTAGATTTACTTGTGAGCCTGAAATAGTGGAATGAGAGAAAGTAAGTGCACTCCTCTCATCTCAGTCATAACAATGCAAGTTTTCCTTTTCTTTTATCAGTACAGTTGAGAGTGTATGAAGAGCAAAATACTGGTGAAGTGGATTGAAAAATATGTTAATAAAACCAAGACAAATATAATTCAGTATTAAATTTGAAGTTCTATCCTTATTTTATAACCTTCAATATAAATTTTTTTTTATAATTGATCTGAGTCACAAACTCTGCTTTATTGTAAAAGACTGAAATTATATATTGCCAAGAGCAACAACAGGAGAGAATGTTTATTCGTGTGTCAGAAATCATATGTCAGAACTACTACTGGGTCATGAGAGAAGAATAGGAGGACGACAATGTTTAACAGTGTGAAAAACCTAAGTCACCTTCCCAGCCAAGGGCCACTGGCACAGGTGGATTAACTAATAGTTGTGATCAAGAGATTGACCGAAAAAGCACTCAAAAACTGGGGCCAATTGGGGAAGTTGTGGTGAATTAGGGACTGATTTACATGGCTTGACAGAACAGGCCAGAATTGGATATTTTCTAATCAATCTGTTCAGAGATGGTGAAACACACCACTGGGACAAGTGGGACTTGAAACGTGGGCCTCTTGTTTCAAACATAGGTCCCCCATCACTGTGCTACAAGAGCTTCGCTAGCACACTAAAACATCAGGGGGTGTACAAATCCTACAGGAATAAACAATTAAAGTTGCATATTTTTAAAGCTGATAAAACGTTCAATGACTGAACAGTGTAATCACTTCTGACTGTTTGACAAATCGGCAAATCAACTTCACGTATTGAATACAGTAATAGGAAATCATAAAAAGTTGACACAAACTTGAGACAAGAGGAAGTCAAGTGATTCATATAGGACAGTACTTCAAAACCAAAGTAATTGATTTTAAAAAATTTCAGGATTTCCACAGGACATGAAAAATGCTATCTAGTTGCAAGTTCTGCCATCCCTTAACCTTTTAAGCAAAAGGCGATGGAACTCATGCCATATGAATTACTGATATTTATTGGAAAAAAATATTATACAATAAACCAATAGTTTGTGTGTAAAATCTGCAAGGTTAAACAGATTAACACATTTCCTCCTCTCAAATTTAAGAATGCACTGCATGGACAATCTGATTTCTACCATCCCACTGCAAAGGAATTTAGCTAAATACTTATTTTGCAGCAAGAAAAAAACAGCACTAACCTTTAACTGTAGGCAAAGAACTGTGTTGGCCTCCTCCAGGTTCAATGGAGCCGAGTGGATCAGACTGCTGAGCTTCATCTAGAAGTAAAATTATTGATCATAAAAAACTATGATAATTCTATTATATAGATCAAAATGTTGTTGTCTTTTCATTGGCCTGTCTGAAAATCATAATCTAGTATCTCCATAATTCTTTAAATTCAAAGTCCTCAAAATTTAAATATGAAGACAACATGCAGATCCCCCTCCACCCACATATCAACGAATACCGCTCACGCTTGGATATTGAGCAGTTTTTCCGCCGCCTCCGCCTCTATGCTTACTTCTCCAACCGCGAATCTAACCCTCCCTCTACTGACCCCTTCTCCCGCCTCCAACACAAGCCCTCCTCCTGGACACCACCCCAAGGCCTCCGACCCTCCCTCGACCTCTTCATCTCCAACTGCCGTCGAGACATCAATCGTCTCAACCTCTCTACCCCTCTCAAACACTCCAACCTCTCCCCCGCAGAACGTGCAGCCCTCCTCTCCAATCCCAACCTCACCATAAAACCCGCGGACAAGGGAGGGGCAGTCGTAGTATGGCGCACTGACCTCTACATTGCTGAGGCCAGGCACCAACTCTCTGACACCTCCTCCTACCGCCCCCTAGATCATGACCACAACCCCGAGCACCAAACCATCATCTCCCAAACCATCCACAATCTCATCACCTCAGGTGACCTCCCACCCACCGCTTCCAACCTCATCGTTCCCCAACCCCGCACCGCCCACTTCTATCTCCTCCCCAAAATCCACAAACCTGAATGCCCTGGTCAACCCATTGTCTCCGCCTGCTCCTGCCCCACCGAACTCATCTCCACCTACCTAGACTCCATTTTCACCCCCTTGGTCCAGGAACTCCTTACCGACGTCTGTGACACCACCCACGCCCTCCACCTCCTCCAGAACTTCCAATTCCCCGGTCCCCAACACCTCATTTTTACTATGGACGTCCAGTCCCTATACACCTGTATTCCCCATGCAGATGGCCTAAAGGCTCTCCGCTTCTTCTGTCCCGCAGAACTGACCAATCCTCCTCCACCGACACCCTCATCTGCTTAGCCGAACTCGTCCTCACCCTCAACAACTTTTCTTTCAATTCCTCCCACTTCCTACAGACAAAGGGGGTGGCCATGGGTACCCGCATGGGCCCAAGCTATGCCTGCCTCTGTGTAGGTTACATGGAACAATCCCTCTTCCGTACCTACACTGGCCCTAAACCCCACCTCTTCCTCCGTTACATTGATGACTGCATCGGCGCTGCCTCGTGCTCCCACCAGGAGCTCGAACAGTTCATCCACTTCAACACCTTCCACCCCAACCTGAAGTTCACCTGGACCATCTCCAACACTTCTCTCTCCTTCCTGGACCTCTCTGTCTCCATCTCGGGCAACCACCTAGAGACAGATGTCCATTTCAAGCCCACTGACTCCCACAGCTACCTGGAATACACCTCCTCCCACCTATCCTCCTGCAAAAATGCCATCTCCTAATCCCAATTCCTTCGCCTCCGCCGCATCTGCTCCCAGGATGAGACATTCCACTCCCGTACATCTCAAATGTCCTCATTCTTCAAGGACCGCAACTTCCCCCCCACAGTGGTCGAGAACGCCCTCGACCGTGTCTCCCGCATTTCCCGGAACACATCCCTCACGCCCCGTCCCCGCAAGAATAACCAAAAAAGAATCCCCCTCGTCCTCACATACCACCCCACCAACCTCC
>JAHRHZ010000012.1:80210043-80234709 GCA_024137785.1 Ginglymostoma cirratum
TGCTGGAGAATCTGAGATAACGATGTGTAGAGCTGGATGAACACAGCCGGGCAAGCAGCATCATAGGAGCAGGAAAGCTGACGTTTTGGGCCTAGGCTCATTTTCTGAAGAAGGGCCTAGGCCCGAAACGTCAGCTTTCCCGCTCCTCTGATGCTGCTTGGCCTGCTGTGTTCATCCAGCTCTACACCTTGTTATCTCTGAGTCCTATAGATAGTGGCTGGTAGAGCTGCTGCCCCAGGGGAATTGATGTAGATTGTGCTTTGCCACTTTAAGTGCCTCTGCCAGAAAATTTTAGGCATTTAGAAGAGTGTCAGTTTGGTTTAAAGGGGCCAGTTATTTCAGTTGGCTGAAAGTATGGTGCAGAATAGTGCAAAATATGGTTCAATCTCCATACTGACTAAGGTAGTCCTGCCTCATAATATTATGGTACAAATCATGATTGACAACCTTCAGTGAACTGCAACAAAGGGTGAAAGTAGAGAAACACTCTGTACCAGTTATCCACCACAGTGACTAAGCTATTCAGGCATTCCCTACCTCTGGTTTGTACAAAAGCAGCTGAGTGTTGGGGGAACAGCTTACATACTCTCTCCACTGTAATCAAATTACTCAGGAAGCATTTGGATAATAGTTTGTGAAATCATTTACAGCTTGGACATACTAGTACAATGAGGAGTCAACATGACTACTGTTCTGTTCGATTGTTCCAGTATCAGAAAATATAATCTTGACTTTCTTGCAGAAAGAAAGACATTTTAAAACAATTGAAGCTAGCAATTTAGAATCCACATCATATGGTATTACAGCATATTTTAACATAGTAATTCCACTGACTCGATTTATTACTTTATAGAGTACTGAAATCCCCCTTATCTCTCTGCAATCCTAATAATTCATGCACAATTACCATGATAGACTGTATAAGCATTGCAAACTTTTTTGCAATGCAAACTTCCATATGCTAATATGCTAATAATTTGTATTTTCATTCAAGCAGTATGCAAAATCTTTGAAAGGTGCAATAAAATTTAAAGAATGTAAATCTCAGAAGTGAGAGAAAGCCTGTCCATTCCAACATTTTTTAAAAAAAATTCAGCTTTATCTCCCTGGAATCCGATACTATTTTTAATGACTTGTATTGACAGAAAACAATGTTTTTTTCCGAATGCTTTCACCAGTTTAACAACACATCCTTTGGTCATTCTAGCCTAACATACGTCAAAGTACTATTGATTTTATTTTATCTGTATACACTATTTCATACTTCATTTTCTACATACAGAGGTGAAATGATTTAAATTTGTCACATTAAATGGGAAAATAGCTTCATTGTTATTTATACAAATTTAATGAAGCTGTTATTACCAAACAGACTTTAAGGTTTATTGAATTACAGGCTGACACAATGACAGTCATGAGTTATTAAATTATACCTGATTCCTGGATAATATCAGACAAGTGTTAGCCACATTTTCCATTTATACAAAACAGATAAACCAAGCATAGTTAAAAGGACTTGAAATGTCAAGAGCTCATAATAGAGCAGTTTATTAATAATGGTGTGCCAGATTTACAAGTGGGATAATGCCATCATGAAAATATACGATTATTCACTGATAGCTGTCAAGTTATTTGCTCCAAAGTGATTTTCCATGGCATATGTTTGCTTTCAGAAGTTAAAAATCAGGAGTAGAGTTTTGTTTTCCTGTATATGAGAAAAAATGTCCCTTCAAAAATATTTTTAAAATATCAATAATTAATCCCATGGAATCAAAAGCTTTTGTAGTGAAATGATGTATTCCCGTTCGTATATACACCGAAAATTATACATAATATATTAATTTAACATATTATACATTGATATTTAACATAAAACACCCTTGATATGGTTAATAGTGCAACAATGCCGCTTAATCATAAACTGTACTACAGGTTGATAAAATCAAAATCAAAACAATTCTCTTGTGTTTATACAGTTGATCTGGTCATGTGCCCACCTACATCTTACAAGTGACAGTATGTTTCGCCATCACAATAGAACAGTTTGATATTCTACTTAAGCTTATACAACAGGTATTAGGGAGTTCATAGAATCATAGAATCCCCACAGCGTGGAAACAGGCCCTTCGGTTCAACAAGTCTCTATGATTCTAAGTCCGCACCGAGCCTCGGAGCATCCCACACAGACCCATCCCCCTATAACCCACCTAATCTACACATCCCTGCACACTACGGGCAATTTAGCATGGCCAATCCACCGAACCTGCACTTCTTTGGACTGTGGGAGGAAATCGGAGCACCCGGAGGAAACCCACGCAGACACAGGGAGAATGTGCAAACTCCACACAGTCGCCTGAGGCTGGAATCGAACCCAGGTCCCTGGCGCTGTGAGGCAGCAGTGCTAACCACTGTGCCACTGTGAATTAAAACATTTAACAGTGTTATTTAGATTATAAACTCCACAATAGAAAGGCAGTAATGGCAAATAGACTATAGCTTACTAATAGGAATCTGATAACACTATTAACAATTAAATAATATTTTTAAAGTCTCCGTAATACATTAGATAAGAATGCCTTTTCCTCTGTTTGCGATATTGTTCGATCTCTGGAGTGTAAAGTTTACAAATAATGCAAACAGTGAGAATCTTAATACAGCCATGTGGTAGTTAATGTCTGTCACCCCTTCATTTGTAGCCCTCAACAGACAATGTTCCATCTGCCTCTGAGTTTCTAAGTACAGCCTCACCAGCTGTGGAACATCAACTGCACGGGATTGAATGGTCTTTCGTTAGAAAGAAATAAGGGAATGGTATTAGGAGTCAAGACTCAAGTCAAGCTTTCATTGCAAAAGTGATCAAACCCATAAATATGACATTATTTAATGAAATGATTGCTCCTTGCATTTTTTCAAATGTCTGCATTTTGCCTCAACTTGTTAACTGTCAACAGCAGTAGAGCTAAGAGTCTTTCTGTGTAGAATCATAGTGTAAACCTGTGTTACACAAGTGATGTACAAAATTCCTGCAATGTCTTTGTGCAATTCATTGATTTAATGAATGGCCTTCAACAGGAATAAATAATGGCAATTTCAGCTGCAAAATATCATAACTGTATTGTAGGAATATTACTGTATGGTAACATAATACAGGAAACATAGATAAAAATACATGTCATACAGTAGATATTGAATTTCAGAAATTTGGAATAATGTGTATTTTCTCCAGTTTCTGAATAGTCTTCTACTTGCACATGCTAAGGGACAAATTAAGAAAAACACGCTCTTGAAGAATCCAACATCATATTTAGGCTGCACAGAACATATCAATACTGTCTATAAAAGCAATTAAGGAACATTAACACGTTTTCATTAATTAAGTGAGTTATCTTCATAGATCTTTCTCAATCTTCTTATACAAGAAGCCACTTAAGTAATGTAAAATTAACATTTAAGAGGTTTTATCCAGACAAAAGTCATTTTAAAGAATCTAGTTGAATAGGAGCTGTCTCCCATTTGCAGAAACAGTCATAGGGATGTACTTCTTTGTATTTTATGTCAAATCATCTCCCTGCAAGAATATACAGAGTATGGAAGCACTGCACAGAGTTTATACTGGAATTGGCTCATTGCCACAGAAGAAAATCTATTCAGCACTTACATTCTAACTATCTCTAACAGTATTGTGGGAATACAACTCGGGTTTCAGAAACCATTTGTGGAGACAGTAGCAAACACAGGAGTAAAACAGCCAGAAATTTTCTACTGATTTCTAACTTGACGTATTCACTTCGAACCTTTTAGGCTGAATGTCATCAAACCTGCTGCTACCCTTCACCTACCTCTTCCTGGGCCATGATCTCATGATTGAGCATCAATTGTTGTCAAGACTGTCAGTTCTCCTTTGAAAATGTTCTTATCATGACTGGCAACCCCATGGTCCTTCAACCCTGAACAGCCCACTCTTACCTCCTTCCCAAAATCCATAAATGGACTGTCCAGGTTTTAGCCAGCTCATACCTCACAACTGATCCCTTCCCACATTGACTTTTTTTCTGCCCTTTGCCTCATTTCTTCCTATCTACATCTGTGAT
Source organism: Ginglymostoma cirratum (assembly GCA_024137785.1). Taxonomy (NCBI): domain Eukaryota; kingdom Metazoa; phylum Chordata; class Chondrichthyes; order Orectolobiformes; family Ginglymostomatidae; genus Ginglymostoma; species Ginglymostoma cirratum. The sequence goes on from JAHRHZ010000012.1 coordinate 80,214,135, forward strand.
CTTTCAAGTAGTCTGAATCACAGTGAACAATTTCCAGCTTCCTATCCCTCATTGCTTCCTTAGACTCAAAATTACTTTGCATCTTCAAAATCTCTCTGCATCCCCAAGATCCACACCCATCACAACTGTCTGACGGCTGTTCACTTATTCCATGAACATAGAACCAATCAGTCCTCTTTTACTGCCTGGTCTCACTGTAAACAGTAGCTCTTTCTAATCCACTCACTCCCTCCAAACAAAAAGTATCCAAATGGCTTCTTGCTATGACTGCATGTGAATAATGAAGAAAGAACAGTATAGCACAGGTACAGGCACTTCAGCTCACCAAGAATGCACCGACACATGATACCTTTCTAAACTAAAAAGCTTTTAATTCTATATGGTCTGTCAAGATGCCACTTAATTGTGGCTATTGTATCTGCCTTCACCATCTCCTCTGGCAGCGCATTCCAGGCATTTAATACCATCTGTGTAAAAAAACTTGCGTCTCACGTCTCCTTTAAACTTACGCCCTTTTAGCTTAAATCTATGTCCCCTGGTTAAAAAACTCTCTAACTATTCAAGCCTCATAATTTTGCAAACTTCTATCAGGTCTCCCCTCAACGTTCAAATAAAAATAAACCAAGTTTGTCCAAGGAGCATCAGAGGAGCAGGAAAGCTGATGTTTCAGGTCAGGACCCTTCTTGAGAAATGGGGGAGGGGTCAGGGGTGGGGTCATGATTGAGGGGGCGGTAGGAGGAGGTGTCAGAGAGTTGATGCCTGGCCTGTGTTTGGTGGCAGGCACCAGTAAGTTTAGTGTTACTTACAGTTTTTAATGTAGGGTGGAGTAAAATCATAGGTTGCGATTGTGGATCCTGCGAAGAATGGAAAAACAGAAGAGGTCCTTTGCAGATCTGGGAGAGGGGGGCTCTCTCAGGTAGGCTTGTTTACTTAGGGTTTTTAATGTCAGATAGGGCGGAGTAAAATCGTAGGTCGATGCCTGCCACTAAACACTGGCATTTTCCACCCCCTAAGTCCTCAACCCTACCCAGGATCACCCCCACAATGTGCCTGGCGCCACTGACCATGTGGTCACCATCGCATCACCCGCTGATGCCACCGATTTCATCACATCTGCCGACGCCAGTCACGTTACTTCCAGTATCACAAACCATGACACTGCTGCCGTCACCCACTCCGCAGACACCACCGCTTCCATCGCCGAGACCGAGAGCGCTACCTACATCAAGGATGCCACTGCTGCCGCCAACATCAAAGACAATGTCACTTCCACTGATGTCCCTTCCCCCACTGCCCCTACAGCCACCCCCATCCCCAATCCCTGCCGGGTATTCACCATCACCCCAGACCTCTCCCTCACTGAAGATGAACAGTTAGTCCTCAGTAAAGAACTCACCATCATCCCCCTCCACCCACACATCAATGAATACCGGTCATGATTGGACATCAAACAGTTTTTCTGCCGCCTCCGCGCCTATTTCTTTAACCGTGAGTCTAACCCACCCTCTACAGACCCCTTCTCCTGCCTCCAACACATCCCATCCTCCTGGACACCACCTCAAGGCCTCCTACCCTCCCTTGACCTCTTCATTTTCAACTGCCGTCGCGACATCGATCACCTCAACCTCTCCAACCCTCTCACTCACTCCGACCTCTCCCCCATAGAACGTGCAGCCCTCCGCTCCAACCCTAACCTCACCAACAAACCCACGGACAAGGGAGGCGCAGTTGTGACATGGCGCACTGACTTTTACATCGCCAAGGCCACGCGCTAACTCTCTGACACCTCCTCCTACCACCCCCATCGATCATGACCCCTCCCCGATCACCAAAACATCATCTCCCAGACCATCCATAACCTCATCACCTCAGGTGACCTCCCGCCCACAGCCTCCAACCTCATCGTTCCCCAACCCCGCACCGCCCGTTTCTGTCTCCTTCCCAAAATCCACAAACCTGACTGCCCTGGCTGAACCATTGTCTCTGCCTGCTCCTGCCCCACTGAACTTATCTCTGCTTACCTTGACTCTATTTTCTACCCCCCGTCCAGAAATTCCCCACCTATGTCCGGGACACCATCCACACCCTCCACCTCCTCCAAGACTTCCAATTCCCTGGCCCCCAACACCTCATCTTCACTATGGATGTCCAATCCCTATGCACTTGCATTCCCCACAAAGAACCACTTCAATTCCCTCTCCCATTCCCTGGACAACATGTGACACAGGAGGAGGCCCAGAATGGACAACGATGCCACCCGGAAACTGGAGGAGCAACGTCTCATATTCCGCCTTGGGAGCCTACAGCCCAATGGTCTCAATGTGGGCTTTACTAGTTTCAAAATCTCCCCACCCCCGGCCTCATTCCCTGACCAACCCTCCCTCTCATCCCCACATCCCTGACCTGTCCGTCTTCTCTCCCACCTATCCGTTCCTCCCACCTCACTGACCAATTCCCACCACTGCCTACCTGCACTCACCTATCACCATCCCACCTACCTTCCCCAGCCCCACCCCTCCTCTCTATTTATTTCAGAGCTCCCTTCCCCCTCCCCCATTTCCCAACCTGAAACGTCAGCTTTCCTGCTCCTCTGATGCTGCCTGGCCTGCTGTGTTCCTCCAGCTCCACACTGTGTTATCTCTGACTGCAGCACTGGCAGTTCTTACTATCTCCAGGTTTGTCCAGTCTCTCCTCAAAGCAAATACCCTCCAAACCAGGCAACATCCTGGTAAACTATTTCTATAAGTTCTTAAGTTAACCTACCTTTTCTCTATCTACTCTATTGCTTTTTATTTATGTATAAAATGGATTTGCCTGAATCCTGTTTTCCAGACATTTCATGGCCCCTTTTTGCTCTCCTGATTGAGTTGTTTTCTGCTATCTTTCTGTTCTTCGAGGACTCTGTCTGTTTTCAGTTTTCTAAACCTTAAGTATGCCTCTTTTTTGACTAAGTTCTCAATTTCTCCAGTCATCCAAGGTTCCCAAATCTTGCCATCCTTATTCTTCATTTTCAGAGGAACATGCTGGTCCTGAACCCTAATCCACTGACCTGAAAGATTCCCACATTCCAGATGTGGATTTACACTCAAACAGCTGCTCCAAAACTGCACTCCCCAGTTCCTGCCTAATATTGTCATAATTAGTCTTGCCCCAACTTTACCTTTCACCTGTGGACTACTCATCCTTATCCATAAGTATCTTAAAACTATGGTCACTTAAAATTACGGTCACTGTTCCTGAAATGCTCCCCCACTGTATCTTCGATCACCTTGTTGGGCTCATTCCCCAGTCTAGGGTCTAGGTCTACTATCACCCCTTCCTTAATTGGACTATTTACATTTTATTTCAAAAAAACGGCCTGGACACACATATCAAACTTGCCCCTCCACTCCCCATCCAAGCCCCAGGCACTGAAACGCAACCAATATATGGAAATTAAAAATACTGAGCCCAACCAATCCTGTTTTTACAATTTTTCATAATCTGTCCACATATCTGTTCCTTCAATACCCTTGTCTGTTGGATCCCATCGAAGTGATTGCACCCTTTCTGTTCCTGAGGTCTACCGATATGGCCTTGCTGGATAAGCCCTCCAAGGTGTCCAATTTCAATACAGCTGTGATATTCCTCCTTATAAGTGATGCAACTCCCCCAGTTCTTTTAAATATCTCTATGTCATCTGAAATATCTAAATCCCAGAACATTAAGATGCCAGTCTTGTCCCTCTCTCAATGAATCTCTGTAATAGCAACAACACCATAGTTATAAGCATTAATCCACGCTCTTCATACACCTTGCATTAAACCAAATACTCCTCAGATCACTTGTTCTGTCATGTTCAGTAATGTCTCCTTGTATGTTCTTCCTCTTAGTCTTACTGGCTCTTGGTCTCTGACTCCTCCTGGGTCATTTTACTTGCTGTAGTATTGCTGTGGTTCTCCCCCCTCCCAAGTAGCAATAGCAAACTTCTCTACTAGGATATTGGTGTCCCATCAGTTTAGGTGTAATCCATCCTTCTTGTACAGGTCCCCTTTGTCCTGGAAGACATCCCAATAATCCATATGTGTGAAGCCCTCCCTCCAAAGCCAGCTCTTTAGCCACTTGTTTAAACGTACTATCTTCCTTTTCTTAGCCTCATTGGTATGTGGCACAGGAAGTGATCCTGAGATTACAACCCTAGAGTTCCTGCTATTTAACTTCCTACCTAACTCACTTTGCGGGATTTCATCTCTCTTTTTGTTTGATTTGATTCGATTTATTATTGTCACATGTACCGTAATAATATGAAAAGTATTGTTTTATGTGCTAACCAGACAAATCATACTTTACCTAGCTGCATCAAGGTAATAGAACAGAATGCAGAATATACAGCTAGTTCTGCTATAATGTGTGCTTCATTAACGCGAATTGGCTGTAACACGATTGCTGAATAGTGGAAGATTTGGCTAATGTGAACTTTCTGCTGTACAGGTAGAGCGATTTTCCATAGCTATTTCCCTATGACACGATTTTCTATAGCGCAGGGTCACACAAGAACACAACAACCATGTTGAATGATAACTATCTGTAGTGTTACAGCTACAGAGAAAGTGGAGAGATAGATCAACTCAAATTTATGAGAGGTCTCTTCATAAGTCTGATAACAGTGGTGAAGAAGCTGTTCTTGAATTTGTTGATATAAGTTTTCAAATTTTTGTATCTTCTGCCAGGTGGAATAGGGTGCAAGAGAGTATAACCAGGGTGGGATTGATCTTTGGGCATGTTGGCTGCTCTCCTGAGGCAACAGAATGTGTAGATGGAGTCAATGGAAGGAAGGCTGATTTTCATGAGAGTCTGGGCTGCGTTCACAACTCTGTAATTTCCTGTAGTCTTGGGCAGAGCAACTGCCATACCAAGCTGTCATTTATCCAGATAGGATGAACACAGCAGGCCAAGCAGCATCAGAGGAGCAGGAAGGCCGACGTTTCGGGCCTAGACCCTTCTTCAGATATTTCTGATGTTGAGTCAGAAATCCTTCCTGGACACACCTAACAAAATCTGCTCTGTCCAAACTATTTGCACTTAGGAGGTTTCAGTCTATATTAGGGAAGTTGGAGCGGCACGGTGGCACAGTGGTTAGTACTGCTGCCTCACAGCGCCAGGGACCTGGGTTCGAGTCCACCCTCGGGTGACTGCCTGTGTGGAGTTTGCACGTTCTCCCTGTATCTGCGTGGGTTTCCTCCAGGTGCTCCGGTCTCCTCCCACAGTCCAAAGATGTGTAGGCGAGGTGGATTGGCTGTGCTAAATTGCCTGTAGTGTTCAGGGATGTGTAGATTAGATGGGTGTATAGAGGGAATGGGTCTGGGTGGGATGCTCCAAGGTTCAGTGTGGACTTGTTGGGCCGAAGGGCCTGTTTCCACACTGTAGGGATTCTATCTATCATTCTAAGTTGAAGTCACCCATGATAACAACCCTATTACTTCTGCACCTTTCCACAATCTGTCTCCCAATCTGCTCCTCAGTGTCTCAGTTGCTAATCGGGGGGGTCTATAGAAAACCCCCAATAAAGTGACTGCTCCTTTCCTGTTTCTGACTTCCACCCATACTGACTGAATGGACAAACCCTCCTCCATGACCTCTCTTTCCACAGCTGTGATACCATCCCTGTTTAGCAATGCCACTCTCCCACCTCTTTTACCTCCCTCCCTATTTCTTTTGAAACGTCTATACTCCGGAACATCCAACAACCATTCCTGCCCCTGTGTTATCCAAGTCTTCGTAATGGCCACAACTTTGTAGTTCCAAGTCCTGATCCATACTCTTAAGTTCATCACCCTTATTCCTGACACTTCTTGCATTGAAGTAGACACATCTCAACCCATCGCACTGAAGGCCACTCTGCCCTATCAACTGCTAATCCTTATTCAGATTCTCTGCTTGCTGTATCTGCCTGTACACCGGTTACCCCATCCTCTGATCTGTAGCTCCAGTTCCCATCAACACTTTGAGTCTGCTCTGCAATCAATCTGATCACGACTGCTCATCCAACTGAGTATCATGTTGCTGCTTTCTCCCCATGCCCTTTGATCCCTTTAGCCCTTAGGCCGACGTTTAACTCATTGTACAGCCACAGAGTCATAGAGCCTTACGGCATGGAAACAGACCCTTTGATCCAACTAGTTCACACCAACAATGTTCCCAAACTAAACTAGTCCCACATGCCTGTGTTTGGCCCATATCCCTCCAAACCTTTCCTCGTCATGTACTTATCCAAATGTTTTTTAAACGTTGTAACTGTACCTGCACCCACAACTTACTCTGGCAGTTCATTTCACACACTATCCACTCTGTGTAAAAAAGTTGCCCCTCATGTCCTTCTTAAATCTTTTTCTTCTCACCTTAAAAATATGCCCCCTAGTTTTGAACTGCACCACCTTAAAAAGAAGACCTTTGCTGTTCACCTTATCCAAGCCCTTCATGATTTTATAAACCTCTATAAGGCCACTCCTCAACCTTCTATGCTCCAGTGGAAAAAGTCACATCCTATCTATCCTCTCCCTTTAACTTAAACCCTCCAGTCCCAGTAACATTCTTGAAAATCTTTTCTCAGCCTTCTCCAGTTTAATAATATCCTTCCTATAACATGGTGACCAGAACTGCACACAATACTCCAGAAGAAGCCTCACCAACGTATTATGCAATCTTAACATGATGTCCAAATTCCTATACTCAATGGTGATCTCTCCCCAGCTGCCCCCTGCTGACAAGGGTGGTGCTGTTGTCATCTGGCGGACTGACCTCTATACTGCAGAGGCTGAGCGCCAGCTCTCAGATACTTCTTTCTATCTCCTTGGGACTATGACTCCACTATGGAACATCAGGCCATGGTGTCCACTGTGGTTACCACCCTCATTTCATCTGGTGATCTCCCCACCACTGCCTCAGTTTTCGGAAGGGTCATTGGACCTAAAGCATTAACTGTGATTTCTCTCCAGAGATGCTTTGAGAACTGCTGAGCTTTTCCAGCAATTTCTGTTTTTGTTCCTGTACTCAACCGACTGAGCAATGAAGACAAGCGTGCTAAAAAGTTTTTTAACCACTCTGCCTACCTGTGTGGCAAACTTCAAAGAATTATGTACCTGAAACTATAGATCTCTACGTTCTACAACCCCATCCAGCGCCCTACCATGAATTGTATAAGTTCTGCCCTTGTTTGTTTTATCAAAATGCAATACCGCACATTTATCCAAATTAAACTCCATCTGCTGCTTCTCAGTCCATTGACTCAAATGGTCAAGATCTCTTTGTCGTCTTAGATGATCTTCTTTACTGTCCATATACTGCTAATGTTGGTGTCATCTGCAAACTTACTAACCATGCCTCCATGCCATGGAGGGTGGAGGGTGTGGAAAAGGCCTCTGAGGGGAAAGCACCAACAGCCAAATCGGTGACAGCATGACTCGAAATGTTGTTTAGCAGGGAGGGTCGAAGTGTAGGTGAGTGGTAGAGATATGGGATACTACAGCCAGGGGCACAGGTAGGCATTTCTACAGGCACAAGCAAGACTCCAAGATAGTGTGTTGCCTCCCTGGTGCCAGGAACAAGGATGTCTCACAGAATATTCTGAAAGGGGAAGGTGAGCATCCAGAGGCATAATGATATACGAGACAGAGTACAGGAAAGAAATAGAGAGCTTAGTGGCATGGCGTAAAGACAATAATCTCTGCCTTAATAATAGCAAAATGAAGGAGCTGGTCATTGACTTCAGGAAGCAGAGTGGAGGATAGCCCCTGTCTGTATCAATGGTGCTGAGGTAGAGGTGGTCAAGAAGCCTGAAGTTCATGGGGTAAATATCGCCCATGATCTATCCTGGTCTATCCGTGGCGATGCTACAGTCGAGAAAGCACACCAAACCTATACTTCCTCAGAAACCTAAGGTTTCTAGACCAACTAGAGGGGAGGCCATATTGGATTTGGTGCTTGGTAACGAACCAGGTCAGGTGTCAGATTTCTCGGTGGGAGAGCATTTTGGTGATAGCGATCATAACTCCTTGACCTTTACTATAGTCATGAAGAGGGACAGGAGCAGATGGTATGGGAAAGTATTTAATTGGGGGAGGGGGAATTATAATGCAATCAGGCAAGAATTATGGAGCACATTTTGGGATGAGATGTTCTCAGGGAAATGCACGACAAAAATGTGGAGGCTGTTTAGGGAGCAGTTGCTACAGGTACTGGATAGGTTTGTCCCACGGAGGCAAGGAAAGGATGGTAAGGTAAAGGAACCTTGGATGACAAGACAATGGGAACATCTAGTCAAGAGGATGAAGGAAGCTTACTTAAGGTTGAGGAAGCAAGGATTGGACAGGGCTCTAGAAGTCCACAAGGTAGCCAGGAAGGAATTGAAGAATGGACTTAGGAGAGCTAGAAGGAGGTATGAGAAAACCTTGGCAGGTAGGATCAAGGAAAACCCCAAGGCATTCTATGCTTATGTGCGGAACCAAGGGAGAGCCAGAGTGAGGGTAGGGCCAATCAGGGGTAGTGGAAGGAACTTGTCCACGGAGTCAGAGGTGGTAGGGAGGTCCTTAATGAATACTTTGCTCCAGTATTCATCAGTGAGAGGGACCTTGATGTTTGTGAGGACAACATGAAACAGGCAGATAGGCTCGAATACACTAATGTTAAGAAGGAGGATGTGTTAGAAATTTTGGAAAACATCCGGATAGATAAGTCCCCTGGGCCTGACGGGATATACCCAAGGTTGCTACGGGAAATGGGGAAGAGATTGCTGTGCCATTGGCAATGATCTTTGCGTCCTCACTGCCTACTGGAGTAGCACCAGATGATTGGAGGGTGGCAGATGTCATTCCCTTGTTCAAGAAAGGGAATAGGGATAATCCTGAGAATTACAGACCGGTCAGTCTTAGTTCTGTGGTGGGCAAATTATCGGAGAGGATTCTGAGAGATAGTATTTATGTTTATTTGGAAAAGCACAGCTTGATTAGAAATAATCAGCATGGCTTTGTTAGGGGCATGTCATGCCTCACAAGCCTTATTGAATTCTTTGAGGATGTGACAAAACACATTGAAGGCAGAGCAGTGGATGTGATGTATATGGAATTTAGCAAGGCATTTGAAAAGGTTCTCCATGGTAGGCTCATTCAGAAAGTAAGGAGGCATGGAATTCAGGGAAATTTGGCTGTCTGGATACAAAACTGGCTGTCCAACAGAAGACAGAGGGTGGAAGTGGATTGAAAGTTTTCAGCCTGGAGCTTGGTCACCAGTGGTATTCTGCAGGGATCTGTTCTGGGGCCTCTGCTCTTTGTGATCTTTAAAAATGACTTGGATGAGGAAGTGGAATAGTGGGTTAGTAAGTTTGATGATGGCATGAAGGTTGGTGGAGCTGTGGACAGTGTGGAGGGCTGTTGTAGGTTGCAACGGGACATTGACAGGATGCAGAGCTGGGCAAAGAAGTGGCAGATGGAATTCAACCCAGAAAAGTGTGAAGTGATTCATTCTGGCAGGTTGAATTTGAATGCAGAATACAGGGTTAATGGCAGGATTCTCGGCAATGTGGAGGAACAGAGGGATCTTGGGGTCTACGTCCATAGATCCTTCAAAGTTGCTACCCAAGTTGATAGGGTTGTAAAGAAGGTGTATGGTGTGTTGGCTTTCATTGGTAGGGGAATTGAGTTTAAAAGCCGCGAGGTCATGCTGCAGCTCTATCAAACCCTGGTTTGACCACACGTGGAATATTGTGTTCAGTTCTGGTCACCTCATTATAGGAAGGATGTGGAAGCTTTAGAGAGGGTGCTGAGGAGATTTACCAGGATGCTGCCTGGACTGGAGAGCAGGTCTTATGAGGAAAGGTTGAGGGAGCTAGGGCTTTTTTCACTGGAGCGAAGAAGGATGAGAGGTGACTTGATAGAGGTGTACAAGATGACAAGAGGCATAGATAGAGTGGATAGCCAGATACTTTTTCCCAGGGCGGAAATGACTATTACAAGGGGGCATAATTTTAAGGTGATTGGAAGAACGTATAGGGAGATGTCAGAGGTAGGTTCTTTACACAAGAGAGTGGTGGGCATGTGGAATGAGCTGCCGACAGTGGTAGTGGAGTCAGATACATTAGGGACATTTAAGCGACTCTTGGATAGGCACATGGAAGATAGTAAAATGCAGAGTATGCAGGGTAGATTGATCTTAGTAGGACAATAGGTCGGCACAATATCGTGGGCCGAAGGGCCCGTACTGTGCTGTACTGTTCTATATTCTATGAATGGATTTCCCCATACTCTCCATGTTTCTATGTATCTGCTCCAATGATAGTCTTACCAAAACAGTGCTTCAACTGGGTCAGAGATAGTAGGAACTGCAGATGCTGGAGAATCTGAGATAACAAGGTGTAGAGCTGGATGAACACAGCAGGCCAAGCAGAAGGGTCTAGGCCCGAAACATCAGCTTTCCTGCTCCTCTGATGCTGCTTGGCCTGCTGTGTTCATCCAGCTGTACACCTTGCTTCAACTGGGTCTTGGTCATCACCATTGTTGATAGATTGCTTAGCCGCATTTCTTTCATTTTCTGCACTTCTCTCTCACTGTATCTCTCTCGCTGTATCCCTTCTTTGCAGAACCATGAAAAGATTTTTCTTGTCCTTACTGTCCATCCCACCATTTCCTGCTTTCAATGGATCATCAACCAATTTCTCCACCACCAAACACGTCTTTCCCCCCACTTTTCCATAGTCTGAAGGGGCTGTTCCTTCCACAACAAACTTATCCTCAAATATTCTTCATCATGCTCTCCAAATGACATCATTCCATGCAAGAGCAACAGATGTAACACTTGCCTTTCTGTTTCTCCTACCTCACTGCCCAAATTCATGTACATGTCCATAACATGTGACATTCATTTAATTTAGCATGCTGTATTTGATCTTCACATCCAGGCTGTTCAACATTGGAGAGACTTCAACAAGGATCGGGTGACCACCTTGCTGATCACCTCTGTTCAGTCCGTATATACGATCCCAAATATCTTGTCATGTTAATTCTCTGCTCTTGTTTGTCCTTTGCTTCCTGCAGTCTTACATTGAAGATCAATCTAAACTTGAGGAACTGCAGATCATTTTATGATTAGACAATTAGCCTCAAAGTCATAAAATTGAATTCAACCATTTCAGATTGTACCCTCTGCACTCTTAGTTTTCTTTGATATTGTTGGTTTCAGTTTTACATTTGCTTTTTGCTTTTTTTCACCTTCAGAGGCAGCTCTCTTCAGTTTTCTACCATTTGCACCACCTCTAGATATGGCTGCTCCTGTCACCTCCCCCACAACACTAAACAATCATTCCTCCCTTATCACAAACCTTTCCTTTTTCTCCCTTTCCCACCTTCCCCCATTTCAATTGCAGAAACCTATCACCATCTCGAACTTTTCCCAGTTCAGAAACAAAATCATTGACCAGAAAATTAATTATGTTTCTCTCTTCACAGATGCTATCTCATCAGCTGAATATTTCCGTCATCTTTTGCATATCTTTCAGACTTCTAGCATTCTCAGTTGACGCTTTGTGTTATTTTGATTCATCATTAACTTTGCCATTAATAAGTGTAAGTGTTGCTTGTGTTCTTTTTGCAGTAAAGAAAAGCTAACTCCAAATTAGAAATTTGATCCTACCTTTTAATACCACATGTTGACACTCGTCCTGTCAGATAGAGTCAAATCAAGTTACTTGAAGTACGGAAAACGAAAGCAACTGGAACTAGCTCAAGTCTTTGCTTCTAATTAATATACTTTAGATTAAAGGCTCAACAGTCTCAATCTTGTATAATATTAACGTTGCAGGTAAAATTATAATTTACAGGTTCAATAAATACAAAGATCATACAATATAAATGTTTGCCATTCTTAATGAAAGCAGATCTTTTAAATTCTGCCACCAAGTTAACACAAGCATCACACTTGGGAATAGATCACTAATACTTGGTAGGAATTGGATGAAGTGCAAACATGCAGCTACTGATTATTTGCGCGGCTATATTTAATCCAGCAGTTTTTAGGAATATTGCTGAGATGCTACTCCAGTGGTATTTAAACTATGGTGGAAAAGATTGACAATTTATGAGCAGTACAGTTGTAGTATTGATTGCATTGTCATTTAATACTGTCAATTAAGGCATAAAATTGTTTAAATTCATCCTTTCGAAATTGGCCACGTTAAAGGCAATATTTGCCAAGTATACTTATACAAAAACTTATGTTTTTAACCTCAACAATTGCTTCCTTTAACTATTCTCATCCGTATTTACTAACACAACAACTATATTCATATAGAGCTTTAAAGGTGATATAACTTAGAAAAACTAATTTGGGTTTTACAAAAATAAAGGGAGGTTTTGTGCAATTTTTATCGTTAGTCATTGAGAAATGCACATATTTTCAAATTTCATCAAGCATCACAGTTGTTGTAAAAGGCCAAGTCATTCAGTGTTTTTGGGACAGATGTTGGTTCTTGATGAGTAAGTAGATCAAAAGTTAGGGGGAGAAGGCAGGAGAATGGGGTTGACGAACATATCAGCCATGATCGAATGGTGGAGCAGACTTGATGGGCTGAATGACCTAATTCTGCTCCTATATCTTGTCGTCTTCTTGCAATGATCCTGAACATGTTAGTTTTGGAGATTGCATTTAGCTCCACACAAACTGATGCCGTCATACCATCCTGGGTGCAAATGAGTAAGGATATCCTTGGATTTATAAAGACTTATATCCACAGATCTTCTCAGGAACAATGTTCATCTTACTCATGTAATTTCTACCGAATTGCTATCATGTAAAAACTACATCTTGTTAAGACTTAGTAAAACACACTAGTTGCTGTTCCTTGACCATCTGAATCAAAACAGGCCCTTAGACCCAGTCAAGGAAAAAGGAATGATAGAAGCATTCTTCTAACCAAAAATATTATTTAGTGATCAGACAAGTTGCATACAACTTCATGGATGCCAATGTCCACAGATTCAGGACACCATGGAGTCAATGGACTGGACCATATTCAAAAACTCAGCCACCAACGTGTGCCAATCCCGTCACAGACTTAATCAGGAAGTTTGTAGAGGACTGCATGCCAAAGAACTTAATCTTAGTGTTCTTCAACTGGAAACCATGGATGAACCGGAAGATCCAATCCTTCCTGAAGTCCAGGTCTGAGGTGTTCAAGTCGGATGACCTTTTCAGGAAATGTAGGTATGATTTTTGCGAAGTGATCAGGGATGCTAAAAGACAATACCAGACTAGAATCCAAGACAAACCACACAAACACGTTGACTGTGGCAAGGCTTACGCAATATCATGGGTTACAAAGCTAAGTCAGGCAGAATCGCTGACAACAATGCATCTCTTCCTGAAAAACTCAATCCATTCGATGCTCATTTTGAACAGTACGTCAGTGAAATGATATCACCTCCCCTACAGCCTCAGGTGCACCTGTACCCACAATCACTGCCGATGTCAAATCAGCCTTCTTGAGGTTGAACCCATGGAAAGTAACTGGCCTGGATGAAGTCCCCAGCTATGCATTCAGATCCTGCATAGACCAGCTGCCGGGAGCATTTGCAGACATCTTTAACTTCTTACTACAATTCGAGGTTCCTACCTACCTCACCCGGTGTCAAAGAAAAATCAGGCAACGTGCCTTAATGACTACTCTGACATCCATAATTATGAAATGTTTCAAGACGTTAGTAATGGCTCACATGAACTCTAGTGTCTCAGACTGCCCTGATCCTCTATAATTTGCCTACCATCACAATATGATGCCATCGCCCTGGCTCTACTCTCAACCTTGGAACATCTGAATAACAAGGGCACCTGTGTCAGACTCCTGTTTATTGACTTTAGCTTCGCCTTCAACACCATAATTCCAATAAACCTCATCTCCAAACTCTGAGACCTTGAACTTTGCTCCCCCCTCTGCAACATTATCCTCGACTTCCTGATCCACAGACCGCAAACAGTAAGGATAGGCGGCAATACCTTCTCCACAATAATCCTCAACACTGGTGCCCTGCAAGGCTGCGTACTCAGCATCTTATTATACTCCTTTTACACTCATGACTGTGTGGTCAAATTCAGCTGTAACTCCATTTACAAATTTGCTGATGAGACCACTGTTGCAAGTCAGATCTGAAACAATGACGGGGCAGAGTACAGGAGGGAGATAGACAGCTTAGTGGCATGGTATAAAAACAACAATTTTTCCATCAAAATTTTGTCAGCAAAACGAAGGAGCTGATCATCGACTTGAGGAAGCAGAGTAAAAGACACACGCCTGTCTGTATCAATGGTGCTGAGGTGGAGGTGGTTGAGAACTTCAAGTTCCCAGGAGTAAATATTACCTATGATCTAGCCTGGTCCATCCACATTGATACTACAGTTAAAAAAGGACACCAAAGCCTCTACTTCCTCAAAAGCTAAGGAAGTTTAGCACATCCACAATCACTCTTACCAATTTTTATTGATTCACCATAGAAAGCATCCTATCTGGGTTCTTCACAGCTTGGAACAGCAACCACTCCGTCTAAGGCCACAAGAAATTACCAAGAGTTGGGAGCACAGTCCAGTCCCTCATGAAAACCAGTCTACCTCCCATTGATCCTATTTTCCCCGTGCACTACCTCGGGAATGCAGCAAACATAATCTGGCAAACATGGCTTGAAGGTGGACAAATCACTTGGACCAGATGGACTACACCCCAGAGTTCTAAAGGAAATAGCTGAAGAGACAGTGGAAATGTTAGTGGTGATCTTTCAGGAATCGCTGGAGTCAGGGAGGGTCCTAGAGGGTTGGAAAATCGCTAACGTGACACCCTATTTAAAAAGGGAATAAGGCAAAAGATGGAAAATTACAGGCCAATTAGCCTAACCTCAGTCATGGGTAAGATTTTGGAGTCCATTGTAAAGGATAAGATTTCTGAATATTTGGAAGTGTACAGTAAAATAGGGCAAAGTCAGCATGGTTTCATCAAGGGGAGGTCATGCCTGACAAATCTGCTAGAATTCTTTGAGGAAGTAAAAAGCAGGGTAGGCCAAGGACTGCCAATGGATGTTATCTACCTGGAATTCAAGTAGGCCTTTGATAAGGTGCCGCACAGGAGGCTGCTGAGTAAGATAAGGGCTCACGGCATTACAGGCAAAGTGCTAGCACGGATAGAAGATTGGCTGTCTGGCAGAAAGCAGAGTGGCGATAAAGGGGACTTTCTCAGGATGGCAGCCGGTGACAAGTGGTGTTCTGCATGGGTCAGTGCTGGGACCACAACTTTTCACTTTGTACATTAATGATCTAGATGAAGGAACCGTGGGCATTCTGGCTAAGTTTGCAGACGATACAAAAATAGGTGGAGGGACAGGTAGTATTGAGGAGATGGGGAGGCTGCAGAAGGATTTGGACAGGTTAGGAGAGTGGGCAAAGAACCGGCAGATGGAGTACAACGTGGGAAAGTGTAAAGTCATGCACTTTGGTAAGAAGAATAAAAGCATGGACTATCTTCTAAATGGGCAGAAAGTTCAGAAGTCTGAAGTGCAAAGAGGCTTGGGAGTTCTAGTCCCGGATTCTCTCAAGGTAAACTTGCAGGTTGAGTCAGTAGTCAGGAAGGCAACTGCAATGTTGGCATTTATTTTGAGAGGACTTGAATATAAAAGCAGGGATGTACTACTGGGGCTTTACAAGGCTCTGTTCAGGCCACATTTGGAGTATTGTGTGCAGTTTTGGGGCCCGTTTCTCAGGAACGATGTTCTGGCCCTGGAGTGGGTTCAGAAGAGGTTCACGAGAATGATCCCAGGAATGGAAAGCTTAACATACGAGGAATGTTTGAGGACTCTGGGACTACACTTATTGGAGTTTAGAAGGATGAGGGGGGATCTAATTGAAACTTTCAGAATACTGAATGGCCTGGACAAAGTGGATGTTGGGAAGATTATTCCATTGGTAGGAGAGTCTAGGATACAAGGGGACAGCCTTAGAGTAAAGGGAAGACCTTTTAGAATGGAGATAAGGAGGAACTTCTTCAGCCAGAGAGTAGTGAATCTATGGAATTCACTGCCACAGAAGGCTGTGGAGGCCAGGTCATTGAGTACATTTAAGACTGAAATAGATAGATTCTTGATTATCAAGAGGATCGAGGTTTACGTGGAGAAAGCAGGAGAATGGGGTTGAGGAATTTATCAGCCATGACTGAATGGTGGAGCAGACGTGATGGGCCAAATGGCCTAATTTCTGCTCCTATGTCTTATGGTCTTATCAAGACCGCTCCTACCTCGGTTACACTCTCTTCCATCAGGCAGAAGATACAAAAGTTTGAAAATACGTACCAACAGATTTAAGAACAGCTTCTTCCCTGCAGTTATCAGACTTATGGAGAGATCTCGCATATCTTAGAGTTGATCTTTCTCTGCACCTTTTCTGTATCTGTAACACTATAATCTGCATTCTGTTCTATTATCCTGATGTACCTTATGTGAGGTATGATTTGTCTGGCTAGCTACTTTTCACTGTATCTCACTGTATATGACAATGATAAATTAAATCAAATCAAACCGGTGAATAGAAGAAATTACCTGGCTCAGGCTTCCAAACAAAAAAAGATACTTGTTTTCACTCAGCAGTTGTCTTCATGATGGCAATTCAAAAGATTAAAGATTTAAAGTTTTCGAGAAGCTTCACCGGAGGTGCATCAACAACGTCACCTAGCAGGGTGCTGAAACATTTGCAACCAAACCCACTGGCTCAGTCCGCATGTCTACGACCTCAGATTAAAGTTTGCCCAGATTGTTATGGGGTAACTACCTAATTCAACAATGAAGAGTTCCACTGCAAAAGGCATTCTGGAGATTAAATGTCCTAGGATGAACCATGTGGTTTGTTGGGAATGACATCTTTTGGGATGGACATCTAAGAAATAAAAGATGTTCTAGCATCAAGACAGTTTACAGACAACCCAAGGTGAAGATGAGAATCAAAGTCAACTGTCCTCAAGTGAAGGACCGACCAATCTTCCAAGTCCAAAGAGAATTGATTCTGCAGAGAATTCTGAAATCACAGGATCACAAAATTGTTATGCTATAGGAGGAGGCGATTCAGTGTTTCATGCCTGCACTGGCTCTCTGAAGGAGAATTATGATGTAGTATTATCCTTCTGCCTTTTCCCTGTAACCACGCACACCGTTTCTATTCAAATAATCATCTAACACCCTCTCAAATGCCTCAATTTGATTTATCATGACCGTACATCCAGGCAGTACATTCCAGAATCTAACTACTTGCTGTGTACAATCCTACCCCAGTCTGAAAAGTATCCATCAACCATTACTCTTATCTCTTCAAAAAACTCCTACAAGTTACTGAAATATAATTTTGCCTGAAGAGATCCATGCTGGCTTTCCTTAATTAACCAATTAATTTAATTAAATTGTCTGTGTGACTATTAATTCTATTCTGAAGTATTGTTTCTCGAGTTTTCCCCAACACTGTTTCTGGTTTGTCATCGCTGAACTTATTTTCACATCTTTGTTTTAAAAAAGTCATGATGTTTACAATTCTCCAACTATCTGGCAACACCCCTGACTTTAAGGATGACTGACAAATTATGACTCATGCCTCCGCAATTTCCACTCTCACTTCCTTGATACTCAAGTCACCCAGTCCCATACCATGTCAACTTTAAGTGCAGCCAATCTATCCAATGCTTTCTCCTTATTAGTTTAGAATCCTTATAGTAATTGAATTCCCTATGTCACAATTACTTGGGTATTATTATAGAATAGAATTATAGAATACCTACAGTGTGGAAACAGGCCATTTGCCCAACGAGTCCACACTGACTCTATGAACAGCATGCCATGAACAGCATGCCATCCCACTCCCTTACCCTATCCCTGTAGCCCTGCTTTCCCCATGGCTAATGCACCTACCTATGCATCCCTGAACATTGAGTAATTTAGCGTGGCCAATCCACCCAACTTGCACATCTTTGGACTGTGGGAGGAAACCGGATCTCCCGGAGGAAACCCACGGGCAGGACATACAAACTCCACACAGACAATCACCTGAGGCTGGAATTGAATCTGGGTCCTTGGCATTGTGCGGCAGCAGTGCTAACTGTGCTGTCATCTTCTTCCTTGGCAAAGACAGGTACAATGTATTAATTCAATAACTTAGCCACAAACTCCCCTTTCTGCTCCATAATCAGCCCCACTCCTCCTTTTACTATTTTAGGGGTCTAAACAAAACTGTGGGATTCCTGCTTATGTTAACTGCTAACTAATTTTCCTAATCTCATTTTGTTTCACTTATTCACTTTTTCACCTCCTTTCCGAGCCTTCTGTGTTCAGCCTGGTTCTTAATTGTATTGCCTACCTGACACCTAATATAAACACAGTTTTATTCTTTACCTTAACTTCTATCTCCTTTGTCATCTTGGGAGTTCTGAATTTGTTTGCCCCACCTTTCCCTTAAGGAAATATACTTTAACTACGCCCGAACCATCTTTTCTTTGAAGCTACACTTTTTCCCAACAGTCAGTCTATCCAGTCGAGCTCTTTGCTTGCCTCATTAAAGTCAGCTGTTCTTCAGTTAATTATTCCTCCTCTGGATTGTTCATTGTTCTTTTCCATCATTATCCTAAACCTTATGACCACTGTCCCCTAAAGGTTTCTCTACAGACGTTTGATCTCCTCGAGCCATCTCCTTCCCAAGGAACAGGTTTGGCAATGCCTTCTTTCTTGTTGGACTGGACATGTACTACTATAAAAAATTTTCCTGAACATAATCTAGAATGCGTGCTCTTCTGTGCCCTTCACAGTACTATTATCCCAGTTTACATTTAGATAAATAAAGTCCTCAATATAACTGTAAATATTTGCATCTGTGATTTGTTTTATAGATTTGTTTCTCTACATTCTTCTCAACATTTGGTAGCCGATAAACTACATGGAGCAATGGAATTACATCATTTTTGTTCCTTAGTTGTGTCAAACACATGTACCAACAGGTTCAAGAACAGCTTCTTCCCTGTTGTTATCAGATTGCTGAATGGATCTCTCTAATTTCAAAGCTATTGTTGATCTTGCTGTTGTGCATCTCCTGTGCTGCCCTAACTTTGTATGCCATGCTCTGTCTAAACACCCTATGATCTGCATGTCCTTGTATGTTACGATCTGCCTGTACAGTTCGCAAAATAAACCTTTTCACTGTACTTAGGTACATGTGACAACAGTAAATCAAACCAAAATGAAAATCACATTGATTCTGTACTTGAGCACTCTGAGACCTTTTTCTTTAACTCCGTAACTAAAGTTGCCACCCCTGTTTTTTTCTCTTCCTTTCCTACCTTTCCTGAACAACCTCTAACTTAGAACATTTAGAACCCAGTCTTAGTCTTCCTTGAGCCACATCTCTTGTTATAACCATAACATAATTCTATGTTCAATAGCAATCTCACCAATCTCAGTGACTATACTCTGTACATTCATATACATGCAGTATAACTTTGGTTTAGAACATTTTAATTTCTTCCTTACTCCAACCCAACTTATAGCTTACTATTCACAAATCTCGTGCTATTTGTCTCTCCCAGTATTTTGTTTACACTGGTCTTCCTCTCTGGCATCCTCTCCCGCCTCCCATGTTCTTGGAGAGTTAGCTTAAACTCTGCCCACAGCAATGGCAAAATGCATCCAAAGGAAGCCAATCCTGACACTGTTCAGAATCTGTCTGGATTGTATGGGTGCCATTATACCCAAAATCAGTCTCAATGTCCGAGGAATCTTTCAGTCCATGCATTCATCTGTCTTCTTTGTGTGCTAACTTGCATGTGACATTGGAACCAATGTGGAGATTACTCCATTTAAGGACCCATCTGCTAATTTTCGACGTAATTCCGTAAATTCTAACTGCAGAAACAAATCCCTCTCGCATTCTGTGTCATTGTTCCCAACATAAACCCCAAACTCCAGCTAATCATCAACTTCATAAGAATATACTGCAACTGCCCTGTGGCCTCCTTGATCCTGGCACTAGGGAGGCCAACATGGAGTCATATTCTTGGCCATGGAAATACCTGTCTGTTCTCTGAACTAAAGAATCCCCAATCAATATATACATCTCAGATGTCCTCGTTTTTCAAGGACCACAACTTCCACCCCCCCGCAGTGGTCAAGAACGCCCACGACCGTGTCTCCCGCATTTCCCGCAACTCATCCCTCACACTCCCTTCCCAAAATAACAACCAAAACAGAATCCCCCTCGTCCTCACGTACCACCCCACCAACCTCCGGATCCAACGCATCATCGTCCGACACTTCCGCCATCTGCAATCGGACCCCACCACCAAAGACATTTTTCCCTCACCACCTTTATCTGCTTTCCAGAGGGACCACTCTCTCCGTGACTCCCTTGTCTGCTCCACACTCCCCTCCAGCCCCACCTCACCCGGCACTTTTCCCTGCAACTGCAGGAAGTGCTACACCTGCCCCTACACCTCCTCCCTCACCCCCATCCCAGGCCCCAAGAAGACTTTCCACATCTGCTTGATGTGGAA
>JAHRHZ010000012.1:80234809-80265536 GCA_024137785.1 Ginglymostoma cirratum
AATGTGGTATACTGTATCCGCTGTTCCCGTTGTGGCCTCCTCTACATCGGGGAAACCAAGCAGAGGCTCTAAGCCCGAAATGTCAAGCTTTCCTGCTCCTATGATGCTGCTTGGCCTGCTGTGTTCATCCAGCTCCACACCTTGTTATCTCAGAGGCTTGGGGACCGCTTTGCAGAACACCTACGCTCGGTTCGCACTAAACAACTGTACCTCCGAGTCGCGAACCATTTCAACTCCCCCTCCCATTCCGCAGACGACATGTCCATCCTGGGCCTCCTGCAATGCCACAACGATGCTACCCTAAGGTTGCAGGAACAGCAACTCATATTCTGCTTGGGAACCCTGCAGCCCAATGGTATCAATGTGGACTTCACAAGCTTCAAAATCTCCCCTCCCCCAACTGCATCCCAAAACCAGCCCAGCTCATCCCCGCCTCCCTAACCTGTGCTTCTTCCCACCTATCCCCTCCTCCCGCCTCAAGCCCCACCCCTATCTCCTATCTACTAACCTCATCCCGCCCCCTTGACCTGTCCATCCTCCCTGGACTGATCTATCTCCTCCCTACCTCCCCACCTACACTCACCTTTAGTGGCTCCATCCCCACCTCTTTGACCGGTCTGTCTCCTCTCCACTTATCTTCTCCTCTATCCATCTTCTATCTGCCTCCCCCTCTCTCCCTATTTATTTCAGAACCCCCTTCACCTCCCCCATTTCTGAAGAAGGGTCTAGGCCCGAAAAGTCAGCCTTCCTGCTCCTCTGATGCTGCTTGGCCTGCTGTGTTCATCCAGCTCTACACCTTGTTATCTCTAGCTCTTCCACTCTTCTTTCTTTTCTCCTGTACAAATGAGCCACCTGCAGTGTCATGGATGTGGCTGTAAATATAGGTCCTATGAGGAACCACAGTCCTCGCCATATCCAA
Organism: Ginglymostoma cirratum; assembly: GCA_024137785.1. Lineage (NCBI taxonomy): Eukaryota > Metazoa > Chordata > Chondrichthyes > Orectolobiformes > Ginglymostomatidae > Ginglymostoma > Ginglymostoma cirratum. The sequence continues at coordinate 80,235,729 of JAHRHZ010000012.1, forward strand.
AACAGTAAGCCGACTAATGAGCATAACCATCTCAAGGAATTCCTGCACAACCTACATGGCAGTGACTTACTCCTAATTTTCCTGAATAGCTCCATAAGTATTCTAACAAAGAAGTCCTTTGCCCTTGGATGCACTAGAGTGATTCTAGCTGTTGTTCAAGCTCCAAAACCCACAGTTCAACTTTCTATATCCGGTGCCACTTCCTGCAGAAGTGCTTGTCTAGATCACATGAAGTGTTGACAACACTCTGTATTCCACAGGATGGGCATGTCACAAGTCTAAGCTACCCTAGCTTAGCTTAAGCTTAGTTTTGGATTACTTATTTAAAAACTGGCAATTAATCATTGTGTGGAATCCCTAGTGTGGAAGAATGCCATTCAGCCCTTTGAGTCTGCAGAGACCCTCCAAACAGCATCCCAACCAGACCCAGCTTCTGACTGTTACCCCACAACTCCACATTTACCATGGCTAACCAACCTAGCCTGCACATCCCTGAACACTATGGATAATTTGTTTTTAGCTACGCAAATCCACCTTATCTGCACATTTGGGCTGTAAGAAGGAACCAGAGCACCCAGCAGAAGCCCTCCTACAAGGAACATATGCAAACTCCACACAGATAGTCATCCAAGGCTGGAATCAAACGCGGGTCTCTGGTGATGTGGGGCAGCAGTGCCAACCACTGAGCCACCATGCTGCCCAAAGTAGAAAATGGAATTAAACATCTTTACACAGCTTTACCTTGTGCATATAACTTAGATACTTAAGTGTATGAGTAAGAACCAATTTCTAAAGGATGAAAATTTAAATAAAGCAAAGGGGTATCTTTCCTCACCTAACTCTGTCAACTGATTGAACTGCCAGTATTCCATTCAAGCTGCACTAAAACTATCTGAATTTGTAAAGTCAGAAACCCAGGGAGAGTTAGGCATAAAGATCTACAGCACAGAAAAAAGGCCCTTCAGCCCAGTGCGCCTGTGCCACTCAAAACCAACCACCTAACTATTCTAACTATTCTAATTCCATTTTCCAGCACCTGGCCAATAGCATTTTATGCCATCACATCTAAATACTTCACAAAAGTTATGAGGGTTTTTGTCCTTACAGATAGTGAGTTCCAGATTCCCACTATCCACTGGTTGAAAAAGTTTTCCCTCACATCTTCTCTAAACTTCCTGCTCCTTACCTTAAATCTATGCCCCTGGTAACTGATTGCTCCATCAAGGAGAACAGTTTCTTCCTGTCTACGCTATCTACACCCCATATAATTTTATACACCTCAATCATGTCCCCCCTCAATTTTCTCTGCTTTAAAGAAAATAACTCCAGTCTCTCTAACTGAAACTGTGTAAACTTTCTAAACTGAACCAATTCTCTTACAGTCTCTTCATAACTGAAACTCTCAAACCAAGGTAACATCCTGGTAAATTTTCTCTGGCCTTCTCCAATGCTATCACATCACTCCTGCAATATGGATTTCAAAACTGTACACAGCCTTCACTGTGATCTCACCAACATTTTATATAGTTCCACTGTGACTTCCCTGCTTGTAAACTCCATGCCTCAACTAATAGGGGCAAATATACAAATGCCTTCATAACCACCTGAGCTGATAGCTTAAGGGCCAGGGTAGAAGCACGCCAAGGTCCCTCTGATCCTCAATGGTTCCCAGGGTCTGGTTGTTCATCGTGCTTTGTTTGTCCTGCCCAAGTGTGTCACCTCACATTTATTCAGATTGAATTCCATTTGCCACTGATCAGTCCATCTGACCAGTCTAAAATCTACTTATAGTCTAAGACTATCCTTCTCACTATTTATCACCCCACCAATTTTTGTATCATTTGCAAATTGATTGATCAACATTCCTACATTCATTTATATAAACCACAAACAACAAGGGCCCTCTTTTGGGACCACACTGGACACAGGCTTTCAGTTGGAACAACACCTCCCAACACTGGGGTCCTCCACCACCTCTTGTGGCCAGAGAGGAATTGAAAATTTTTGCGAGCACCCGTCCTCTCTTGCCTCACTCAACAACCTGGGATACATTTTATCTGGCCCTGGAGACTGATCTACTTTTAAGCCAGCCAGACCACTCAGAACATCCTCTCTGTCTATGCTAACTTCATTAATTGTATCACAGATCTTCTCCCTGTAGGACAGTGACAGATTTAATTGGATGTACAGATGTTAACTACAGAGAATAACAATTTTAGGTGGCATGTTTTAAGGGTTAATGCTGGAGATTAAATTAATATACATCAAATCGGAAGATGCCATATAGACTCAGGTGGGGATAACGCAGAAACATCTTAGGATCTTTACAGCTTTAGCAGATCTATGTTTTATCATAGGAGAAGATGTGCTTTGTGATGGAGTGGATACAGTGTTGGAGGTTCGGATCAGGGTTGAGTTAAGGTAAGATAAATGGGATGCAGAAGGTTATGCTAAATTTAGTGCTATCAATGTGAAATGCTGGCAAATAATTATGAAGACATAAAACAACAGACCCAAATATTTTTCCAGCTTACTTTCATACAACTTAAATGAGATTCAACATAATGTCAATTTCAAACTTGACATCCAAAACATCAACCTCATCTTAAATTCCAAACTGCAGATGTATTATATCAACTTGAAACAGTAAATCAATTTTTGTTTCCAAACAACCTATAACTCTAATAAAAACACCGGACCCGAAACGTTAACTCTGTTTTCTCCTTCACGGATGCTGCTAGACCTGCTGAGCTTTTCCAGCAACTTTGTTTTTGAACCTGTAACTCTACCCTGATCGGAACTTACAACATTGTATCCACTCCATCACAAAGCACACCTACTCCTGTAATTAAATAAAGAACAGCAAATGCTAAAGATCTGAAATAAAAACAGGAATTGCTGGAGAAACTTAGCATGTCTAGCAGCATCTGTGGAGAGAAAGGAAACTTGATGTTTTGAATCCAATCACCCTTCTTCAGAACTTCTTCTCCTTTCTTGGTAATATCACCGGATTTCTCCTGTCTAAAGTCATTTGCAACTTTTTCCATGTGAATTAAAAGTAGGAACTTTTGATTTTAAATGCAAGGAATGCTATTCCTCAGCAAAGACACATAGTTTTTGGTAAAATAGTCCAAGCATAGGACATCTGCTTCAGATTTTTTAATACTTCACATTCTTCTCTTAGCCTCAAATTACATCAGGCAATTTATCTCTTGCCTCCTCTCCTGAAGATAGTAACTCAAGCTGGTTATTATTCCATAGGCATCAGCAGCCCTACAATCACAAATCCTAGTGATTATTCTTCATCTTATAATAAAATATTGCACTCCCATCTTTCATATACCATTAAAATTTCCAAGACACTTCACTGATTTGTCGAATGAAAACGTGGGAAGAAAGGAGAGAAAAAGATCAGTGACTCTAAGCTTAACTGAAGATTAAATCATAGGTCTGACCACGCACATCACTGAAGTGTTCCAATATTTCAGTGTGATGACACTGGAGTGGAGAGCTGAGAGTCACAGCAGTGACCAATCCTAATAGTCATATACAACAACAACAACAACAAAAACAAAGTTGCTGGAAAAGCTCAGCAGGTCTGGAAGCATCTATGGAGGAGAAAACAGAGTTAACGTTTCGGGTCCGTTGACCCTTCCTCAGAACCTCTAGTAAGTCATATACATGCATTTCCAAGCAAAATCTCAGAATTACTATTAGATACAAGGTTTCTGTTTCCTTTACTCCCTAATGCTGGAGGCAAATTATAGTATTCCTGTCACAATCTCCCCTGAATTTTGCACAAATTAGGTATTAAACTGGGATCATTTGGTCAGTATGGCTTCTTGTGATTATACTCATATGATAAATCCAGCTGAATTATCAATCTCCATCTCGTTCTTTGGCTATCTTGTCATCTGAAAGAATGGTGTGTTTCCCTACCATGTGTTAAAAATCAAGAAATGGCTCTCTCCTCAAATAATCTGAATGTTCCTTCGTGAATAACGGGATGAGGATGCTGATTGAGGGGTTTGATATTTTAAACAAAGCCTTTTATTCATGCATATATACACAGCAAACAATAATTAACCAACAACTGCAAAAATAATTAACAGCATCCAAAGACTTGACATATGAAGTAAGTACATATATGGCCATTTCAATTCAAGCAGTGAATATGGACAATGCTCTTCACTTGATCAGGAAAAAATAGTTGTTGTTTCACAGAAAATATACTGCTATCATTTTAAACACAAGTATATTCCAGTTTAAAGATTATTAATCCTTCTAATAAAGAGGTAAAACAAACCATTTTTGATATTCAAAAGACCAACCTCTTACTTCAATAATTATTGTCCAATATCAAATCTGTAACGACTTCCCATAACCCTATTCACAGAGATATTGCAACTCTTACCCAGCCATCCATTGCCTTTGAAACGTTTCCACCAGGACAGACTATTCTCTCTTTTCCTCATCAATTCACTCAATGATTCTTCACCACTTCAAGTAATTTTCATTGGCTGGAAGGCGCTTTTGAACATCATTTCCTCATCCTTTCTTGTCAAGACTTTTCTCCCAGCTTCTTTCATCTACCTTTCATGACCACGAATACCTTCCTCTGACTATCATCTACTATACCTTCCATTATCATACTTTTTATCCCTCTTCACTGTTGGGTTAACAGAACCACCAGTGTGTTAGAATACTTACCAAAACATTGACATTCGGGAAGATGTATTGACCATTAACAAGTACAGCACTATACTGCTACACAGATCTCTTTACAACAATATACAAAACATGCACTTAGAAATTTGAAATTCTGCAATAAGTCTCACCACCTAACTTCCCAAAGTTTTATTAATACCTACAAGGCACAGGCAAGGAGTATGATAGAGTGAGACTGAGACTCAAGTCATTCATGAAACATTCTTGTTTTCAGCTACATTTTAGTAGAGTTTGGGAGCAAGTTTTGGTTATCACTTTTAATTTCAATATGTATTTACATTAATCTGATTGAATCCTAAACAAAATAATTTGATTTTAATGTTGCATATCTGACAGGATGCCAACCATAAAATGTTATTTTAAAATGCTTTCATGTTATTAAAAATCCATGTAAAACAACAGTTACGTTATCCCTAATTATTAAAGATTAATCAAAAGTATATCGCGATATGAACTAAAGTCTGTTAAATCTTCATTTTTAATCTTCAAAGTTTTGACAAATGTGAGCCTTAAATCCATCAGAAAGTTTCCAAAGTCTTTAATGTTTAATACTTAATGTCAACCTTATGACCTGTGGTTCAAACCCTGTTTGACAGCTTAAAGCTCTAAAATTAAAAATGTGGAGCACAATTTCATTTCATACGTATCTTATCCGGGATGTGGATTTTTTTTGCCATCCTATAGTTGCCCTTGAATTGCCTGCCCGCTGAAAGCCAAATAAGAGTTCTGTAAACTAACTTATGAGAACAAGCCTTAGAGATGCAGGCAAGTTGTAAAGATTTGCACTATAAACTTTGATTTAGTAGCCAGCCTGGAATTTCATCCACAGTTAAAGTCTTGCCTCAGAAAGTTGATGTTAATATCACAAGCCTGAGCAGTCTATTTTAATTCAAATTAAACACACTGCATAAATAAGCCTGAATAACTTGCACCCAAACTCTTCTAAAATGTAGCTGAAAATAAGAATGTCTCATGAATGACCTGAGTCTCATCCTCATTCTATCATACTCCTTGCCTGTGCCTTGTAGGTAGTGATAAAACTTTGGGAAGTTAGGTGGTGAGATTTATTGCAGTATTTCAAGCAGCTGACCTGTTCTCACATGAACAATCAAGTTCAGTTTTTGGTCAACCTAAACCCCAGGATGTTGAAAGTGGTGACACCGTCGAAGACCAACAGGAGATACAAGGCTGTATTTTAGCAGAAATTGGCGGTGTCAATTTTGACAATTTTCATACAGGATTTCTTCCAAGCATTAGTAGATTTTCTCCTGCAACTGATCTCATTGGTGCCCTACTTGTGCTTCTTTTCTCTCGGCTATGTCACATCAACTCAGCAATGCTGGGATCTCATGAGATTCCTGCTGCCAGCAACATAGTTAAAATGCAATTATGCATTATCAGTCTGAAACACTCCTGTACGGTTCCTGTGAGTTGTCCTGGAGATGGTAGAAAGATGCAGGTTAACCCCACACTCTGCCAGCATAGACCTGGAGATCCTGGTGGATTGGGTGTTGCCAAGAAGTGCTGTGATCTTTCTTCAGATCTCTGAGACTATGGCACCAGACCCTGCCAGCTTGGTCAGAGGTTGCCACCCAGAAATGCCATTTTTATGATCTGAAAATGCCCACCAACGCAGCTATGTCAACATCCAACCCTGGCCACAAGATACAACTTCTTGCCAGCATCTTCGTCCTGGACACCCTTGGATGACCCTGGTGGAACTCGGCCAATATCTGGCAATGACCTTTACTCAGGACAATCACCCTTGCTCCCCACAGTAATATGCCGTCCTCGATGGTGATCTGGTCTTGCCAGGTCCAAAATGATTTCAATCCTGGTTGTGCTGGCCCTACTGTTTCACCAACTAGCACCAGCTGTTTCAATTTTGCTCGGGCAGGATCTTTTTGTGTCCACGGTTGGATACTGTTTGCATGACTGGAGAGTGTGCAGCAAGTTTAGAACCAAACGGGGTCTTCTGGGGAGGCACTACCAGTGGAGCATCTGCCAGTGGGAGGCGGCTGAAGACATTTGCATTAGCCACTTGGATTCCTGGACAGTGTTCCAACTTGTACATGTGCGCACTGAGAATAAGGGCCCAACGCCAAATTCTACTGGCAGCTATGGACAGCACCACCTTGTCTTCCTTCAGTAGCCCTAGCGGGGCTCATGATCTGTTACGATGACAAATTCTCATCCGTAAAGGTACTGGTGGAACTTCCTCACACCAAAGATGACTGCTAACCCTTCCTTCTCTATCTGGGCATACTTGCGTTTGGCAGCAGCCAGAGTCAGCGAAGCACACACGACTGGGCATTCCTTTCCATTGGGCCACCAGTGAGCGAACACTACCCTGATACCGTACGGGAAGGCATCGAATGTGAGCACAAGATCTTGCTTGAGATCATAATGTGCCAACACCTTAGATGATGTTAGTTGCTGTCTCACATCCCTAAAGGCTACTTCTTGGTTACCCGGCTATTTCCAAGGCTGACCCTTTTTCAATAGAAGGTGTAATGCTGCCAAGATGGAGGCCAGGTTACGTATGTATTTTCCACAATAATTCACTAACCCAAGGAAAGACCTAAGCTCTGATACAGATGAGGGAGCTGGGGCTCCTTTGATCACCCTCACTTTCTCTTCTAATGGGGGTAACCCAGTTTGTTGACTCTGTAATCCAGGTAGGTCACTTGGGGCACCTGGAACACACATTTTTCCCATCGAAGGCATACACTGCCTGGGAGAAATGTTTAAAGTTTAAATTCAAAGTTCTCCAAGTGCTCTTTATTGGTCTTTCCGGCTATTAGAATGTCACTTAGATAAATGGCAACTTGCAGTAGCCCTTGTACAATGTTCTCCATGGTCCAGTGTAAAAGGGTGCAGGCTGATGATACCCCAAATGGCAGCCTTGTACACTGATATAAACCCTTATGGGTATTCAATGTAGCGTACTACAGGAACACCAGTTACAAGTGCAGGTAGGTGTGGTTCATGTCCAGCTTCATAAAGGACACCCCTCTGCCAATTTTGCATAGAATTCCTCTATGCGAGGGATCAGATATTTATCCAGTTGCGAGAAGCAATTTATCATTTGCTTAAAATTCCCACAAAGGTAAACTGAGCCATCACACTTCACAATCGGTATGACTGGTGCTGCCCATTCTGCAAAGTGTACTGGTTTAATGATTCCTTTGCTCTCCAGCCTCCTAGTTTTCACTTCTACTTTTGCCCAAAAGGCAAATGGCACCAGGTGGGCCTTGAAAAATCTCAGAACTGCATCCTGGTCAACATGTAAAGTGGCTTTGGTCCTTCTTGAAAAATGCCTGGGTATTTCACTAGGACTTCACTGAGGCAGCCATTTTCCAATCGAAAAACATTGAGCCACTCTAGGTGAATCTTTCTCAACCAATTCCACCCCAATAGGCATGAGCCGGAGCCTTTTACTACTAGCAGTGGTAACTGCACCAACTGCTTCTCATAGGGGACCGGAACTGAAGTCGAACCCTTAATTTGCAACGGCTCCCCAGTGTATGTTCTCAGTCTATCTGAGGTCTTGTGCAAGCTTAAAGATTGGCGTGCCGAGCGAATCTTATTAAAAACAGATTCTGCAACCACAGATACAGCTGCACAGATACTGACCTCCATGGGAACTGGGTGGCCATTTAACAAAACATTAATTTTAATCATGGACAACAAAGTGTGGAGCTGGAGGAACACACCAGGCCAGACAACATCAGAGGAGCAGGAAAGTTGATGTTTAGGGTTGGGACCTTCAGAAATTTTAATCAGTTCCAATACAGGTGTCACTAAGCAATTTAATTGTTCCAACCCACATGTAGGGGGACTTTTCAGGATGTGCACTCTCCTGGGTACTGGCCTACAGGTTTTCTTTGTCAAGTCACACCTTGTTGAACTCCTTTGCTGTCTTGAGTCTGCATACCGGCAACAACTACAATGGCTTGCTACCGCAGATCCTGAAGAACTGTTTAGCCACTTGGCCGAGGCTTAGCTTGGTCATGGGGTTCTGCTGTGGGTTCGCCTAGGGTCCCTCTGCTCAGGACATGAGGCTCTGCGATTGCCCACACTTAAATGGTGCTCCCCAAGCTCAGTTGGACAGGTGAGGGTGTCCACTTCCACTGGGATGCCCTGTAGTTCACATGCTCTACTTGCTGCATTTTCTAATGACAAGGCCAGCTGCAGTGCCTATCTGAAGTCCAGTTGGGCTTCAGCTAGTAGGCACTTCTGCACGGTTACGTTATTAATCCCACACACCAAATGGTCTCTCAGCATCTCATTCAGGGTTAACCCAAAATCACAAGCATCTGCCAGTCGTCATAACCTCGTCAAAAATCCCAATATAGAAACTAACACCCTCCCCACCTCCGGTTCTCTAACAGCCAAATAAAACCAATAGCATCTCAGAATTAGAGGAAGTTTGGGGTCGTAATACTCCTTAACCAGTTCCATCAACTACTGGAAGGTTTTAGTGGCTGGTGCCTCTGTGAAAGTTATGTCTCGTATAAGAGAAAATGCTGTGGGTCCACATACAGTCAGAAGGATCACTTGTTGCTTTTCATCAGCCCCAAAACATTGCATTCTTTCCATATTCTCGGCGTCAGAGTCAAATGAGTCAAGCTTCCCAAATACAGGCATCATGCCAGAAATACTTACCCCAACTCCAAAATGACAGTTGCAAGCGAATGTTCTTCAGGCATAAGTAAAAACTGCAGAAACTGCGTATACTGTAAATCAGGAACAAAAACAAAGTTGCTGGAAAAGCTCAGCAGGTCTGGTAGCATCTGTGAAGGAAAAAACAAAGTTAACGTTTTGGGTCCGGTGACCCTTCCTCTGTTCTGAAACGTTAACTCTGTTCCTTCACAGATGCTGCCAGACCTGCTGAACTTTTCCAGCAACTTTATTTTTGTTCTTCAGACATGTCCTGTTTTCTCCTGTTTCCACTGAAATAACTACACAGAGGCCGGTTCCCATCACTAAGTCACCCTTTATTTACTATTGTGCAGTACACTGGCCATGGTCAGCCAGTTTGGAATCAGTCCTCAACTGAGAAGTTTCTAATCTCCTATTCTTTTGTTTTTATATGGGCCCTCTTTTGGTGCAGTGATAGTGTCCCTGCTCCTGTACTGGGAAGCCTGTATTCAAGTCCCACTTGCTGCAAAGATGTGTAATAACATTGTTATTATGTCTTATGGACTTATCAAGTGAATTTTGAAAGTCCAAGTATACCACATTCACATCTTTTGATTTTTGCAGTGGGGGGACCTGGAGTCTGTACAGTGATGATCATCTCTTGATTTGACTGCTGAACAGGTACTAAGATCCTTTTTTGTGTGAATTGTTTAGTTTAAGCTTTCCAGGGTTTTGGGGGCTTTTTTTGAGTAATTCATTGTTAGTCCTTACAATTCTGTTCAATCTTCTGACCAACTACTAACCTTTGCAGAATTGTACAGCGTTCCTTTCAATTCAATACTAACATCACCACACACTAGGTAGTGTCTTCAGAAGGATCCATGAACTAAGAAGTTGTTTAACTGGCTATAGACCCTTTGATATTTGTGTGATTCAAATTAAAGTAACCAGTTACACAAGATAAAAGTTTAGTTTATTCCTTGTTGTCAGTTACTGTGGTAAAATGTGATAAATTTATTAGGTAAACCACATGTCCAACTATTTTAAGTAAGAAAAAAAAGTTACATTTGCCGATGAAATAACAACACAGAGGCTACTTCCCATCACCAAGTCACCGTTTATTTACTAGTGTACAGTACACTGGCCATGGTCAGCCAGCTCAAAGTCAGTCCTCACCTGAGGAGAATCTAATCGCCTGGTTATATCGGTCAGCCAAGGCTTTCCTTATTGGCCCGGGTTAACAATCCAAATCAAAAACCTCATAGTCAACAAGGTCCACTTGGTTCCAATCACTACACCTACTCACAGTGAATGTTAGAGAAAGCAAAGCTCAGAAAATCACGGCTTTTGTGCCTTGAAAATCTGACTTTTTTCAGAGACTATTTTAAAGCTACAATTGGCTATTTTCTTCAATTCCTTTTGTCTATTCGATCATTTTGCTGTTTCAAGAAACCCTCTGAATGCATTTTACAAATTCTGCCCTGTCTAAGTCTCTTGCTCTAAGGCAGTCCCAGTCAATACTGGAGAAGTTATATCACTCGAGCAACTCTGTTTTTATTGCATCTTTTCATAATCTGCCTACATATTTGTTCCTCAATGTCTCAGCAGCTGTTGGGGGGCCTGTAGTTTCACCCTATCAGACTGATTGCACCTTTCTTATTTTTGAGTTCTACCCATGTTGCCTCAGTGGATGAGCCCTCAAATATGTCCTCTCTGAGTGCAGATGTAATATTCCCCTAATTAATAATGCAACTCCTCCACCTCTTTAGCCTTCCTCTTTATTTGGTCCATAACGATGAAGCCCTGGAATATTGAGCAGCCAGTCCTGTCTCCTCCCTCAACCAAGCCTCTGTAATGGCCACAACATCAAAGTCCCATGTACCAATCTTGGCTCTAAGCTCATCTGCCTTACATATAATATTCCTTGCATTGAAATAAACACGCTTCAGTCTATTAGTACCATCGTGTTCATTTACTTGTCTCTGACTGCTTTCTCTTTCTGATTTACCATGTACCCTCACCTCAATCCCTCCACTTGCTGACCCACTATTCTGATTCCCAGCCCCCTGCCACTCTAGTTTAAATCCTCCCAAGTAGCATTTTCATCTGTGCAATGTCCATGTGTTTGTGCTTTATTGGATTTTTTCAAGGAGGTGATGAAGGTGATCGATGAGGGTAGAACAGTGGATGTTGTCCACATGGATTTTAGTAAGACTTTCGACAAGGTCCCTCATGGTAAGCTCATCCAGGAGATTAAGATGCATGGGGTCCACGGTGACCAGACCTCGTGGATTCAGAACTGGCTTTCCCAATGAGGGTAATGGTGGAAGGTTATTTTTCAGGCTGGAGATCCATGATCAGAGGTATTTCACAGGGATCCGTACTGGGGCCTCCACTGTTTGTCATCTATATGAATGACTTAGATGTAAATATAGATGGGTGGGTTAGTAAGTTTGCAGACGATAAAAAGATCGGTGGAATTGTGGATAGTGTAGAAGGTTGTCAGGGATACAGTGGGATATAGGATCAGTTGCAGATATGGGCAGAGAAATTGCAGATACAGTTTAAACCACGTGTAAACGTAAGGGAGATCAAATGTTAAGGAATTGTATACAGTTAATGGCAGGATACTGAACAGCATTGATGTACAGAGTGATCTTGGGGTTCAAGTCCATAGGTCCCTGAAAGTAGCCACACAAGTAGTTAGGGTGGTGAAGAATGGGTATGGCATGCTTGCCTTTATTTGTCGGAATCGAACACTAGAGTCAGGATATCATGTTGCAGCTTTATAAGACTTTGGTTAGGCCATACCTAGAATATTATGTTCAATTCTGGTTGCCCCATTACAGGAAGGGTGTGGATGTTTTGGTGAGATTGCAGAAGAGGTTTATCAGGATGGTGCCTAAATTATAGGGTATGAACTACAATGAGAGGCTAGAAAAACTTGGGTTGTTTTCTATGGATCAGCAGAGACCGAAGGGAGATTTGATGTGTCTATAAAATTATTAGATGCAGAGATAGGGTTGACATAATCTTTTTCCCTGAGTTGAAATGTCTAAAACTAGGCGGTATGCATTTAAGGGGAGAGGGGGAAAAGTTCAAAGGGGATGGGAAGGGCAACTGTTTTTACAGAGAGTGGTAGGGGTGTGGAATGTGCTGCCAGAGGTGGTGGTGGAGGCAGATACAACAGGGGCGTTTTAAGAGACTTTTAGATAAACATGTCAATATACAAGGAATAGAAGGATATGGACCAAGGGCAGAGAGAAGGGATTAGTTTAATTTGGCAACATATTTGGCATAAGGAGAGGGGGGGAAAATGTTGGGTTTTCTAAAAGGCATTAGGGTGGACAAGTCCCCAGGTCCGGATGAGATCTATCCCAGGTTACTGAGGGAAATGAGAGAGGAAATAGCTGGGGCCTTAACAGATATCTTTGCAGAATCCTTGAGCACGGGTGAGGTCCCGGAGGACTGGAGAATTGCTCATGTTGTCCCCTTGTTTAAGAAGGGTAGCAAGGATAATCCAGGTAATTATAGACCGGTAAGCCTGACGTCAGTGGTGGAGAAGCTGCTGGAGAAGATACTGAGGGATAGGATCTATTTACATTCAGAAGAAAATGGGCTTATTAGTGATAGGCAGCATGGTTTTGTACAGGGAAGGTCATGTCCTACCAACTTGATAGAATTCTTTGAGGAAGTGACAAAGTTGATAGATGAGGGAAGGGCTGCAGATGTCATATACATGGACTTCAGTAAGCTGTTTGATAAGGTTCCCCATGGCAGGCTGATGGAGAAAGTGAAGTCGCATGGCGTCCAGGGTGTACTAGCTAGATGGATAGAGAACTGGCTGGGCAACAGGAGACAGAGAGTAGTAGTGGAAGGGAGTTTCTCAAAATGGAGAACTGTGACCAGTGGTGTTACACAGGGATTTGTGTTGGGACCACTGTTGTTTGTGATATACATAAATGATCTGGAGGAAGGTATAGATGGTCTGATTAGCAAGTTTGCAGATGACACGAAGATTGGTGGAGTAGCAGAGAGTGAAGGGGACTGTCAGAGAATGCAGCAGAACATAGACAGATTGGAGAGTTGGGCAGATAAATGGCAGATGGAGTTCAATCCAGGCAAATGCGAGGTGATGCATTTTGGAAGATCCAATTCAAGAGCGAACTATACAGTAAGTGGAAAAGCCCTGGGGAAAATTAATGCATGGAGAGATCTGGGTGTTCAGGTCCATTATACCCTGAAGGTGGCAATGTCGATAGAGTGGTCAAGAAAGCATATGGCATGCTTTCATTCGTCGGACGGGGCACTGAGTACAAGAGTTGGCAGATCATGTTGCAGTTGTATAGGACTTTGGTCGATGACATTTGGAATACAGCGTACAGTTCTGGTCGCCACATTACCCAAAGGATGTGGATGCTTTGGAGAGGGTGTAGAGGAGGTTCACCAGGATGTTGCCTGGTATGGAGGGCGCTAGCTATGAAGAGAGGTTGAGTAGATTAGGATTATTTACATTAGAAAGATGGAGGTTGAGGGGAGACCTGATTGAGGTCTACAAAATCATGAGAGGTGGATAGCAAGAAACTTTTTCCCCAGAGTGAGGGACTCAATTACTAGGGGTCACAATTTCAAGGTGAGAGGGGAAAAGTTTGAGGGAGATATGCGTGGTAAGGTCTTTACGCAGAGGGTGGTGGGTGCCTGGAATGCATTACCAGCGGAGGTGTTAGAGGCAGGCACGATAGCATCATTCAAGATGTATCTGGACAGATACACGAATGGGCAGGGAGCAGAGGGATACAGATGCTTGGAACATAGGCGACAGGTTTAGATAGAGGATCTGGATCGGCGCAGGCTTGGAGGGCCGAAGGGCCTGTTCCTGTGCTGTAATTTTCTTTGTTCTTAGTTCTTTATAATATTGTGGGTCAAAGGGCCTATTCCTGTGCTGTACAGGTCTATGCAGTTCTTTATTTAACAAATCACGAAAATGTTCCTAATTTCCCCCTTAAAGTTTAATTCAAGATCAGAATCTCACTGAAGTTGCATTTTTTAAAAACCGAACAGCAATTATTTGAGGCAGTGGAGTGGGTAAAGAAGGTGGTTGGTAAAGTAATTCTCAGACACATAGCATGCCATGAACAAAAAGCAATTCAACTTTCCAGACATGTCATTGGTTCCTGTTACAATATCATAAGCATGACTCCTCATGACATCCTTTGATTCTGTCAATCTGCTCTGGACAGACCCAAGTATTGACATTACCCTGCAGCTGGAAACAATACATTTTGTCAAGGCTGGTTCCGAAACTGATCTTCACATATCCCTGGTTCCAAAACTGATCTTTACCTAAAGACTTTTGCTCCTTCTTTGACAGGAGTGAATGAATGTTGTCCAGGGCTGTTGATTTTGATAATGACATCTTCCAGTTCCTAATTAGATTACCTGAGGGTGCTCATCCTGTGCCATTGTGCTGGTCTAAAATTCCACAACACTCACCAATGTACAATGACTATTTGACAACCATATACTCACATGGTATTAACAGTACAATTCACCGAATTTTTTGGCAAACCATGCACTGCCAATTCAAGACATGAAAGTCATAATATTAACCTGGTAGCAACAGCTCGCCACGTGCCTCTCTGGGCCTCCATCCAAGTCTGTCTTCACTACAACATCCCGGCATACTCCATTAACACTGTCTTCCTCGAAACTTTATCCAAGCAAGTTAGCAACAGCAAATAACTAGCCTCATCACATATTTGTGCCTGCTTTTGGACCACACTACTTTAGCCTTTGAGTCATACAGTCATAGAAGACAGCATGTAAACAGACCCTTTGGTCCAACTCGTCCATGCCAACCAGATATGCTATATTAATCTACTCCCATTTGCCTGCATTTGGCCCATATGCCCCTAAACACTTCTTATTCATACACCAGTCCAGGTGCCTTTTAAATGTTGTAATTGTACCAGCCTCCACCACTTCCTCTGGCAGCTCATTCCATGCATGCATTACCCTCTGTGTGAAAAAGT
This sequence comes from Ginglymostoma cirratum, assembly GCA_024137785.1. Taxonomy (NCBI): domain Eukaryota; kingdom Metazoa; phylum Chordata; class Chondrichthyes; order Orectolobiformes; family Ginglymostomatidae; genus Ginglymostoma; species Ginglymostoma cirratum. Next base: position 80,251,133 of record JAHRHZ010000012.1, read on the forward strand.
TGCCCCTTAGGTCCCTTTTAAATTTTTTCCCTCTTACCTTGAAGCCTCTAGTTTTGAACTTGCCCACCCCAGGAAAAAGATCATGTCTATTTACCCTATCCATGGCCCTCATGATTTTATCAACGTCTGTGAGGTCACCCCTTAGCCTCTGATGCTCCGGAGAAAACAGCACCAGTCTATTTAACCTCTCCCTATTGCTGAAACACTCCAACCCTGGCAGCATCCTTGTAAATCTTTTCTGAACCCTTTTAAGTTTCACGACATCCTTCCTATAGCAGGGAGGCCAGAGTTGCACGCAGTATTCCAAAAGTGGTCTGTTATATGGACTGTCCCCAAGATAACACCTTTAACTTCCCCACGTTCCCATGTCTTCATGTCTTTCGAAGACCTCGCCCATCTCCTGCGGTTCCACACATACATGTCCACTTTGGTCCTTCAGGGGTCCTATTTTCTCTCTAGTTATTCTTTTTCCTTTAATACACTTAAAGAATATCTTTGAACTCACCTTAATCTTCTCAGCATCTTCTCTTCTTAAAAGCTAACAAGCTATTAAATCAACCAGTGTTGTGGACATCTTCAGAAGCATTAGAGATAGAAGGTACTGCAGATGCTGGAGAATCCGAGATAACAAGGTGTGGGGCTGGATGAACACAGCAGGCCAAGCAGCATCACAGGAGCAGGAAAGCTTGACGTTTCGGGCCTAGACCCTTCATCAGAAAAATCAGCATTCAGAAGCATTAGTGTACTTTATCCAGTAGGTGGCGATATTCTGTATGAATCAGTGTTGAGACTCAGATTTCAATGTGCCAAATAAATCCTGTGCTTTAATGTTTAGGTTAACTGGCAGTCATCTGCTGAACATCTGAAATTACGAACAAATAGCTAATTTCAATTGATAGCCCAGCCACCGTTGAGACTTTGAACACACCTTTTCTACTACTTAAATGATTTGATGTATCAAAGGCAATTAAGCTCTGGAGATTTTGTTGATACAGCTGTGCAATATTATTTTGTTATGAATGCCTGGTTGTGCTTCAAATCTCATTCAGTTTGGGGAAGACAATGATGCAATTATTAAATAGTCCAACAGCTTTCTTTCACTTGACAGTTTTATGAGCTTCTAAGAGAACTTAACTGGAATATGCATGTCTGTTTATTTTTACAATTTCATGCGTACCTTAAATGCTTTTTGTTATTATAAAAGGACTCCAGGGAGAGCTGGCCACTTAGATGCAAAATTGGCTTAAAGGTAGAAGACAGAGGATGGTGGTGGAGGGCTGCTTTTCACACTCGAGCCCTGTGACCAGCAGGCTGCCACAAGGAACAGTGCTGAGTCCACTTCTTTTTATTATTTATATAAGTGATTTGGATGTGAATATAGGAGGTATGGTTAGTAAATTTTCAGATGACACCAAATTTGGTGATGTAGTGGACAGTGAAGAAGTTTATCTCAGAGTACAATGGGACCTTGATCAGATGGGCTGATGGACCGAGAAGTAGCAGATAGACTTTAATTTAGATAATGAGGTGTTGCATTTTGGTAAGGCAAATCGGGGCAGGACGTATACACTTAATGGTAAAGTCTGCCTACCAATAAGTGTTGCGGAACAAAGAGACCTTGGGGTGCAGGTTCATAGTTCCTTGAAAGTGGAGTTGCAAGCAGATAGGGTAGTAAAGAAGGCATTTGATATGCTTGTCTTTATTGGTCAGTGCACTGAGTACAGGAGTTAGGATGTCACGTTGTGGCTCTACAGGACATTGGTGATGCCTACCATTGGAAAGATGTTGTTAAACTTGAAAGGTTCAAGAAAGATTGTTAAGGATATTGCTGGAGTTGGTGGGTTTGGGTACAGGGAGTGGCAGAAGAGGCTTGGGCTATTTTCCCTGGAGCATCTGATGCTGAGGGGTGACTTTATAAAGGCTTATAAAATCACGAGGGCCATGGAAAGGGTGAGTAGGCAAGTTCTTTTTCCCAGGCAGGGAAGTTCAAACATAGACAACACAGGTTTGAGATGAGAGGATAAAGATTTAAAAGTGACCTAAGGGGCAACCTTTTCACGAATATGGAATGAGCTACCAGAATAAGTGGTGGAGGATGGTACAGTTGCAACATTAAAAAGGCATCTGGATGGGTACATGAATAGGAAGGGTTTAGACAGATATGGACCAAATGCTGGCAAATGGGAGTAGATTAATTTAGGATATCTGGGTGGCATGGAGGAGTTGGACCAAAAGGTCTGTGTCCGTGCTGTACAACTCTGAGTCATATTTTGACTACAATAAATAACGTTCTGTAGACACAGAGAGATAGTGGGGTGATGGGATATTGGGGGTAAGGAGATGAGTGAGGATATACATGGTGATGGTGAGAGTGCCAGAAGCCCATGTATATAACTGGGCAGATGTCCCAACAAACAGAACAGGCCTTTTAACCAGCCCACATTGCGATTCACTCCATATGTTCCCAACTCAGGCCTACTTTAGCAAGAAGTGGCCCTGTCTTCAACTCATCACCGCCGTCCTGTCATCAATGTGGCAATCATAAATAAGCCTTATCATAAGTCTGTCTTTCGAGATGCAGTTTAACATGTTCCATGTCCTCCACACGGTAGTTAAGAAATGCACTAATGGGTTCTCCACTACATTTTCCTTTCATGTGGAAAATCCATGTACAAGGACTCATTCTCAGGAAAGAGAAAGAAATGTTCAATTTTTGTGCACGTTTTGAATTACCTGGGAGGTCAGGGAGCCTAAAGATTCCCAATACTTTTGCCATGACATTGCCTCAGTCAAAGTTTGAGATGCCAACCAATAAGCATCCTTCACTCCTGCAGCATCCTGTTGTGATTGTTTGAAATTTGGCATCCTAATATTTACTCTGATAGAAGATAGACCTATTACTGAATGTTTCGAGCAATGTTCAAGAAATCTCTTAGTTGTTTAGACGCATTACTCAAAGAAATAACTACACAGAGGCTGGTATGCCGTCACCGTTAATGTAGAAAATAGAACAGAGAACACAGAACAATACAGCGCAGAACAGGCCCTTCGGCACTCAATATTGCGCCGACCTGTGAACTAATCTAAGCCCATCCCCCTACACTATCCCATCATCATTCATATGCTTATCCAAGGACTGCTTAAATGCCCCTAATGTGGCTGAGTTAACTACATTGGCAGGCAGGGCATTCCACACCCTTACCACTCTCTGAGTAAAGAACCTGTCTCTGACATCTGTCTTAAATCTATCACCCCTCAATTTGCAACTATGCCCCCTCGTACTAGCCGACGTCATCATCCTAGGAAAAAGACTTTCACTGTCCACCCGACCTAATCCTCTGATCATTTTGTGGGTCTCTATTAAATCCCCTCTTCGCGTTCTTCTCTCCAAAAAGAACAGACCCAAGTCCCTCAGTCTTTCCTCATAAGATCTTCGCTCCAGACCAGGCAACATCCTGGTAAATCTCCTCTGCATCTTTTCCAATGCTTCCACATCCTTCCTGTAATGGGGCGACCAGAACTGTACACAATATTCCAAGTGAGGCCGCACTAGCGTTTTGTACAGTTGCAGCATGACATCACGGCTCCAGAACACAATCCCTCTACCAATGAAACCTGACACACTGTATGCCTTCTTAACAGCACTATCAACCTGGGTGGCAACTTTCAGGGATCTATGTACCTGGACACCAAGATCCCTCTGCACATCCACACTACCAAGAATCTTTCCATTGACCCAGTATTCTGCATTCCTACTATTCTTCCCAAAGTGCATCACCTCACATTTATCTGCATTGAACTCCATTTGCCACCTTTCAGCCCAATTCTGCAGTTTATCCAAGTCTCCCTGCAACCTGCAACATTCTTCCACACTGTCCACCACTCCACCGACTTTAGTGTCATCTGCAAACTTACTAACCCATCCACCTATGTCTGCGTCCAAGTCATTTATAAAAATGACAAACAGCAGTGGTCCCAAAACAGATCCTTGTGGCACACCACTAGTAACCGGACTCCAGGCTGAATATTTTCCATCCACCACAACTCTTTGGCTTCTTTCAGAAAGCCAGTTTCTATTCCAAACTGCTAAATCTCCCTCAATCCCATGCCTCCGCATTTTCTCCAATAGCCTACCATGTGGAACCTTATCAAAGGCTTTACTGAAGTCCATGTACACCACGTCAACTGCCCTACCCTCATCCACATGCTTGGTCACCTTCTCAAAAAACTCAATGAAGTTTGTGAGACACGACCTGCCCTTGACGAATCCATGTTGACTATCTCCAATCAAATTGTTGCTTGCTAGATGATTACAAATCCTATCTCTTATAATCCTTTCCAAAACTTTTCCTACAACAGATGTAAGGCTCACTGGTCTATAATTACCTGGGTCATCTCTACTGCCCTTCTTGAACAAGGGCACAACATTTGCAATCCTCCAGTCCTCTGGTACTAAATCTGTAGACAATGACGACTCAAAGATCAAGGCCAAAGACTCCGCCATCTCCTCCCTAGCTTCCCAGAGAATCCTCGGAAAAATCCCATCCGGCCCAGGGAATTTATCTACCTTCACACCTTCTAGGATTGATAACGCCTCCTCCTTACTAACCTCAATCCTTTCAAGTCTAATTGCCCGTATCTCAGTCTTCTCCTCTACAATATTCTCCTTTTCCCGAGTGAAAACAGATGAGAAATATTTGTTTAGCACCTCTCCGATTTCCACAGGGTCCACACACAACTTCCCACTTCTGTCTTTGACTGGCCCTATTCTTATCCTAGTCATCCTTTTATTCCTCACATACCTGTAGAAAGCTTTAGGGTTCTCCTTAATTCTACCTGCTAATGACTGCTCATGTCCCCTCCTTGCTCTTCTTAACTCTCTCTTTAAATCCTTCCTAGCTAATCTGTAACTCTCCATCGCCTCATCTGAACCATCTCGTCTCAATGTCACATAAGCCTCCCTCTTCCGCTTAACAAGAGATACAATTTCTTTTGTAAACCAAGGTTCCCTTACCTTATCACTTCCTCCCTGCCTGATAGGGACATACCTATCAAGGACAAGCAATACCTGTTCCTTAAACCAGCTCCACATTTTGATTGTCCCCATCCCCTACATTTTGCTACCCCATTCTATCCCTCCTAAGTCTTGCCTAATCGCATTATAATTGCCTTTCCCCCATCTATAACTCTTGCCCAGTGGCATGTTCCTATCCCTTTCCATTGCTGAACTAAATGTAACTGAATTATGGTCACTCTCTCCAAAGTGCTCACCTACCACTAAATCAAACACCAGGCCTGGTTCATTACCAAGTACCAGATCCAGTGTGGCCTCCCCTCTTGTCGGCCCTTCGACATACTGTGTCAGGAAACCCTCCTGCACACATTGGACAAAAACTGATCCATCCGACGTATTAGAGTTATAGCATTTCCAGTCAATGTTGGGGAAGTTAAAGTCTCCCATAATGACCACCTTGTTTCTTTCACTCCTGCCCAGAATCGTTTTGCTGATCCTCTCCTCCACATCCCTGGAACTTTGCGGAGGCCTATAAAAAACTCCCAGCAGTGTGACCTCTCCTCTATTGTACATACGCACAATATATGGACTCTGCCCAGCTAGCTTACGGCCAGTTCCTTGAGTGAGGACACTCTCTGAATCTCCTGTTTACATCTGTCAGCCAGAGCTCAATGATTGGCCCAGGTTACAGCCCCAGTCAAGGATCTCATAATCAATAAGATCCATCCCATCCTTGTTCCATTCACTACATTCCTCTCCCTCAAGTCCAGGGATGCAGGCCTGTCTTTTTCTTGTAGCTTCTTTGACTCTGACTCAGACACAGGCAGAGTGTACTAGACCTAAGCTTGTCTCTTGTGCCCGCAATGTCTCAAGAGATTCCTCCTCTTCTTCAAGTGGGAGCAGCATCGAGGCTGCATTCATCTCAGACTCTAAGATTTCTTTGATGCTAGATAAAGGGGGAAAGCCCACAGTTTCTGAAAGCCTCTCTGGCTGTCCTGAGCAGCAAGGTATGTTTTGCTCCTGCCCAGATTGCGAGCTAACAGCTTTCAGGTGATCCATGTTTGTTCAGGAGCGCCTCGCTTACCCAGGTATTTGTATGTCACAGATCCTGACCTTGAGTCAACCCCACCTCGTACCCATGCAGGGCCATTTCCATGGTTTCGACACCAAACTTCATCCCCTGAAGTAAACTGTCTCTCTCGCTTACAGGAGGCAAGTGGCTGGCATTGGCATTCCTGCTGCTGTTTCACGCTCCGCACAAGGTTTGGGAATATCAGGTTTAACCTGATGCGGAGTCTTCTTCCCATCAGCAACTCTGCTGGAGCTATCACTGTAATTAAAGGACCAACCTTCACCCAACCAAATAGGAAGCACACTTTGGTATTGAGTGAGGCTGTCAGCTGTTTCTTTAAGCCTGCTTTCAATGTTTGGATTGCTGTTTCTGCCAGACCATTGGATGATGGATGGGTATGATGCTGTCAAACATGCCAAATGCCATTCAACTTTTGGGAGTTCTTAAAAACCTACCAGTAAAAGACGTCCTATGGTCCATTATCAATACTTGTGGGGGTCCATGTATCGCGACCAATGCTTGCAGCTTATCAATCACAATCCCTGAAATGGCAAATAAAGTCTATGCATGTCCAACCACTTTGAATGGGCATCCACAATCATGAAAAACATTGTGGTCATGAACGAACTGGCATCGGTGATGTGTAACAGGGTCCAAGGTTTACCCAGCCATTCCCACAAATGTGAGGGAGCTGCTAGCTGTAATTTTTGTCCTTCGTGGCACTGTTGGCACCACCCCACCAATGTGGCTATGGCAGCATCCAATCCTGGTCACCAGACCTAACGGCTCACTAATATCTTCATTTTGGACACCTCTGGATGACCCTGGTGGAGTTCAGCCAGAATGTGGTGGCGATCTTTACTTGGGACAATCATTCCTGCTCCCCATAGTAATATGCCAAACCCTTCGGTGATTTGGTCTCGCTGGGTCCAGAAAGGCTTCAATTCTGGTTGTCATGGTCCTTTTGTTTGGTCCATCGCCACTAGCTCTTTTAGTTTTGCTAGCACAGGATCTTTTTGCATCCATTATCGGATATTGTCAATGGTGACTGGAAGGATGTCCCAAAAATTTAAAAGCAAAATAAACTCTACAAGGGGAAGCACCACCAGTGGTGTATTTGCCATCTGCATTTGCCACTTGACCTTCTGAAAGGTGTTCCAACTTTGTAATTGTACACACTGAGATTAAACGCCCACTGCTAAATTCGACCAGAAGCTACAGGTAACACGGCCTCGTCTTCGTTAAGTAAGCCTAGCAGGAGTTTGTGATCCATTACTATTACAGATTCACTTCTGTAAAGGTATTGGTGGTACTTTCTCACGCCAAGGATGACCGCCAAACCTTTCTTCTTTATCTGGGTGTATTTATGTTCGGCATCAGCCAAAGTCCAGGACACATACACTATCAGGCATTTCTCTCCATTTGGCCACCAGTAAGTCAATACTAACCCGATACCGTACAGGAAGGCATCACATGTCAGCACCATCTCTCACTTGGGTTCGTAGTGGGCCAACACTTTAAAGTGTTTAAGACCAAACACTTAACTGCTTTTTCACTTCCCTAAAGGTTACTTCTTGGCTACGCAACCATTTCCAAGGCTGACCCTTTTTCATCAGCAGGTGTAAGGGTACCAAAATCCTGGACAGGTTACGTATTAATTTCCTGCAGTAATTAACCAACTCAAGAAAAGACCTAAGCTCCCGGAGACAGGAGCTGGGGCACCTTTGCTTGTCCTTGCTTTATCTACCGATGGGTGAACCTAGTCTTGACAAGTCTACTCTAAAATCTTGCCCACTCTGTAGCCCAAGTAGATCATTTGGGGGGTCTGGAACTCACATTTTTCCCTTCTAAGGCATATGGATGCCTGAGAGAACTGTTTAAGCACAGTGTCCAAGTTATCCAAGTGCTCCTTATTGCTCTTCCTAGTTACTAGCATGTCATCCAGATAAATGGCACCCTGAAGTTGTCCTTGTAAGATGTTTTCCATCATCTGCTGGAAAAGGGCACAGGCTGATGATCCCCCAAATGGTTGTCTTGTACCCTTATGGGTATTAATTATGGCATACTTCTGGGACCCCTCATTTAGTTGCAATTGCAGGTAAGCTTGGCTTGTGTCCATCTTCGAATTAGCTTCATTGAGTGCATTGAAAAGTTTAGTCATCACAATACAGCTCCATCAGATACAAAGGTACCTAGAACAGATACTTAAGATCAAATTCCTGGGAAACAAACAAAATAGAAAGGTAAAGAAATAAATAGGCCAGCATTTATAGGTCATACAGATAAATAAGAAAAATAAAGAAGTTAAAAGTTCAGAATATCAGTCTTTCTGACCCAGTCCATGCCAACACATGCTCTCGAGGGACCTCCATTGCCTCACCACCTGTGCCAGACTCACCAACATAGGAGTTACCCCACTTTACACGCTATCTCTTCGCTGATGGGCCCACTTCACTAACACTGCTGAGCCCACGTTCACCCCACAACCAAGAGTCTCTGGCTCCACTGCCAGACACAGCCGCTGGTGGGTCATGAGTCCCACGCGGTTGCAGATGTCACCTTGCCGGTGCCGCCATCTTGAAAAGTCCACTGCCACTGGCGCTGCTGTCCCTTATTGCTGGAGGAGCTTTGCTTGTGCTGCCACTGGGAGAACAACCTTGTTGCAGCTGTCACCGACCCCGACACAGGGAGAGTGACCCCCCCAGCTGCTGCCACTAACCCCAATGCTAGGAGAATGCACTCACTGCTGCTGCCATAGATTCTGAATGGTGAGCTTTTGCACTAGCTGCCACTGCCTCCTATTGCCAGAAAAACAAACTCACTGCTTTCTTTCATTAGAAGAAGCCATGTCAGCTACTCTGCTGTTCTCGCCGCCACGACAGTGCTGTTGATCAACCCACCACAGAAAAGAAAGACCAAAGGCCGCTAGGGCGGCACGGTGGCACAGTGGTTAGTACTGCTGCCTCACAGCACCAGGGACCTGGGTTTGATTCCACCCTCGGGCGACCCTCTGTGTGGAGTTTGCACATTCTCCCTGTGTCTGTGCAGGTTTTCTCCCACAGTCCAAAGATGTGCAGGTTAGGTTGTTTGGCCATGCTAAATTGCCCGTTAGTGTTCAGGGAGGTGTAGATTAGGTGTGTTATAGGAGGATGGGTCTGGGTGGGATGCTCTGAGGTTCGGTGTGGACTTGTTGGGCTGAAGGGCCTGTTTCCACACTTAGGAATTCTATGAAAAGAAAAGGAAAACAGTAGTAGCAAGACTAAAACAAAGAAGGACAGCAGATGGGAGCTGATAGGCTCCGGGCAAGAGCCCGCAAACAGCCCTGTTACTCTGTGTGAAGAAGTGTCCCAACCGTTGAGTACACATCCTCAGCAAGGGATTGGGTACTTATGCAGCTGTGAGAAGCAGTTTATCATTTAATTTAGATAAACGTGAGGTATTGCAGTTTGGTAAGGCAAATCAGCACAGGGCTTACAAACTTAATGGTTAAGGTCCTGTGGAGTATTGTCAAACAAAGGGACCTTGCGGTGCAGGTGCATAATTCCTCGAAAATGGAGTCACAGGTAGACAAGGTGGTAAAAGCGACATTTGGCATGCTTGCATTTATTGGTCAGTGCATTGAGGATAGGGGTTGGGAGATCACGTTGCAACTGTACAGGGCACTGATTAGGCCATTTTAAGAATACAGCATTTAATTCATGTCTCCCTGCTATAGGAAAGATGTTGTTAAACTTGAAAGGGTTCAAAAAAGATTTACAAGGATGTTGCCAGGATTGCAGGATTTGAGCTGCAGGGATAGGCTGAGGCTGTTTTTCCCTGGAACATCAGAGGCTGAAGGGTGACCTTATAGAGATTCATAAAATCACAACGGGGTTGGAAAGGATGAATAGCCAAGGTCTTTGTCCCAGGCTGTCACAGTCCAGAACTAGAGGCAATAGGTTTAAAGTGAGCGGGCAAGATTTAAAAGGCACCTGAGGGTCAACTTTTTCATGCAGAGGGTCCTGCATGTACAGTATGAGCTGTCAGACAAAGAGGTGGAGGCGGGTACAACTACAACATTTAGAAGACATCTGAATGGGTCACAAACAGAAAAGGTTTAGAGGGCTATTGGCCAAATATTGGCAAAAGGGACTACATCAGTTTGGAATATCTGGTCGACATGGACAAGTTGGACTAAAGTGTCTGTTGCCATTCTGCTTAACTCTGTGACTTAAGTAGAGAGAATTGGTGGGGAATGTGTGACGTCAATGTTCATGTGGAAAGAAATGCAGTGCTTTTGGATGATTTATTAGGAGTGGGAGGGTAGCAGTATGTTGAAGAGAAATGGGAGGAGGCCAAGGAAAGATAGTTTACTTTTACCATAGCTTTGATAACCAGATCTCCCAACACCAAAGATTCGCCACCTCCAGTTCTGTCAAGATGCAGATTATACCTCCAAAGTGATAACCGAATAGAATGTTATCTTGCATGTTATCACACCTCAGTAATCCTGTAGCAATGTTGCAAACACTCCTGGGATCTACAATTTACTGGCTTATTCTACTCATAGAATCCCCACAGTGTGGAAACAGGCCATTTGGCCCAACAAGTCCACACTTCCCCTCTGAAAAGCTTCCCACCCAGACCCATTCCCCTATCCCTACATTTTTCCCATATCTAACCCACCTAAACTAAACGTCCTTAGGCACTATGGGCAATTTTAGCATGGCCAATCCACCTACCCTGCACATTTGTGGACTGTGGAAGGAAACCAGAGCACGGGGAGGAAACCCACGCAGACACAGGGAGAATGTGCAAACTCCACACAGACAGTCACCTGAGGGTGGAATTGAACCCAGGTCCCTGGTGCTGTGAGGCAGCAGTGTTAACCACTGAGCCACCATGCTGCCAATAACCAATGAGTTACCGTGCCGCCCATAACCACTGAGCCACCGTGCCGCCCATACTCTGCTCGCATTTGTGACACCACTGGTTTTCACTGCATCACTTTTGATTGAGCAAATTCATAGAACTTAGAACAATACAGCACAGGAATAGGCCATTCGACCCACGATGTTGTGCCCAACATGACACCAAATTAAACTAATCCCTTCTACCTGCCATTGGTGCATATCCCCCCACTCCTTGCATATTCATGTGCTTAACAAAAAAAAATCTTTTAAATGCCCCTACCGTATCTGCCTCCACCACCATTACCCCTGGCGGTGCATTCCACATTCCTACCACTCTCTGGGTAAAAAAAACTTGCCCCTCACATCTCTTTTGAACATCTCCCTTCTTACCTTAAATGCATGCCCCCTAGTTTTAGACATTTCAACTCTGGGAAAAAGACTGACCATCAATCCTACCTATACATCTCACTATTTTATAGACTTCTGTCAAGTCTCCCCTGAGCCTCCAATGCTCCAAATTAAACAACCTGAGTTGTTCTAGCCTCTCCTTATAGTTCATACCCTCTAATCCAGACAGCATCCTGGTAAATCTCTTCTGCACTCTCTCCAAAGCCTCCACATCCTCCCTCCACATCCAAAGCCTCCACATTACAATGTGGTGGCCAGAATTGAAAGCAATACTCTAAGTGTGGTCAAGCAAAGTCTTATAAAGCTGCAATATAACATCCTGACTCTTATACTCAATTTCTTGACCAATAATGGCAAGAATGCCATATGCCTTCTTTACCACCCTATCTACGTGCACGGCCACTTTCAGAGAGCTATGGACTTGAACTCCAAAATCCCTCCATACATCAGTGCTGTTCAGAGTCTTGCCATTAACTGTATATTTTTCCTGAACATTTGATCTCCCAAAGTGCAACACCTCATGCTTACCCGGATTAACCTCCATCTGCCATTTCTTCGCCTGTAACTGCAACTGATCTACACCCTGCTGTAACCTTTGACAACCTTCTACACTGTCCACAGCTCCACAAATCTTTACATCTTCTGCAAATTTATTAACCCATCTATCTGCGTTTTCATCTAAGTCATTTATGTTTATCACAAACAGAAGAACAGAGGAAAGAATCAATGATTAAATTGATAAACTAAGATACAATTGGTTGATAGGAAATTCTATAACTGGAATATTGTGTCGGGTATGCATCATGAGAAATTATTTTTCTGAACAATGCAGATACTAATCTGATGTGAAAATGGAAAAGTTAAATAAAATTATATGTTATTATGCTCCCTTATTAGAGAAGGGCAATAACTGAACTGTTGCTCTGCATGATACGTTTACAAACATCTGAGTGGAGGGAAGAATTTAAAACTAACATTTCAAGGTGCTGTACTACACATTGTTGAAATAGCTATCAAAGGTAGGAAGTGTGTCATGGTTATAAGCAGGCCTAAGTCAAATCAAGGCAGCTAGCCTTCGCTGAAAGTGTCCTGGCACAGTCAGTTGAAGGCAGCCTCTGATACCAGTTAGTCAGCCACTCCAGATGATACAGTCAGGACGCTCTCCACTTAATGTGTGAGGAACCAAAGACAGACAGCCCACCGTCTGTTTGGACTCTTTCTCCCCTACTGGAGGCTGCATTCCTCCTGGAACGAGAGAAAGGCAGGTATTACTGGTGATAAAAGTGGGTGGCACAGCTGTTGCTTTTGATGCAGGTGGTGAGGTGAATGAGTAAGCTACACAGATGGCATGCAAAGTTAGTGGTGTCACAGGCTGGGATGGGTGAGAGTGAGTACAGGAAGATGTTGCAGCAACAGTGACAGTGGTGGTGCATAGGCCTTGGTGGGAGGAGGACACAGTAGCAGAGATAGTGTGAGGTATCAGAGAGAAGATTATGGCTGTTGACCTGGCACAGTGGATAACATCATTACCTTTCTTCTAATAGCGCTGGGTATTTCTCTAGAAGACTGTGAGAGCTTTAATATGGGTGGCAACCTCAGTTCAGGCTGGCATGGTCTGGTGCCTAGCCTCCAATGCAGGTTCTGTAGGAACAGACAATCCTGCCACTGCATCACTCTGCACAGCAAGACCTCCAGAACCCTGCCCAGGTGCCAATTTCCCCGCTGTCTGCCATGTCCGAGGCAAATGTCAGAAACCCTGCAGGGCAGCTCCAAGCTGATAATGCTTGTCTGGGTGCACAATGACCTTTTACAGTTGGCATTTGTGCAAGGATGATGTGAATTCTGGGAAATCCAATGAGTGACAAGCTGTTCTAGGAACGATGCTTGTTGAGATGGGCCGGAAACAGATGCAAAAGATGCCATAGGGGTAGGCTACATAGTTAAAAGTGAGGAGCTTGGTAGGATGTGACAAGAAAACTCATTATACCTCACAGTAGAAACCACTCCAAAAAACTAAACACAACTCAGTCTTAGCCATGAAAATGCATGATTCAACCCATACAATCTATTCCCATATGAATCTCACAAAACTGGCACATACAGGATTTGACCATTTAATTTTAGGGCTATGATACATACATGTCCACTTCTACACTGCATTTCCTCATTGTCTTACATTTAATATTGATAGGTCAACGCCACATCAAAGAAAACAAATACTGAATACAGCCTTTCAGCAAAAATGAGGTGGGAAGTTAAATGGTGAGAATCCATCCCCTGAAAATGATGAGAAGCATGAGCAATGAGCAGAAGTCACAAATATGATCAATAAGCTGAACCCAATCAAATTGCTCCTCATTTCTCTAAGATGCTTTGAGCCACCGTCTTAAATCAGTTCTAAAAATTACAGATTAGAAACAAGTTCAATAACAAAGGACATCTATAATCCTTTTTCAAAAAAAAACGTTTATTATTCATATCAGAGATAAAAGGTACTGCAGAAGCTGGAAAATCCGAGATAACAAGCATGGGGCTGGATGAACACAGCAGGTCAAGCAGCATCATAGGAGCAGGAAAACTTGACGTTTCGGGCCTAGACCCTTCACCAGAAAATCATTGTCATGGTTGGGGCCAAATTGGGAAGGCTTGAATGTGGATTGTAGTCCATTGGGGATGATCTGGTTCCATAGGCAGGTACTAAGAAAGGTGATGTGGCTGTAGTACCGGGTTTGCTTCAGGACGTGGTCGAGCAGTTTCAAGGCTGAAGAGATTATGAGAGAGTTGCAGTGGGAGAGAGATTCCCTGAGGTTTGTCCGGAGGGAGGAGGGTAACTTCTTCAGGGTAGGCATCCTTAGAAGAGGCTTCGCAGTGGGGTTAAAATTGTATCAGAGATAAAAGGTACTGCAGATGCTGGAGAATCCGAGATAACAAGCATGGGGCTGGATGAACACAGCAGGTCAAGCAGCATCATAGGAGCAGGAAAACTTGACGTTTCGGGCCTAGACCCTTCATCAGAAA
>JAHRHZ010000012.1:80265936-80333456 GCA_024137785.1 Ginglymostoma cirratum
TGCTCCTATGATGCTGCTTGACCTGCTGTGTTCATCCAGCCCCATGCTTGTTATCTCTTTATTATTCATATTATTTCTTTAAATTCTTGAAAAATGGCTACTTATCAACTCATAGAACTTTATAGCACAGAAAAAAGGCCCTTTGGCCTATTGAGTCTGTGCCAGTCTGAAACAGCCATTCAACTATTCTCATCCCATTTTCCAGCATTTGGCTCATACCCTTATATGCCTAGGCATTACATGTGCATACCTAAATACTTCGTAAATATTATCAGGGTTTCTGCCTGTTTCACCCAGAGGGTGGTGGGAGTCTGGATTCACTGTCTTTGAGCGCAGTAAAGATTTTCCTCACATCCCTTCTAAATCGCCTTTCCCTTACATTGAATCTACATCTCCTGATCACTGATTTGTCCACTAGGGGGAAAATGTTTCTTCCTGTCTTTGCCCTTCTTAATTTTATACATCTCAATCATGTCCCCCTTGGTCTCGCCTGCTCCAATCTCTCTTCATAACAAACACTCCAGCCCAAGCAATATCATGGCAAATGTACTCTGCACTGGATTCCAGAACTGCATACAATATTCTAGCTGTGGTTTAACTTTTTGGGGAGGCAATGGCCTAGTGGTATTATTGCTGGACTGTTAATCTAGAGACCCAGATAATGTTCTGGGGACCCAGTTTCAAAACCTGCCATGGCAGATGGTGGAATTTGAATTCAATAAATATCTGGAATTAAGAGTCTAATGATGACTAGGAATCCATTGCCAGTTGTCAGGAAAAAACCCATCTGTTTCTCTAATGCCCTTTTGGGAAGGAAACTCCCATCCTTACCTGGTCTGGCCTACATGTGACTCCAGACCCACAGCAATGTGGTTCACTCTTAACCACCCTCAGGGCAATTAAGGATGGGCAATAAATGCTACCTAGCTGGTGTTGCTCTCATCCCATGAATGAATAAAGGAACTAATGACTTACACAATTCCATAAACTCAATGCCTTGACTACTAAAGGTAAATATCCAATCTGCCTTCTTAACCACTTTATTTACCTGTCCATCTACCTTAAGGAACTGGTAGACATGCACACTAAGGTCTCTATGGTCCTCAGTGCATCCCAAGGCTCTTACCATTCAATGAATGAGGACTTACAACCGCATGAACATGTTGGAGAAGCTGAACTACAGGATAAGAGATGACCCAATACAGGCATTTACCAGTATATTTCCAATGGCTAAAGGATCAACATAACCAAATAACACATATTTATGTGATTGGTAAAAGAACCGGAGGGAACACATTTTTGACAGAAGTGGTTCAAATTCGGAATGGTGTGCCTGATAGGCCAGAAGTGAGATTTACTGCATTGCTCTTTGAAGAGCCAGTAGAGACTTGATAGATGAAATGACGCCCTTTTGTACTACAGGAACATTTGATTTTCAGTAAACATCAGTACAATATTTTTAAGACTTGCACAATAAAGACTAGATTCTTTGGATTGTCAAAAATTATCAGATGTGATACCTATAAACAACTACTTCATAAATCATTACAAAAGACAGCATTACATTACATGATCAATACGTTTGCCACACACTAACATTTCAAGTAACATAGTTGGATTTTATTATGTTACTTCAGCAATACTTTACAAAGATTATTAAAACCAACTGCCAGATGCCTTGAACGAAGGACAAGACTGTAATTTAATCCCTAGGTTATGTCAATATTCAGAGCACTTAGGCCCCTGCTTAGGTGTTTATGATGTCATCAAAAGTTTTATTACAACCCAATAACACCCACTACATCTTTGTCAATCATGACTTAAGTGACATGATTGTCTGCACATTCAGATGAAAATATAAACAGAAGATTATGAGAATAGCTCAATAAAAAGTATCTGAATAGTTGGAGCAAGAATATGTACAATAGCCGAAAGTTCATTTTAACAAATGAACCAATTTTATCTAACACATCTGTATGCTGCATGCTAACATTTATCATATAACTTACTAGAAAGGCAGTGGCCTAGTGGTATTATCACTGGACTGTGAATCCAGAGACCAAGAAAATGTTCTGGGGACCTGGGTTCGAATCCTACCATGGCAGATGGTGGAATCTGAATTCAATAAATACCTGGAATTAAGATTCTAATGACAACCACGAGTCAATTGTCAGGAACAACCCATCTGGGTCACTAATGTCCTTTAGGGAAGGAAACTGCCAACCTTACCTGGTCTGGCCTACTTGTGACTCCAGACCTACAGCAATGTGATTGACTCTTAACTGCCCTCTGGGCAATAAATGCTGCCTTGCCAGCAACGCCCTCATCCCATGAATGAATAAAGAAAATAAACTACTGGAAAACAGGCACCTAAACTTAATAAGGCTAACTAGGAAACTGAAATCGAAGGGAGTGTTTGTTTATTTAATACAATTTTGTTAGAGAGCAAGTAGCACATCTTAAAACATTAAATAGATAGCAAGAAAGATGTATATTAGCGAGTATAAATCATAAGTGCTCTCATGCCAGCTTGGAGACAAAATAAGGAGAAAAAGACCTTTTGCCAGAGAACATTAAAGGGTTCAATGGAAGGAATACAAGAGCAAACAGGAATATGGTAAACATCCCATAAAGAGGCAAGAATTCAAATTCAAAAAATAACATGTATTTATTTTGGTGCTACAACCGGTAAATAGAAGAGACATAAATGATTAAATGAAAATTATAGTGCAGAGAATGAACATAATAAAGATTAATTTGAAATCTGAGATAGATTTTTTTTGTGAAGCAAAACGATTAAGGAATATGGCTGGGGCAGATACATGAAATAAAAACAGAAATTGCTGGTGAAACTCAACAGGTCTGGCAGCATCTGTGGGAACAAAGTGGGAAACAATTGCAGCTAGGCCAGAAATCAGTTATGATCTCAATGAATAGCTGAACATGCTTACAGGACTGAATGGCCTGCTCAAGTTCCTCTATTCCTAGACAAAATATTAAATATTTTGTCCTTCATTTAAATAATGCCTAAGGAAGACACAAGTTCATAAATAATTCCCATGATCACATTTTGAGAGCAAAAAATGACTAATTGTGTTAAAAGTGGTCACTATGTCCAGCCACCAGCCTAACGCCAAATGTTTAGTTTTGTGAAATTCATTATGAGTATTATTATAATTAGATATGCTTACATATACAGAATCAGAATGCTGGTAGGGCTGGAGAATTGTAGCTACGAGAAGAGACTGGAGAAGTTGGGATTGTTTTCCTTGAAACAGAGAAGGTTGAAGGGTGACATGGTAGAGGTATACAAAATTATGAGGGGTAGAGATACAGTAGACAGGAGAAATGTGTTTCCGTTGGCAGAGAGTTCAAGAAGCAGCAGCCATAGATTCAAACTAAGTGGCAGAAGGATTAGAGGGATTAAGGAATAACTATTTTTAAGCAGGGATGGTGAGTGTGTGTAATTTGCTGCTTGAGCTGGTGATGGAGGAGGCAGAAAGCCTAAACTCTTTGAGAGGTATCTGGATCTGCACCTTAAGTGCTGTAAGCTTCAGGGCTATGGGCCATGCAGGAAGATGGGAGTAGAAAGAGCGTCTGGGTGTCTTTGGATCGGCACGGAGAAGATGGGACAAATGGCCCATTTCTGTACTGCATCATTTCTAACCCTGATATCTATTTCCATACTCAGCTATTTCAGTGCTAACAATATCATTAAAAAGTGTTGTTAAAGTAAAACTCAGAAACTGAGTTACATCAAAAATTTATTTTAAAATAGCTGCCAGACCTCTGAAGTATACATTTTATATACATCAAAGGATTACTTTAGTTATCAAATTATAATGTGCACATTAACAAATTTTATCATATAACATACCTACAAAGCACCTTCAGTTGTTTTACTACTTCAGTGGTGCTCATGAAATCCAAGTTATTGTCATTGCTACTGAAACTGATGCTTTGTTTGTGACTCATTTGTGACAATTCCTAAACCTTCACATCAGCTAGCATTAACATAAGCTCCGGAACTTGTAGCACCATTATAAATGGATGGTCTTACGGTGCAAAGAGGGTAGCTTAATGACTTCAAAATCTACTTCTCATTTTTCAAACAAAGATGTGAACATTCCCCCCTTCCCCCCACACACAATTAGTAGCAGCTTTCAAATATAACAGCTGTTGAATGTCCAATGTTGGGTAAGAGTATATCTCAAACTTAAGGCTCAGCCAATCCTGCTTTCTCTCCTTCCAGTCTAATCTACAGCCTCCTCTGCAAAACACTACAGCGATACTATTCTTCCACCTCAATTCTGGCAATGTAGGTCTCACTGGAATACTGCCATTTAATAACTGCAAAGTTCAAGTAACATCCTGACACTGTTAAAGCCACAGTCAATGTTCACAGTGTAGATACATAAAGAAACATTAGGTGGAATCTTCTGCTTTTGCTGGTGGCATGTTTGGATGCATTTAACTGGAGATTAACTGGATGGTGGTGTCTCTGAACACTGCTGCCATCCCTCTGCCTGGAGCAGCAAAACCCATGATCAATGTTTCCATCCTTATATGGCCAATTATTTAGCACTTAAGGGTTTCATTGTTACTGCTGAGATTAACATAGCTGTAGGTAGGCCAGTGACACACGTGTCATGCATGGCAGCTAAGGGCGACACAGTCACACAGTGGTTAGCACTGCTGTCTCATAGTGCTAGACACCCGGGTTCAACTCCAGCCTTGGGTGACTGTCTGTATGGAGTTTGCACATTCCTCCCATGTCTGCTTGGGTTTCCTCTGGGTCCTCCGGTTTCCTCCCACAGGACAAAGATGTGCAGGCTAGATCGATTAGCCATCAGAAATACAGCTTAACACGGATGGGGTAGTAGTTTGGGTCTGTGTGAGATGCTCTTTCAAGGATCAGTATGTACTCACAGGGCTGAATAGCTTGCTTTCACAATGTAGAGCTTCCATGATTCTATAACCCATGCCCCCATCCTGTCACATTGTCACATTTGGGGTAACAGGTGGACCAGGGGCAAGAGGTGGACCATAGCAATTGGGTACTGAGGTATGCGTTGGTGTTCCTGCAGCAGCTACGCTCTCTCCTATAGCACTGATGAACGCAAGAGATGTCAGTGTCTGACTGGTCACAACACTCAGTCAGTAAGATTTCTGCCCTGGTTGCTTCAACCACTCCCTGATTGGTTCTGTGGTTCAGTGGGCATTCCCCTAAAGAGGCAGCACAAGTGTCTTACTGAGTCTTTGGCTAGAAGAAATACATCAAAGATGCCACTCTCAATGACTGCTGAAAGTCAGGGAGTGAACTGAAGGCACTGGTACTATCAAAGATTATTATTCAAGTTCAATGTCACTGACTACTAGAAAAACCACATTTATTATTTTGCCTTATATTGCTATCCTTCTGGTCTGAACCTAAATTTTCCCAACCTACCTTCCATTTCTGCTATCCTTGTGCTGCTTTTTCTGATGTGTGGATTTCACTGAGGTAATAGCATCACAAAGAAACCTCACTGGATTTATTAAGATCAGCTGTTGAGATAATGTCATTTCAAACAGCCATTCTTAGTATTGTTTACTCTGGGTTTAATGAAAGCCATGCAGTAGAAGAAGACAGCGCAGGCATATCACAAAGATAATATAACACAGCTTCTGGATCACCACTAAAGCGACATCAACTCACTGAAATTGCTTTATTTTGTGTGGGATTCGTATTAGTGTCAGTGCTTGTTCCCAGCTTATAAAACATAACACAACATAAAAGCAGTTAAAACTGAATTACTGAATACAAAGTTCAATATACAAGGACTACTTCAGAAATATAGTAAAGCAGCAAATGAGAAATTAAATATGCTGGGTTACTTGGGAATAATCAGTATCCTTTTGTTCATGAATTTATGTTTAGCTTGCATCACTACCCTGAAGCAGTTCTTTTTTCAAAATAAGTCACTGATTTGAACTGTACTGTTCCCAAAGCAGATCATTAATGTTTAATCTTATGATTAGATTAACAGAGAGCAATGTAATCAGTTAATCAAAAAATGCTTCATTCAATATTAGGCCACACGCAGAATTTGGAAAAAAGTTACATTCAGTTCTGAAAGTCACCTAATTTTGCAGCCAAAACTTTGCTTCCTGGCAATCAGTGTGACCCAAAGTACAGAGACAATTTATTTATATGGTCCAATGTCCACAAAGACTCTCATCCTCAAGCACAACTCTCTACATGGTGTGACTCTAAAGGCAGAGCAAGAATAGAAAGGCTGAAGGGCTTACACAGACAAATCTTTGCAGGTGACAGGATAAGTCTAGAAGATGATCTTAAAAACATATGGAGTTCTTGGTTTTGTAAATCAAAGCCCAGACCATAGAACTAATGTGGTAACAGTAAACCTTTACAAGCCAATTAGATGTAAATCAGAGATAACACAGTGTAAAGCTGGAGGAGCACAGCAGGCCAGGCAGCATCAGAGGAGCAGGAAAGTTGACGTTTCGGGTCAGGACACTTCTTCAGAAATGGGGTCAGGGTAAGGGAGCTCTGAAATAGAGAGAGGAGGGGTAGGGCTGGGGAAGGTAGGTGGGATGGTGATTGGTGAGTGCAGGTAGGCAGTGGTGGGGATTGGTCAGTGAGCTGGGAGGACCAGATAGGTGGGAGAGAAAGTGGACAGGTTGTGTCTGGTCAAGGAGGCAGGGATGAGAGGGAGGGTTGGTCATGGGATGAGGCCGGGGGTGGGGAGAGTTTGAAACTGGTAAAATCCACATTGAGATCATTGGGTTGTAGGCTCCCAAGGTGGAATATGAGGTGCTGCTCCTCCAGTTTCCCGGTGGCATCACTGTGACACTGGAGGAGGCCCAGGATGGACATGTTGCCCAAGGAGTGGGAGAGGGAGCTGAAATGGTTCACGACTGGAGGGTGCTGTTGTTTGTTGCAAACAGAACGCAGGTGCTATGGGCCTCCTCCAGTGTCACAATGACGCCACCCGGAAACCGGAGGAGCAGCACCTCAGCCTTGGGAGGCTACAACCCAATGGTCTCAATGTGGACTTTACCAGTTCTCCCCACCCCCGGCCTCATCCCATGACCAACCCTCCCTCTCATCCCCGCCTCCCTGACCTGACACAACCTGTCCATTTTCTCTCCCACCTATCCGCCCCTCCCACCTCATTGACCAATCCCCACCACTCCCTACTTGCACTCACCTATCACCATCCCACCTACCTCCCCCTTCCCCAGCCCCACCCCTCCTCTCTATTTATTTTAGAGCTCCCTTACCCCGACCCCCTTTCTGAAGAAGGGTCCTGACCTGAAACATCAACTTTCCTGCTCCTCTGCTGCTGTGTGGCCCGCTGTGTTCCTCCAGTTTCACACTGTGTTATCTCTGACTCCAGCATCGGCAGTGCTTACTATCTCTGAGGTGTAAACCAAAGCGCTGTGTCTAATTCTTAGTTCCACAAATTAGGAAGGATGGAAATGCTTCATACGGTCATAGAGATGTACAGCACGGGAACTCACCCTTCGGTCCAACTCATCCATGCCGACCAGATATCTGAAATAAATCTAGTCCCATTTGCCAGCATTTGGCCCATATCCCTCTAAATCCTTAGTGTTTTAGAGTCCAGTGACCCTTCTTCAGATATTAACCATCATCCATCTCATTTTCCACCTGCCTACAAACCTGCCTATGTTTCCTCCATAGCAGACTCTTCTGCACTTATGAGAAATTGTGAGTACCGGCTGAATCCCAGAGCGGCAATGGAGCAGGTCCCAGCTGCAGGCCGGCACATAGAGTCAGCATGGCCTCGTGCTCTGGGGCCTGCAGGACGGACTGGAACTTAGGTACTTATGATCACATCATCATTCTGGACTTTTACAACTGTTCCCATGCTAACCTATTCTTTTTACTCTTTAACTACACTTAAAAGTATCTATATCAAGGTCCTCTGTACCTAAGATGGCGCAGAGAGGCGTCATTACAAACCCTCCACTGCGCTTATTTGACTGCACATGACAATAAAGGCTGTTCTATTCTATTCTATTTATATATCCATCAAGATGCCTTTTAAATGTTGTATTTGTACCAGCCTCTACCAATTCCTCAAACACCCTCTGCATGAAAATGTTGCCCCTTAGGTCCCTTTTATATCTTTCCCCTCTCACCTGAAACCTATTCCAACTAGTTTTGGATTCCCCCATCCCTGGGAAAAGAATTTGTCTATTTACCCTATCCACACCCCTCATGACTTTATAAACCTGTATAAGATCACCCGTCAGCCTCCGATGCTCCAGGGAAATCAACCAGCCTATTCAGCATCTCCCTGTAGCTCAAACCCTCCAACCCAGGCAACATCCTTATAAATCTTTTCTGAACCCTTTCAAGTTTCACAACATCCTTTCTGTAGTAGGGAGAGCAGAATTGCACACAGTATTTAAAAAGTGGCTAAACCAATGTCCTGTACAGCGCAACACGACCTCCCACCTCCTTTACTCAAAGCGCTGACCAATAAAGGCAAGCTTACCAAACACCTTCTTCACCATCCTATCTACCTGCATCTCCACTTTCAAGGAAACATGAACCTGCATTCTAAGGTCTCTTTGTTCAGCAACACTCCCCACGACTTTACCATTAAGTATATAAGTGCTGCCCGGATTTGCCTTTCCAAAATTCAGCACCTCACATTTATCTAAATTAAACTCCATCTGCCACTCCTCAGCCCATTGGCCCATCTGATCAAGATCCCATTGTTCTCTGAGGTAACTTTCGTTGTTGTCCACTACACCTCCAATTTTGGTGTTATCTGCAAACTTACTAACCATACCCTCTATGTTCACATCCAAATCATTTATATAAATAACAGAAAGAAGCAGACTCAGCACTGTTCCTTGTGGCAGACTGTTGGTCACAGGACTCGTGTACGAAAAGCAACCCTCTACCACCACCCTCTGTCTCCTACCTTCGAACCAGTTCTGTGTCCAAATGGCTAGTTCTCCCTGTATTCCATATGATCTAACCTTGCTAACCAGTCTACTATGAGGAACCTTGTTGAACGCCTTACTGAAGTCCATATAGATCACAGTCACTGCTCTGCCCTCATCAGTCCTCTTTGTTACTGCTTCAAAAAACTCAATTAAGTTAGTGAGACATGATTTCCCACACACAAAGCCACATTGACTATCCCTAATCAGTTCCTGCATTTCCAAATACATGTAAATCCTGTCCCTCATGATTCCCTCCAACAACTTGCCCATCACTGATGTCAGGCTCACCGGTCTGTAGTTCCCTGGCACTGTGTCAGCCAACCTCCAGTCTTCTGGCACCTTACCTGTGGCTATCGATGATACAAGTATCTCAACAAGCGGCCCAGCAATCTCTTCTCTAGCTTCACAGAGCTCTAGGGTACACCTGATTATGTTTTATTCATCAACAGGATGAGGGCATCGCTGGCTAGGCAGCATTTATTGCCTATCCCTAATTGCCCAGAGGGCAGTTAAGAGTCAACCACATTGCTGTGGGTCTGGAGTCACATATAGGCCAGACCAGGTAAGCATGGCAGTTTCCTTCCCTAAAGGACATCAGTAAGCCAGATGGGCTTTTTTCCTGACAATCAGCAATGGACTCCTAGTCATCATTAGACTTTTAATTCCAGATATTTATTGAATTCAAATTCCACCATCTGCCATGGTGGGATTCAAACCCGGGTTCCCCAGAACATTATCTGGGTCTCTGGATTAACAGACCAGCAATAATACCACTAGTCCATCACCTCCCCTTAACTAACAGAAAGAAAAGTGTGGGGATAAATGGGTGTTTCTCTGGTTGGTGATTAGTGCCTCAGGTATCAGTGTTGGGACCGCAACTGTTTACAATTTACATAGATGGGGACCAAGCGCAGTGTGTTAAAGTTCATAGATGATGCTAAAATGAGTGGTAGAGCAAAGTGTGCAGAGGACACTGGAACTCTGCAGAGAGATATAGATAGGTTAAGTGAGTGAGCAAGGGTCTGGCAGAGGGAATACAATGTTGGTAAGGTCACCCATTTTGGTAGGAATAACAGCAAAATGGACTATTATTTAAATAGTAAAAATTTGCAGCATGCTTGCTATGCAGAGGGACCTGGGTGTCCTTGAGCATGAATCACAAAAAGTTGGTTTGCAGGTGCAGCAGGTAACTAATGTTGTCTTTCATTGCTAGAGGGATGCAGGTTAAAAATGGGGAGGTAATCATGCAGCTGTATAGGGTACTGTTGAGGCCACACCTGGAGAAAGGACATATTGGCATTGGAGGGGGTGCAGAGGAGGTTCACTAGGTTGATTCCAGAAACGAGAGAGTTGGCTAATGAGGAAAATTGAATAGACTGGGATTACGCTCAGTGGAATTTAGAAAATTGAGGAGAGATCTCATTGGAACATATAAAATTATGAATGGAGTTGATAAAATAGAAGCAGGGCGGTTGTTTCCACTGACGGGTGAAACTAGAACTGGGTTCATAGCCTCAAAGTAAGAGGAAACAGATTTAGGACTGAGTTGAGGAAGAACTTCTTTACCCAAGGAGTTGTGAATCTGTGGAATTCCCTTCTCAGTGCAGCAGTTGAGGCTACCTCGTTGAATGTTTTTAAGGCAAACATCGATTTTTGAACAATAAAGGAATTAAAGGTTATGGTAAGCAGGTGGGTAAGTAGAGCTGAGTCCATGAGCAGATCAGCCATGATCTTATCGAACAGCTGAGCAGGCTTAACAGGCCAGATGGCCAACACCTGCTCCTTTTTCTTATGTTCTTCTGCACCACATATTCTTAAATAATGCTGATCTCAGATAAAATACAATCCTTAACCTTCAGTCAAAAATTCCAACTGTTTATTCTTTTCACCCATTCACCACTGAGGTCGAATTCACCCTGGTGTACGTAAACCATAGAACATCACGCCATTGAAAGATCAGCTCCTCTGTCTGCACATGTCAACACATGATCCCAAGGCAAACACCTTACTTGTGCACACTGTGCTTCCGCCAATCCTGGGAGCTAATATGTTTGTGTGGTATCAATAAGAAACTTAGATCAAACGCCCAGCTCCAACTTAAATATCGTTGAAATAAAAACAGAAAGTGCTAGAGAAAGTCAGCAGGTCTGGTAGCATTTGTGGAGAGAAAAACAGAGTGAACGGTTTGAGTCCAATAGTTAAAAGTCCATCAAGATTGCAGAGCAGCAGCTAGAGAATTCAATCTATTGGAAAAGTGTAACAGAAATTAGAAGAAGCTCTGTCACATCACATTGTCAAATGAAGACTTTAAGTGGCAAATAATTCTACTCAAGGGCCTTATCCCATCACTACCATGGGAAACAACAGGATTGGAGTATTGAGCTTGATGATCGGCCATGAATATATTGAATGGCACAGCAGGCTTGAGTAGTCGAATGGCCCACTCTAGACTTCTAACAGCTTCAAACATAAATGCTCCTTAAAAAACTGCTGACACAATAGTTATCAGATTCTAACTACTGCAAGAGGCAACTGCTGGGAATAGTTATAACAATGACAGTAAATCATTGGTAGAAATGTCACCAATTTTGACCAGTCATGAAACTGGCAATGCAACAAAGTCTATCAGTTCATGAAACAGTTCCGTTCATATTTTGATCTCAGCATGGCAACCAACATTAGTGAGCAATCAGATCTGTCAGAGTACATCACATTGACAAAAATGACCAAGCCAGAATAAAAGAACTGATATATCCAATAAACATCCAAAATTCCACATGAAACATTACAATTGCTTTCATTTATGCAGCACCTTTCATGTCAAAAATATGCCACTGCACAAAGACCACAGGCACTGAAATTGGAGCTGAAACACCTAGTCAGGGCCTGACTCCAGGAGGCAGACAAACTATAGCATCCATTAATAAAGCAAAGAACTGTAGATGCTGGAAATCTGAAACTCAAACAGAAAATGCTGGAGAAACTCAGCAGGTCTGACAGCATCTGTGGACAGAAAGCAGTCTCTCCACACCTGCTGACTTCTCCAGCAATTTCTGCTTTTGCCACAACATTCTTACTTAGCTACAGCAGGAGGTACTGAATCTGGACTGTAATTACAGTTTGATCTTCTTACAGATCCATGGAAAAATAGAAGGGATGATCCCTGCACCACATTTGTGCTCATACAATTCTGAAAGATTTTCATAATACAGGAGCAATAGGAAGAACGCTGTCTCTGATATTTCTTTTTACATCATATTAAATTTTGGATAAATTTAATTCTATTACTGTGAGGTGAGTGCAGTCTCCCCCAATCATCACTACCAAACATTCTGTGTGCAACATCAAACTAGTCCTTCTCTTTGCAAAATTTCAAACAAATGAAACAGTAGTTAACAGAACTGTTCTGAAGAAGGGTCCCGACCCAAAATGTCGACTTTCCTACTCCTCTGATGCTGCCTGACCTGCTGTGTTCCTCCAGCTCTACACTGTGTTGACTCCAACTCCAGCATTTGCAATTTTTGTTCTCTCCCAGCAGTTGACAGCTCTTTTATGTGTAGTTGAATTTCTTTAGTCCACACAAGCTCGTCAAAGAAAGGGTGAACAAACTGGCCACATCCATTTCCATTACTTTTGGAATCAGTAGGCTTCTTCATGCGTGAGGACAACATTCACCTGACACTTTGTCTGGAATGTGTAATTTGATCTACTCAATTGTCAAATGATTTAAATTCTTTGCAAAAGGTAACTTAAACCATACATGGTCAGGCTGCTTACAGATTTCAAAAAATGCTACTGCCTCATTCAGTCAGGTTAAGGACGTGCCAGTGTTGGGCTGGGGTGGACAAAGTCAGAAATTATAACCAGGTGTCGTGTCAATCAGTCAGGACACAACAACATTAGCTCATTTTAAAAAGGTAGAGTTCAGAGAACCCACAATACCATTCAGATTGAAGAACAGAGAACAACAACACTAAAGAGTGAAGAGAACAGGCAGATCAGAGAGCGTAATTTAGGCACTTGTAGGATTTTAAATTGATAAGGAGGAGGTATTGGATATGTTGGCTATACTTAAATTTGTTAAGATCTGCATCCAAAGATAGTGAGGAAAGTGACAACGGAAATTGCAGAGAGATTGGCCATAATTTTGCAGTTAGAACAGGAAGTGCTGGAGAAACTCAGCAAGTTTGGCAGAATCTGGAGAGAGAAACAGTTGTTGTTTCAGATCGAGTTATAGAGTCATGCAGCACGGAAATAGACTGTTCAGTCCGAACAGTGCATGCCGAACACAATCCCAAACTAAACTAGTCCCATCTGCCTGCTCCTGGCCCACATCCCTCTAAACCGTCACTATTCATATATCCATCCAAATGTCTTTTATATATTGTAATTGCACCTTCATCAGGAAGTTTATTCTACATGCAAACCACTGTGTAAAAAAATTGCCTCATTTTTTTTTAAATCTCTCTCCTCTCACCTTAAAAAATGTGCCTCCTAGACTGGAAATTCCTCATCTTAGCAACAGACAACTACCATCAACTCTATCTATACCCGTCATCATTTTATAAACTTCAATCAGGTCACATCTCAACCTCCTATGCTCCAGTCCCAGCCTATCCAGCCTTTCCTTATAATTTAAACCTTCCATACCTGGCAACATCCTGGTAAATCTGTTCTAAACCCTATCCAGCTTGACAATATCCTTCCTATAACTGGGTGACCAGAACTGGACACAATATTCCAGAAGAGGCCTCACCAAGTCCAATACAACCTCAACATAATGTCCCAACTTCTATACTCAAAGGAATGAGCAATGAAGGCAAGCATGAAGTAGCTGGAAAATTGTAGTTTAAAAATTCTGGATAAAGAGGCAGCAGCTAGTTATACAGATTTTGAGGGTGTCCAGACAAAAACTAAAAAAGCAGCGATATTGGTAGTAAAGGAGCGATGGATATGTAAAAGAGGCATAAATGTTACCTGTGAAAAAGAGAAAATGGATCCACTCTGCTGAAAAAAAAAGCCAACAAGTCACAGTTGGGAGAGGGTGGGGATGTAAGAAAAATATAGGACAGAGCTCATACTCTGAAGTTCTGGAACCCATCATGGAATCTGAAGCTGAAAAGTACCCAAATGGCAAATGAAGTGTCCATAGAATTCCCACAATAGGGAAGCAGGCCATTTGGCCCATCAAGTCAACACTGACCCTCCAAAGAGAATCCCACTCAGACCTACCCCCTACCCTATTCCTATAACCCTGCATGCCCCTTGACTAATCCACCTAGCCGACACATCCCTGAACACTGTGGGCAATTTAGCATGGCCAATCCAACTAACCTGCACATCTCTGGACTGTGGGAGGAAACCCACACAGACATGGGGAAAATGTGCAAACTTCACACAGACAGTTGCCCGAGAGTGGAACTAAACCCAGCTCCTTGGTTCTACAAGACATCAGTGCTAAATACAGAGCTACCATGCCACTCCACTGAAGTGAACGAGACAATAATTCCATTTTTTGTTCGTCCAGGTTTCATTGAGTTTTGTTGAAACACTGTAGCAGGTGAAGGATGGGGACGAGGGTGGAATCCTTGCTTGAGGAAAATAGAGATCATGTCAGATCATGTTTGGAAAGTGGCACCATCAGATCATATGCGATGATGGAGAAACTGGAAACAAGGAATGGAATCCTTACAAGAAGCTAGGTGTGGGAAAGTGTCATTGTTGAAATGTGAGTGTGCGCTGCCCCATGGGCTGGGTGAAAGTAAGACAGAGTTGGAAAATGGAAGCAAAATTCATTATTTCTTCCACTTCCAGGTAAGAGCAAAAAGCAGCATCAATTACATTATTCAAATATCAGAGAAGGAGTTGTGGTTGGGGTCCATGCCGAATGAGAAGAAGGAATGTTCCACATGCACCACACATCCATACCCCTTTACGACCAATACTGCTGCCTTTTCAGTTTTTGTTTGGACACACTCAAAATCTGTACAACTTGCTGCTACCTCTCTACCCACAATTTTTAAACTACAATTTTCCACTTCTTGTTTGCCTTCATTGCTTAGTCCTTTGAGTATAGGAGTTAGGACATTATGTTGAGGTTGAACTGGACTTGGTTAGGCCTCTTCTGGAATACTGTGTCCAATTCTGGTTGCCCAGTTAAAGGATGGATATTATCAAGCTGGAGAGGGTTCAGAAGAGATTTACCAGGATGTTGCCGGTATGGAAGGCTTAACTGAGATCCATGCAGGTACCCATGACGAGACTTTTAACTTGGAGGAAATGAGCTGAGTTAAGGGAGATGTTGTTCAAAGTGAGCTCAGCAGGCCTCTTTTCAAGAAGAAGCAGAGAACCTTCAGTCAACCTGATGGGGGCCGGGCACGTAGAGGGATTGCATACGCATGGTGAACAGGATGCAAATAAGGCCAGAAAACAGAACACTTTGGAGCCCATGTAAAGAATCAGAAGAATCACAAATGTAAGTCAGAAGAGACTAAATGATAATTTTGCAACCTTTCTTAAACTTGGGATGGTAATGAGATGATTGGAGAATCGTAAATGTTACACTCATGTTCATAAAAGAGTTTAATGATAAGCTCACACAGACTTATCAGTTTAAACTTGACAGTCAGAAAGCTTCTAGAAATGTTAATTCAGGACAAAATTAGCAGTCAGTTAGACAAATAGATTCTAAGGAAAGCACATATTTTTCAACTGTAAATTGTATCTACCTAGCTTGGAGTCTTTCGAGGAGGTAAAGGAAAGATGAATGTCAGTAATCCTGATGTGGTGTAGTTGGACTTCCAGAAGGTATTTAATAAGGTGTTAGATAACAGACCTGTGTGTGAAGTTGTGGCTCATGAAATAAATGCAACAACAGCAAAATGGATACAAAATTGGCTAAGTGACAGGAAACTGACAGCGATGGTTAATGGATTTTTTTCAGATGTGAGGACCCTTGCTCTCCCAGATATACATTAATGCCATAGGTGAATTTGCAGATACACAAAACTTGAAACACTAAGGAAGGTAATGAACCTTAACAGTGCTTCAGTTGCTGGAATGGGCGATCAAATGGTAGATGAAATTTAATGCTATGGTGTGGAGTGATTCATTTTGATCAAAAGAATTCAAAGGCAACAAACAAAATAAAGTACACAATTCCAAAAGGACTGCAGGAGCAGGGGTCCTGGGTGAGTACGTGCACAAAAAAATTGAAGGTGGCAGAACAGGTTAAAAGAGTGGTTTTAGAGCATCCAAGGATTTATTTAAAGTTTCAGTGTATCCAGGAGCAAGAAAATTATTTTAAACCATTGAATAGTACTGTATAGAACACTGGTTCATCCTCAACAAGAATGTTACATCTGGTTCTGGGTGCTAAACTTTGGAAGGCACTAGACAAAGCTCAGGTAAAATTCATGTGAATGGAGCTTCAGTTACAGTTCAGATTAATTGGAGAAGTTGGAAATGTTCATCTTGAAGAGAAAGCTGAGATGAGATTGATAGAAGATATTAAAGATAATGAGAGGTCTGGACAGAGCAGATACGGAAAATAAATTCCTCACTGATGGAAGGATCAAAACTTAGGCATGGTAGATTGAAGGTAATTGGCAAAAAGCTAATCGTAATGACCAAGAATTTTCTCATGCAACAAACAGTTAGGATCTGAAATGCTCTACTTGAGAGCATGGTGGAGGAAGATTCAATCAAGGCATTCAAAAAGGAAATGGATTTTATTGGAAAAGAAAAAGCAGAAGCAGAGTTACAGGGACAAGGTGCACAACTGGCATTACTTTAATTGCTGTGATGGCGAACTGGCAGAGACACACTGGTCGGAATGACCTGTTTCCGTGCTTTATTCTGAACAGACAGCACTAAAATTACAAGTTCAGAGAAATATGGTTTTAATATATGAGTATATCAAGAGTAACAGGATTACCAGAGAATGAGTGGGGCCTATTAGAAACCAAAGGGGCAATCTGTGCATAAAGCCAGAGGACGTGGATGAGGTCTCAAATGAATATTTCTCATCTGTATTTACAAAGGAGAAAGACATTGCAGCTGGAAATTTCATTTGAGATGTGAGGTTCTCATACCTATTAAGATTAGTAAGGAGAAGGCATGAGATGTTATAGCAGGCATAAAGCTGCATAAATTCCCAGGGACTGATGAAGTGTATCCCAGGTTGCAATGGGAGGCAATGGAGGAAATGGCTGGGGTACTGGTTGAGATAATTAATACTTCCCTGGCTAAAAGTGAAGAGTCAGATAAGGAGGATAGCTAATGTAGTTCTTTTGTTCAAGAAGGGATAGGCCAGGTAATTATAGACCAGTAAGTCTGATGAGAGTGGTGGGAAATTCTGAGGGGCAGGATAATCAACACTTGGAAAGTCAGCATGAAATTGTTGGAGGGAGATCATGTCTGATTAATGTAGTTGAGTTTTTGAAAAGGTGACTAAGTATATTGATAAGTGTAGTACAGTTGATGTGGTGTACATGGACTTCAGTCAGGCCGTTGACAAATTCCCACATGGAAAGCTGGTCCAAATGGTAATGGGGGAATGTTGTTTTGTGATTGGAAGCCTGTGATCCTTGCTGTTGTTATGTACATTAGCAACTTGCAGGCAAGTATAGAAGGGGTGTGAGTGTAGAAGGTATTAGTGAGTTTGCAGATGTCAGGAAAGTTGCTGATAGTGAGGAGGTTGGTCTCTGACTACAGTCTGATATTGATCACCTGATGAATTGGGCAGAGGAACAGCAGATGGAATTTAATCCTGATGACTGAGTTGATAAATTTTGGGAGGTCTAATAAGGAAGGATTTACACAATGAATGCCTAAGGAGTACTGAGGAACAAAGGGACCTTGGTATACAAGTCCATAGATCGCTGAAGGTGTCAACACAGGTGGACACGATGGTGAAAGAGACACACAGAATGCTTGCCTTCATTAGCTGGGGTATAGAATTTAGGAGTAGGGAGGTCTTGTGTAATGAGAATTGGTTAGGTCACAGATGGAATACTGTATGCAGTTCTGGTTGCCAAACTATTGGAAGGATGTGAATGCAGTGGAGAAGGTGCAGAAGAGATTCACTAGGATGTTGTTAGAGATGGGACGTCTCAGTTATGAGTTGACACTGCCAGGCTAGGTTGTTTTCCCTGGAGCAGGGGAGGATGATTTTTTTTTTGTTTTATTGTTGTCACATATACCTTAGTACAGTGAAAACTTTTTTGTTATAATCACCTGTACTACTTACAAAAAAGGGCATACAAATTATAGGGTGTTTAGACAGGATGTGGCATACATGGTTACAGCTGCACAGGAGGTGCACAAAAGCAAGATCAACGTTAGATTTAATATTAGATCGTGGGGGATACCTGATTGATGTATGCAAAATTATGAGGCATAGTCAGGGTAGATCATGAAAATCTTCTGCCTATGGCAGACATAGCTAAGACTGGAGGGCATATATTTAAGGTGAGGAATAAGTGGCTCAGAGTTGATTTGACGAAAAAACACTTTACTGAGAGCGCGGTAGAAGTATGGAATGTGCTGTCTGAGAGCAGTGATTACTAAAAAACTTTGGCCCTTGTTAAAACACTATGCAACAAGGCATGAAAGAACTGTACAATGAGCTACAAATCCAATTCTGTACCTACGCTAAGCGCACTGGATAGCAAAAGCAGAACCTCAAAAGGTTATAATATCTGGATTATTACTTGCACCACATGCAAATTGGCATAAGGAACATAATATTAGAGAGATAAATATGTGGCTCAAAGCTGGATGTGGAAGAAGTGGGATCTGCTTCATTGGCATCCGGTACCAGTGGTGGGGAAAGTAGGTTCGTACCTTTGCGACAGTCTTATCTTATCCTTGCTGGGGCTAGTGTTGTTGCAAACTATATAACTAGGGTGGTAAAGAAGGTTTGCACCAAACAGTAGGGGCAAGGGATCAAATGTGGAAGAATACAGTAATTCAGTGAGTAGAAGCAATGTGAGAGAAAAGAAGGAGTAATACGGAAAATGAGCGCCAGAGAATACAGGAATGGGCAAAGACAGGAAACCAAGGAATACATCAATAATGAAGGTTTGATATGAAAAAGACAACAAAAAGACTAAAAGGTTTAGATCTGATTGCACAAAGGATTCACAACAAAGTAAACAAGTACACCCACTGAAGCAAATTAAAATTATTACGGAGACATGACTTCACAATGGCAAATGATTAGGTCCTGAATATTGAGGAGAATATGACATTCAATAAAGAATAAAAAGCTAGGTTACAGTGGAAGGATACTACTATTAATTGTGCACTAGTTGGAATTTACCTTGGTTCAGAACAGGATATAGAATCAATTTGGGTGGAGATGAGGAATAGAAAGGGGAAGAGGTCACCAGTGGCAGTGGTCAACAGGGCCCCTAACTGTAACCACAATGTGGGACAAAGTATATAAGAAGAAATACCGGGTGCTCGTGAAGAAGGGATTTTAATGATCATGGTTGACATTAGTCATAAAGTGGAAAATCAGATTAGCAATAGTAGCCTGGCCGAAGAGTTCATAGAATGCTTTTGAAATGCTTAGAACTGACCAGACAGCAAGTTACATTATACTTGGTGTAGCTGAATATGAATGAATTTTACAACCAGTTTGAAAGCGAAAATTGGTTCTTGGAGTAGTAATTTAAGCCTATATGGACAATATGGGAGTTAGAAATCTGAGTTAACTGAATTGAATGAGCATAGTAGGATAGGGGATAGATCAACTGAAACATAGTAGCAACAGTATATTCGTACCAAACAGAAAAATCCTAATAAAGGGAAGATAAGAACATAAGAACTAGGAGCAGGAGTAGGCCATCTGGCCCATCGAGCCTGCCCCGCCATTTAATAAGATTATGTCTGATCTTTTTGAGACTCAGCTCCACTTACCCGTCCACTCACCATAACCCTTAATTCCTTTACTGTTGAAAAATTTATCTAGCCTTGCCTTAAAAACATTCAGTGAGGTAGCTTCAACCACTTCACTGGGCAGGGAATTCCGCAGATTCACAACCCTTTGGTTGAAGAAGTTCCTCCTGACCTCAGTCCTACAACTGCTTCCCTTTATTTTGAGGCGATGCCCCCTAGTCCTAGTTTCACCTGCTAGCGGAAACAACCTCTCTGCCTCCACCTTATCTATTCCCTTCATAATCTTATATGTTTCTATAAGACCTCCCCTCATTCTTCTGAATTCCAATGAGTATAATCCCAGTCTACTCAGTCTCTCCTCATAATCCAACCCTCTCAACTCTGGAATCAACCGAGTGAATCTCCTCTGCACCCGCTCCAGTGCTAGTATATCTCTTCTCAAGTAAGGACACGAAAACTGCACACAGCACTCCAGGTGTGGCCTCACCAGGACACTATACAGCTGCAGCATAGCCTCCCTGTTTTTAAACTCCATCCCTTGAGCAATGGCAGATATACCATGATTAACTAAAGTAGTTATGGAAAGCATCAAACTTCAGCAAAATGCACATTATTGTAAGGATGAGAGGCAGGTTAAATGATTGGTAAGAATATAAAGAATGGCAAAGAATGACTATAAAGCTAATGAGGAAGAAGAAAATGGTGTATGAGGGGAAACTAGCTAGGAATATGAGAACAGATTATAAGATTTTGTACAGCTTCTTTAAAAAGGGGAAAAGTACGACTGCTGGTACCCTACAGAATGAGCATGGGACAGTAACAGAAGATAATAAGGAAATGGTGGATGAAATCAACAAAATATTTTGCTTCTGTATTCACCATAGAGCATTTAAAGAATCCTGTTCTTTGGGAAATGAAATCGACCTAATGTGACTCCAGACTCTCAGGAATGTGGTTGACTGTTCTCTGAAAGGCCTGGCGAGCCTCTTGGCTATATTCAAGAATGTGACTCACCACTTCCTTCTGCAGAAGAATCAGGAATGATCAGCAAATGCTTGCCTTGCCAACAATAGCTGCATCCCACAAAATTCATTTTAAAAAAGGCAAGCAAAGGAATGAATTAAATATGAGCGCAGGCCAAGATGGCAAACCAGGCCCCACTCTATCCAGTGCTACAAAGCACCAATTTGTGGCAGTCACCATAAAGCTGGAGTCACGCATGATACATCCAGCATGATCAAAAGATACGGTAAGGACATGCACTGTTGTACTGATTTTCTGGAGTTTTCACTAATTCCCAGCATTGAATATTTTGTATAACTTGAATTCCAAGGCTGCATATTAATGACAGCAAAGGAGGGTGACATTATTTCGAGTTGCATTACTAATAGAGTCATAGTTTATTTTAGCATACATTGAGAGTGACATCATCAAGTGGACTGATGTACGCACAATAAAATTATGCCTTCTGCTGAATTCTTAAGAAACTAATAGAAATATAGAATGCAACATTTTATTAAAAAAAAGTAAAAACCAAAAGAACTGCAGATGCTGTAAATCAGGAACAAAAACAAAGTTGCTGGAAAAGCTCTGCAGGTCAGGCAGCATCTGTGGAGGAGAAAACAGAGTTAATGTTTCGAGTCTGGTGACCCTCCTGCAGAACTGATGGTGGCTGGGAAAACCTCAGTTTATATGCAGAAAATTGCTGTTGTGGGAGGGAAGAATAGGGGTGAGGGCAGAAGTGCAGGAGATGGGTGAGACCCGATTGAGGGCCCTGTTGACCACGGAGCTGGGGAATCCTCAGTTGAGGAAGAACGTGGACATTTCGGAGGCTCCCTTGAAGTTGGCCTCATCTGAACATTTGCGACGGAGACAGAGGAACTGAGAGAATGGGATGGACGCCCACAACAGCAATAGGGTTCCCCCTATCCTCACCTACCATCCCACCACCATCCACATCCAGAAGATCATCAGACACCATTTCCGTCACATCCAGCAAGATGCCTCAACCAGATACACCTTCCCGTCCCCTCCCTTGTCCGCCTTCCACAGGGACCATTCCCTCTGGGACACCCTGGTCCACACTTCCTTCGCCCCCAACACCTCCCCTCGACCCTACAGCACCTTCCCCTCTAACCGGCGAAGGTGCAACACCTGCCCGTTCACCTCCTCCCTCCCCACTATCCAAGGGCCCAAACATACCTTCCAGGTGAAGCAACACTTCACCTGCACTTCCAAGAATCTAGTCTACTGCATTCGCTGCTCACAATGTCTTCTCCTCTACACTGGGGAAACGAAGCGTAGACTTAGCGACCCCTTCGCAGAACATCTATGTTCTGCTCGCTAAAAAGACCCTGAACTACCTGTTGACTGCCACTTCAATACACCACCCTGCTCTCTGGCCAACATCTCTGTCTCCGGCTTGCTACAGTGTTCCAGGGAAGCCCAATGCAACCTCATTTTCCGCTTGGGGACCCTGTACGGAGTTCAATAATTTTAGGGCCTAAACTCTCCCATGTCCCAGCCCCCCATCCCACACACCAGGCCTTGTTACCACATAGCCTGCCACTACACACCCCCTGTTGTTAGTCACTAACAATCCCCATTAACAACTATTCACCCTCCCAGCCTGATTGTTAGCAACTCCTTTGTCTGGCCAACTATCTTTTTCTCTCTCTTTGGGCTCTATCCTGTCGTTCACTCCCTACCCCACCCACCTCCCTATTTTCTGCATATAAACTGACGTTTTCCCAGCCACCATCAGTTCTGAGGAAGGGTCACCAGACCCAAAACGTTAACTCTGTTTTCTCCTCCACAGATGCTGCTCGACCTGCTGAGCTTTTCCAGCAACTTTGTTTTTGTTATCAAAAAAAAGTGTTGTTTTATTGATTATCCATTCTTGAGTGACAAAACTGTTAGGTGTCATTCTTGGACCATCAGAAAGCCTTAAAGACAAAATTACACTTCCTAACTTGAAAACAAACCTGTTTTACAAAAAGTTTGGATGTAGGAAGATATCTGTTTGCACTTCTAATACGCCTTGTAGCTGATGGGAGCCAAACTGCCAGTGTGTCTGCTGCTTTAATAGTTAAATTTGATCAGCTCAGTTAAAATAAATGAGCTGAACAGACAATAAAAACAAACAGGCCTTAAAAAATGCTTGCGTCAGAAGAAACACAGTGTATTTTGGAGTATTTCAGTTTGTCGAAGTAGGAAAGACTTAACGAATTTCAGAGTGATTTGAAAATCATTTCTCAACTTTAGCAAATTCTTATATCAGGAGCAGCTGTATGGAATGGTGGTTGTCATTCCAGGTCACTAAAAGTTAAGGCCCCCTCAGGCTGGTTTCTACACCATCTGGTACCGATTAGTGTTTTACTTCCTTAATGGAACACCATGCCCTTATTAGGTAATTTAAAGTTAGGCTATGTTTCACAGGAAACTTTATTCAAAAAGTAAAATTTAAACTAAAATTTTAGCAATATTGAATTCTATAACTCTCACATTTTATTTTTGAAGTAAACTATAGTAGTTATCTTCATAACTGATTTTAATTAAAATAAATATTTGGCTTTTTCATTAAATTCAAAAAGGCCTACTATTTTACATAAAGGGATTCATAACAGGAAACACAAAATGTACTTGCTGAAACCACCAATTTAATGAAACTTGTTTTACAAGGTCATGAGAAGTTGATACAGAAATAAAGAGACATCATTTCTATCTTGCCTCTCTTGGCCACTGGCTGTCTCCTTGTGCTTTGCAGTAAGTAAGATACCTCTGAAGTACAGTTACTGTTTTTATGTATGAAACACAGCAGGCAACTTTTGCACAAAAAACTCTTGCGAATGTCAAACTGATAATGATTCAGATAATAGTCATACAACATAGAAACAAATGCTTCAGTCCAACTCGTCCATGCCAACCAGATAATTTAAATAAGTCTCGTCCTATTTGCCAGCATTTGGCCCATACCCCTCCAAACCCATCCTACTCATAAACGCATCCAGATATCTTTTAAGTAATGAAATTGTACTAGCCTCCATCATTTCCTCTGGCAGTTCATTTCATACACGCACCACACTCTGAGTGAAGAAATTGCCCCTTAAATCCCTTTTAAATCTTTCCCCTCTCACCTTAAACCCATTCCATCTAGTTTTGGACTCCTCCACCCCAGGGAAAAGATCTTGTCTATTTACCCTATCCATGCCACTCATGATTTTATAAACCTCTATAAAGGTCGCCTGTCAGCCTCTAATGATCCAGGGAAAATAGCCCCTGTCGATTCAGCCTCGCCCTGTAGCTCAAACCCTCCAACCCAGGTAACGTTCTTCTAAATCTTTTCTGAACCTTTTCGAGTTTCACAACATCTTTCCTATGGAGTGAAGAGACTCTCTGAATCTCCTACTTATATCTGCCAGCCAGGGCTCAATGATTGGCCCAGGCTAACAGCCTCAGTTGAGGATCTCATATTCAATGATATCCATCCAGCTCTTGTTCCAATCACTGTATCCCTCCCTGCATAAGTCCAGGGATGTAGGCCTGGTCTTTCTCAGGTAGCTTCTCTTGCGACATTTTCACCCCAGGTCTGGTTCCTCTGACTCAAACTCTGACTGCGCGTACTGGATCTGTAGCTCATCTCTTGCATCCGGAGCATCTCGGAAGAGTTTCCTCCTCTTCCGCCAGTGGCAACGATATCCAGGCTGCATCCATCTCGGGCTTCCTCAACACTGGATGGAGGGGAGAATCCAGACTTTCTGACAGGCCTTCTGGCTGTTGTGAGGGGCTAGGTATGCTATGCTCTTGCCCAATTTGTGAGGCAGTAGCTTTCAGATGATCCACATTTTGTTCAGGATGACCTCACCTAGCCGAACACTATGCCACGAGATCTGACTTTG
Organism: Ginglymostoma cirratum; assembly: GCA_024137785.1. Classification (NCBI taxonomy): domain Eukaryota; kingdom Metazoa; phylum Chordata; class Chondrichthyes; order Orectolobiformes; family Ginglymostomatidae; genus Ginglymostoma; species Ginglymostoma cirratum. The sequence continues at coordinate 80,290,731 of JAHRHZ010000012.1, forward strand.
CGTCAACCTCGTCTCATACCCATGCAGGGCTATTCCTGTGGTTCCAGCACCAAACTTCATCCCCCGAAGTAAACTATCTCGCTCATTAGAGGAGTCATTTGGCCGGCACTGGTGTACCTGCTGCTGTTACACCCTCCCTACAAGGTCCAGGGATATCAGGTTTAATCTGGGGCAGAGTCTTCTCCCCATCAGCAACTCTGCTGGAGTCATTCCTATAGTTGCATGAGGCATGGTCCTATAATCGAACAGGAACCAGGACAGTTTGGTATCAAACTAAGCTGTAGGCTGTTTCTTTAAACCCGCCTTCAACATTTAGACCACGCCTACTGCCAAACTATTGGATGATGGGTATGGAGCTGTCTGAACATGCCGAATGCCGTTCAACTTTAGGAAATGCTCAAAATCCCAGCTGGTAAGTGACATCCCAGTGTCGTGATCAATACTTGTGGGAGTCCGGTGTTGCAAACAACAGTCGTAGCTTTTCAACTGTCACCCCTAAGTTTGACGAATGAAGTCTGTGCACGTCCAATGACTTTGAATGGGCATCCACAATGACCAGGAACATGAGCCCATGAAAGAACTGGCACAGTTGACAGGTAACCGAGTCCAGGGTTTACCTGGCTATTCCCACAGATGTGGGGAGCCGCCAGCAGCAATTTTTCTCCTTGCTGACACTTTGTGCGCTGCCCCACAAATGCAGCTATGTTGGCATCCAACCCTGGCAACCAGACATAAACTTCTCATCAACATCATTGTTTTGGAAACCCCTGGATGAGCCTGGTGGAGTTCACCCAATATCTGGTGGCAACCTTTACCCGGGACAATCACTCTTGCTCCCCACAATAATATGCAATCCCCTACGGTGATCTAGTCTTGCCGGGTGTAGAAAGATTTCAATCCTAGTTGTGTTGGCACTTGTGTTTCCCCCATTACTGTTTTAGTTTTACTAGGACAGGATCTTCTTGCGTCCACAGTCAGATATTGTCCGTGGTGACCGGAAGGATGTCCAGAGAGTTTAAAACCAGAATGGGCTCTTTCGGATGAGGCACCACTGGTGGAGTATCTGCAATGGGAGGCATCTCAAGGCAGCCACATTAGCCACTTGGCTTCCAAGACAGTATTCCAATATGTACATATGAGTGCTGAGAATAAGGGCTCACCGCTGAATTCAACCAGAAGCTACGGGCCTCACCACCTAGTCGCCAAACAAGGGTTTGTGGTCTGTTATTATCACAAATCCACGTCCATAAAGGTATTGGTGGATCTTTCTCATACCAAAGATGACCGCCAAATCTTCCTTCTCTATCTGGGCATATTTGCGTTCGACATCAGCCAAAGTCTGGGAAGCATATGGATTTTGGCATTCCTCTCCATCGGGGCACCGGTGAGCCAACACTACCCCAATACCCTATGGGGAGGCATCGCATGACACCTCTCACTTCGGATTGTAGTGGGCCAACACCTTAGATGTCAATAGCTGCCTTTTCATTTCCCTAAAGGCTACTTTTTCGCTATATGACCAAGGCCAATCCTTTTTCAGTATCAGGTGTAAGGGTGCCAAGATGGTGGCCAGGTTACGTATGAACTTTTCGTAATAATTCACAATCCAAGGAAAGATCTAAGCTCCAATACAGACGTGGGAGCCGGGGCACCATTGGTTGCCCTCACTTTATCTTTCAACAGATGCAACCCAGTTTTGTTGGCTCTGTAACCCAAATAGGTCATTTGCGGCATCTGGAATAGACATTTTCCCCTTCCAAGACGTATGCCTGCCTGGGAGAAACACTTAGGCACATTTAACCACTGTGTCCAAGTTCTCAAAGTGCTCTTTATTGATCTTCCTGGCTATTAACTTGTCATCCAGATCTATGGCAATTTGGGGCAGCCCTCGTAAAATGTTCTCCATCATTTGCTGTAAACGGTGCAGGTTAATGATACCCTAAATGGCAGTTTCCTGTACTGGTACAAATCCTTATGGGTATTAACTGTAGCATACTTCTGGGACTCCTCAACTAGTCACAATTGTAGGAGGGCATAGCTCATGTATACCTAAATGAAGGACAGTAACCCCCACCATCAACAATTTTGCCTCCACTTCCTCTGTCCAAGGACTTGAGTATTTATCCACCTGCAAGAAGCGGTTTACCATTTGCTTAAAATCCACACAAAGACGAACTAAGCCATCAGGCTTCACAATCGATATAACTGGTGCTGCCTATTCCGCAAATTGCACTAGCTTGACGATTCCTTTGTTTTCCAGCCTCCTGATTTCTGCCTACATGGCAAATGGCACTAGGCGGGCCTTGCAAAACCACGGAACTGCGTCCTGGTCAACATGTACAGTGGCTTTGGCACTTTGGTAGTCCCTGGCCCTTCCTGAAAAACCCCTGTGTATTTCATTAGGACTTCATTGAGGCAGCCATTTTCTAATCAAAAAAATGTTAAGCCAATCTAGGTGAATCTTTATCAACCAATTCTGCCGCAATCAGCATGGGCCCAAGCTTCTTCCTACAATCAGTGGTAACTGCACCAATTGCTCCTTATAGGAGATGGAATTGAAGTTGTACCCCTAATCTGTAAATGTTCCCCAGTGTACGTTCTCAGTCTAAGCAGATGTCTTGCACAAACGTACGGGTTGGAGTCCAATGCGAATCTTGTTAAAGACAGGATCTGCAACCACAACATTGACCTGCGCTGCTACAGACTTCCAGGAGAAATGGGTGATCATTTAAAGAAACATTAATTTTGATTGGTTCTGATTTGAATGTTGCTAGGCAATGTAACTGTTCCAACCTGCATGTAGATGGACTTTCCAGGTGGTACAATAGCAAAGTTTAAGAGGCATTTAGACAGACACATGTACAGAAAGGGCAGGGAACAGCAAGGTGGCTCAGTGGTTAGCAACTGCTGCCTCAGGGCCAGGAACCTGGATTCAATTCCACCCTTGGGTGACCGTGTGGAGTATGCTCATTGGTGGAGGCAGTGGAGGTGAGTTTGGGCACAGCGCGGGACCCAATGACATCAGTGGTGGCTGCATTGGAGAGGTTGGTCCAGTGCAAATGCATGGCAGTGGCGGCGGCAGTGGAAGCAAGACAGCGACAGCACAAAGTGTTTGTTATAGCAGTGTTGTCAGGACTTGAGGCTGGCTGACTGCTGCGTGCTGGTGCCCTCAGAATACAGACCCGTGTTTGTTTCTAGAGGGTGCGATGGCCTCAGCATTGGGATAGAGGAGTCAGAATCCAGGCCCATGGCTGAACTAGGATGCGGGAGCAGTTCCAAACCCAACTTAACAAGAAAGAAATGTTAAGTTGAACTATATTGTTTTCGCTACTTTTATATTCTGTGTTTGGGATTATTTTCTGTGTTTTAAGATGGCACCAGAGAATGACAACACTATACAATACTTTTCACTGTATTTGTAATAAGATACACGTGACAATAAATCAATCATTCTCCTGGCCTGCATGGGTTTGTTCTGTTTTCCTCCCACAGTCCAAAGATTTGTGGGTTAGGTGGATTGGCCACACTAAATTGCTCATTGTGTCCAGGGATGTGGGGGATTAGCCATCGGAAACTAGCCACAGGATGGGGGAGTGGGTCTAGCTGGGATTCAGAAGGTCGGTGTGTACTCGATGGGCTGAATGGCCTGATTCCACACTGTAGGGATTCTATGATTCTATAAATAGAGGGATTAGGATGACTTGCAGACAGACAGGATTAGTTTAGAATAGCATCATGATCAGCACATACATGATGGGCCAAAGTCTATAGGGTGAAAGACAGGCAAGATGAATGACAGGAAAGTTAACTCCTCCGGTGCCAAAGGAACTGGTGATAGGACAAAAAAAACAAAAAAAAGTGTGCCTCCAGCATGTGTGGGGCCAAGTGATTTTAAGAAAAGCGAGATAAGAAATGGAAACAACACGTCACACAGAGCTTTTGATGTGAAATTGTTGAACTCAATGTTGAACCTGAAAGCTGTAAAATGGATTGAAATGCAATCACGTATAAATGTGCGTCTGAGTTGGTATGCACCATGAAATACATAAACTACTGACAGACATCTTGAGCTCTCCAGTAAAGACCTTGTATTGAACACAACACTGCATTGTACAGACTAAACAAGAAGTGCCTAATTTAAAGATGCGGTGCTGTTCCAGAAGCTTACGCTAAACCCACTGGAACAGTGCAGTAAGTCAGGGACAGAAATGTCAGTGTAACAGGAAGTGCAGAATTAAAATGGCAGATCACCTAAAATTTGAAGTCACACTTGCAGACAGATGAAGGCATTTCACAAATCGGTCAACCAATCTCGCCACTGTACAAGTTAGGCCAAACTGAAAGAACTACAAGCCAGTTGGTGCTTCATGTGAAAGAGTGTTTGTAGCCTTGGACAGTGAAGAATGAGATGAGGTAAAATCCTTTGTTTGTGCAAAAAGATGGTGTGTGAATTGGAATGAGATGTCGAGGGTGATTGAGGTATGGATCAGGGTATCATAGAGTCTCTTCAGCGTGCCGAAAGAGGAGGGAACAAAGAGATGCGTATGGTGGTGGCACCATTGTGAGGGCAGAAAATGACCCTTGGAATACAGAGGACGGAGGACTGCAAGGTGAGGACCAGGGAACCCTACAGTCGTTCAAGAAGGGAGGGAAAGATAAGGGAAGGGAAGGAAATGCAGTGGGCACAGTCAAGGGCCCTGCCAACCCACAACCACATAGGCATGAATGGTGAGGGAAGGAATCCTCAGTTGAGGATAAAGAAATCCACATCAGAAGCACAACTGTAGAAACGTGCATCATGAGGACTGATAATCAAAAGACACAGAGGAACTGTGAAGATTCCACAGAATCCTCAAAAGGAATGGATGTGAGGAAGTTGTTGGATTAGCTGTGGGAATCAGCAGTTTTATAATAAACATTAGTTGATAGCTTCATTTCTGGCAATAAGCTAAGAAGTCATAGAAAGTAAGGGTGGAAATTGGAAACCAAGTTAATGACCTTTTTTCTTTTTCTGTACACAGAGAGTGGTGGGCGTGTGGAATGCGCTGCCAGAGTGGTAGTGGAGTCAGAGACTTTAGAGACTTTTAAGTGACTCTTGGATAGGCACATGCATGGTGGTAAAATATAGGATATGCAGGGTAGTTTGATCTTAGTAGGATAATAGGTTGGCACAACATAGAGGGCCAAAGGGCCTGTACTGTGCTGTAATGTTCTACGTTCTAATATCTCTAATTCAGGGCATCAGTAGAAATATGCATCAGAAAACAGTTTGAAGGGACTCCAAATAAAGCTGGAACATGAAATGTCTGACAGATCTGATGAAAAAGTGGAGATTGCTAAAACTTACTCAGGTACCCATAATGGCACTTTTTAACTGAACAAAAGAGTGGAGTTGCAGTTGAAGGAGAAACTGGTCAGAATAAGAACAAACTCTGCCAGGTGAAGCACGGTGAAGGATAGGGACTGTTTAGGTCTCCATTTGAGGAAAAAGTGAAGAGCTCATCCTGGTGGAAGAAGTAAGTATAATAAATGATTATCAGTGATAAAGACGAGGCAGTTGGACCCAAGAAATAGTAAGTTTTTAAGGTGCCAGCAGGCATCAGAAATACTGCAGACGTATGTAGAAAAAGATCAGACAAGGGGAATATTAAAATAGGATCAAGGTATGAAAAAAATCATCTTAATCACTTGCACAGCAACAGGCTGAAATAACAGGTCTACCAAGGTAGAGTATCCAACGTATCAGTAAGCTTCGCACAGTCAGGAAGGAAAGGTCACATCCAGAGTGAGACACAGCTCTAGTGAGTATACAGTTTGGGGAATTTGGAGACAACATGGGAACAAAACTTCATGATCTTTTTCTTTCTTCATTTTAAGTTTAAAATTCAATAGTCTAATAAGGTTAATGAGGTTGCTAGCTCAGCAAGAAACTAACAAACAGTACATTTTTAAAAAAACAAAATAAAAATCATTTATTAGAGTGGAGATGGCTGGCCAAGTGATATGCTATAACTGCATGACGTGTGCACTGGTGGAGCTTGTTATGATTCATAGTGATCACATCTGTGGCAAGTATTGGTTGTGTAAGGAACTCCAGCTCAGAGTTGATTGGCTGGAGTCTGAGGTTCAAGCACTGCAGCATATCAGGGAGGGGGAGAATTACCTAGACGTTGTGTTTCAGGAAGCAAGCACACCCCTTAGATGAACTATCTTGAATTCGGTCAGTGGTCAGTGGACAGGAGGGTGTGACTACTAGCGAGAAAGGTAGAGGTATTCAGGAGGAGCTTGGCTAACGGATTTGAGATCCTTGATCTGTGTGTGGATGAGACTGGGGGCTGTGGGGAGCTTAAGCAAACTGATCGTAGCACTGAGGTACAGGGAGCTTTACAAGAGGGGAGTGCAAGGAGAAATTCAGTTGACCTCGTGGATAGTATAGTCAGGGGAATAAACACCGTGGCCAGGATCATGAGTCGTGAGGCTGTATTCCCTGCCTGGTGCCTAGGTTCAGGATAGCTCATCTGGACTGCAGAGGGACTTGGTGTGGGAGGAGAAAGATCCAATTGTTGTGATCCACATAGGTATGAACCATATAGGTGAAAAGAAGAACAGGTTCTACCAAGGGAATATGAGCAGCTAGGGGCTAAATTTAAAAGCAGAACCAAGAAGGTAATAATCTCCAGATTACTACCTGAGCCATGAGCAAATTGGTACAGGGTCAACAAGATGAAGACATAAACACTTGGCTCAATTGGTGCGGGCAAAATAGGTGAGAACTCATGGCACACTGGAACCAGTACTAGGGAATGAGGGAGCTGTTCCAATGGTACAGGCTCCATCTGAATCATGCTAGGACCAGATTCCTGGCAAATCTCATAACTAGGGCTGTGGATATGGCTTTAAACTAACTAGTGGGAGGGGGAGTGGTCAGTTGCATGGAAAATTATGGGAAGAGTTAAGTTATTGTTGGGGGGAGGGTGTCATTCAGCAGATGTCATTAAAGTTTCCAGAACGAATAATAGGACAGAAAGTATGCTAAGGGTCAGGAATCTTACTTCAGGCAATAGCAGATAAAGGGACAACTCCGAGAAGGGACGAAATCAATGCAGGACTGAGGATGTTGCAACTAAATGCATGCAGTATACAAAACAAAGTAAGTGAGCATGTAGCATAAATTGAAATTGGCAGCTATCATGTTGCACGTATCAGAGATAATGGCTGCGAGGGATCAGGTCTGGGAACTAAATATCCAAGGGTACACATTACATCAAAAAGACAGGCAGATGGGCAGAGAGGGTGGGGTTGCTTTGTTAGCAAGAAATGAAATTAAATCAATAGCGCATAGAGTTGGAAGACATGAATCTGCATGGGTAAAGTTGAGGACCAGAAAGGAAAAAGGGTCCTGATGGGAATTATGTTTAGCCTCTTGGCAGTAGTCAGGATGTGGGGGAAGAAACTCTGTAGTAATTATATCCCACCCCTACCCACCACCCTTTTAACTACCTATCTAAGGAGTCGGGTTGCAACCTGGAACCGCATGGCGGAAGGTGAACACGCAGGACGTGTCCTGCAGCAATAGCAGAACGAGCATGGGTTGGAGTGATGTCGGCGGATCAAGAGTGGGCTGGTTCAGCAGTGAGGGCAGGCTGGTGGGGCAGAGGCAGCTGGCAGCGACAGCACGCTGGTCAGGTGGCAGCAGTCGACAGTGAGAGCAGGCTGGTGGGGCAGTGGGTGTCGGCAGTGACAGCAGGCTGGTGAGGAGGCAGCAGTCAGCAGAAGAGCAGGCTGGTGGGGCAGCGGCAATCAGTGGTGAGAGTGGGCCAGTGAGGTAGCAGCAATTGGTAGCAAGAGTTGGCGGCCTCCTGGGTGTCTTAACAATTAGGCACCCGCACTATTGTGGAGATGGGACTTAGGACTCTGAGATCTGGACTTTTTTTTTCTTACTTACCTTTTGGCTCTGTTAAATTGTTTAATTCTTGGTTTTGTAACCAAGTGAGTGCCAGTGAATGGCGACTTTGTGCACTTTTCACTGTACTTATGTATTCCTATACTTAGTACATGTGACAAATAAATAAATCTAAATCTAAAAAAGTCTAAAACATGTAAGAGAGAAGCTATTATAATTGTCATTCATCGGTGGGAACATCATGCTGGTAGTGGGTCTCAAGAAAAGCAATTTGTGGTATGTCTTTGAGATTTGTTTTGAGCAGCTTATGGTACAGCCCACTATGGAACAGACAATTTCGGGTTTGGTGATGTGTAATGAGGCAGAAGGGAGCTGAAGGTCAAGGAACCTCTAAGGGGCAGTGACTATAATATGATGGAATTTATCCTGCAGTCCAAGTTGGAGAAGACTGAATCAGATATAACAATATTACAAATGGGTAAATATCACTGCAAAGACATAAGGGAGGAGCTGGCCAGAGTTGACTGGAAGGGGAGTCTAGCAAAGAAGACAGTGGAGCAGCAATGCAGGAGTTTCTGGGGATAATTTGAGAGGCACAGCAGAAATTCATCCCAAGGAAGAAGCAGTACACTAAAGGAAGAATGAAGCAACTATGGCTGACAAGGGAAATCACTGACAGCAGAAAGCAAAAGAAAAAAAATACAGCGAGGGTCTGTTGAAGTCAGAGCATTGGGAAATCTTTAAAAATCAGCAGAGAACTACTCAGGAAAAAGTAACAAGGGGTGAAAAGATGAAGTATGAGCATAAGCTAACTAGTAATATTAAAGAAGATTGTAAAAGATTTTTCTGGATATTTAAAAGATAGGGAGAGAGGCAAGAGTGGGCATTGGAATCAGTGGAAAATGCAACTGGAGAAGCAGTAATGGGGAAATAAAGAAATGGTTAAGGAACTGAATAGGTACCTTGCAATAGTTTTCACAGTGAAAATCACCAGCATCATACTAGAACTTCAAAAGAATCGGGGGCAGAGATAAGTTGAGTTGGCACCATTAGGGAGAAGGTACTAGTAAAGCTGAAAGTACTGAAGGTGGACAAATTGCCCAGACAAAATAGACAACACCACAGAGTTCTGAAGGAGATAGCTGAAGAGATAGTGGAGGCATTGGTGTCGGTCTTTCAGGAATCACTGCAGTCTTAGAGGAATAGAAAATGACTAATATCCCTTTTTAAGTAGGGAGAGAGGCAGAAGAGTGGACACTATAGGCCTGTTATCTGACCATGGTAAGATTTTAGAGGCCATTATTAAGGATGAGATTGTGGAGTACTTGGACGTGCAAGGTAAATAGGATTGAGTCAGTACAGCTTTGTCAAGGGAAGGTCATGCCTGGCAAATCTGTTAGAATTTTTTGAGGAGCTAACAAGCAAGTCGGGCAAAGGAGAGCCAGTGGATGTAATCTATTTGGATTTCTAGAAGGCTTCTGACAATATGCCTCACAGGTGGCCACTAAATAAGATAAGAACCAATAGTGGTGGGGCAAAGTACTTGCATGGATAGAGGATTAGTTGTCTGGCAGAAGGCAGACAGTAGGGATATAGTGGTCTTTTTCAGGATGGCAGCAGGTAGTTGGGATTACAACTATTCATATTAACATTAACGATCTGGAGAAAGGAACTGAGGCCATTGTTGCTAAGTTCACAAGCGACACAAAGATTGTGGAGGGACAGATTGGGTTGAGGAAGTGGGGAGACTGCACCAGGGCGGGGACAGGCTAGGAAACTGAGCAAAGAAGTGACAGATGGAATGCGATGTGGGAAAGTGAGTGGTTAAACATTTTGGTAGGAAGAATAGATAGTCAAGTATTTTCTAAATGGGAAAAGCTTCAGAAATTTGAAGCACAAAGGCATCTGGGAGTCCTCAGTCAGGATTCTCTTAAGGTTAACATGCAGGTTCCGTTAGAAGTTAGGAAGGCAAATGCAATGTTAGCATTCATTTCAAGAGGGCTAGAATACAATAGCAGAGATGAACTGTTGAGGCTGTATACGGCTCTGGTCAGACTGCATTTGGATTATTTTTGAGCTGTTTTGGGTGTCATATCAATGGAAGAATGAGCTGGTGTTAAAGGGTTTCCAGAGTACATTTACAAGAATGATCCTGGGGATGAAAGGCTTGTCATATGAGGGGCCTGTAGTCGACTGAGTTTAGAAGAAACTGGGGGGGGGGTGGATTTGATTAAAATTTACACCATACTGACAGGCCTGGATAGAGTGGACATGAGGATGATGTATTCCACCAGTAAGAGAAACTAAGACCCAGGATATAGCCTCAAAGTGAAGGGACAACCATTTAGGGCTGAGATGAGGAGGAATTTCTTCAGCTTTTTCAGGTGATTAATCTGTGAACTCATTGCCACAGAGGGCCATGTTGGCCATGCTATTGAGCGTATTTAAGACAGAGATAGATAGGCTCATGATTAGTAAGGGGATCAAGGGTTATGAAAGAAGCTAGGAAATGGAGTTGGGAAATATATCAGCCATGATAGAATGGCAGAGCAAACTCGATGGGCCAAATGGCCCAATTCTGCTTTTCTGTCTTATGATTTTAAGGTAGTCCTGCTAATGGATCTTGGGAATTAAGTAAAATTGAGTGCTATGGAGTTGGAGAAAAATGAGATGGGAAGCTATGGAGGGAAGATCTCCAGTTCAGTGACTGCTCTGGGAATAATATCAGAGTCATGTTTATTGGTAAGAGAAAGTATCTGAAAGCTGGTATTCAACTTCTGCAATGGCCAGCTCACAAGAGAACAGCAGCAACTCCTTGTAGCAAGTTTAATAACAATACCAGGATTTTACCAAAGAGAACAAAGTTCAACAGGTTCAGGGGGAGTTTGGTTAGATTGGGTGAGGGGAGCAGCAAAATTGAGATAATTGTACGTCATGCCCTAAGTTCTCAATGAAAAGATCAACAGTTGTAAGAAACCAAAATGTGTAGTCCAGTGGATGGAGAATAAAGGAGATGAGTGAAAGAGACCATTCAGCAGAGGGAAAGACTCCAGCCAAAGACATGACTCTGGAAGTGAAGGCAACGGAAGGAGAGCTTATTGTTCAATGCTGAGCTCAAATTCATTAAGGTAGTGGCATTTGAGGACAACTGTGTTTTCCATGAGTTTGTGTTCCTTAACAGTAAAAAAGCCGAACTGTATTCAAACCAAACGACAAACTTATGGTCCAGCATATCCCCCATTCTACCATTACCATCAAGTCAAGGGATAAACCCTGGTTCAAAGAGTGTAGGAGGGCATGCCAGGAGCAGTATCAGACATACCTAAAAATGAGGTGATGTGCTGAAACTATAATACAGGACTATTTGTGTGCCTAACACATAAGCAGTGAGTGATCGATAAGGCTAACTGATTTCATAGCCAATAGGGTAGACATGATTCAATTCACTGCAAATGAGATCAAGAAACAGTTAGAGGAACTGGATACAGCCATGACAATATTCCAATAATAATACTTCAGATTTGTACTCCAGAACTTTCCACACCCCTGGCCAAACTGTTCCAGTTCAGCTTCAATACGGGCATCTATCCCACAGTGTGGAATACTGCCCAGGTATGTCCTGTAAACAAAACGCAGGATAAATCTAACCCGGCAAATCACCACTGCATCAGTTTACTTTTGATCACCAAAGTGATGATGGAGTCATCAACAGTGCTATCAACAGCACTTACTTAACAATAAACTGTTCACTGACATTCAGTTCCTGAACTCATTACAGCCTTCGTCAAACACAGGTAGAAAAGCTGAAATTCAGAGGTGAGGTGAGAGTAACAGTACTTGACATCAAGGCCACATTTGACCAAATATGCCATCAAGAAGATTTCACAAACAAAGTCATTGCAAATCAGGGGGAAATTTTTCGTGCTAATTGGAGTTGCACTTAACACGAATGAAAACGGTTGTGGATGTTGAAGGTCAGTCATCTCAGCTCCAGGACATATCTGCAGAAGTTCTTCAGGATAGTGTCTTAGGCCCAAACATCTTCAACTGCTTCTCAACAATATTCTTTCAATCATCAGATCAGGAATGGTGATGTTTGCTGCTGATTGCACAATGGTCAGCACCATTCATGAATCCTCAGATACTGAAACAGTCCTTGTCCAAATGCAGCAAGACCGGGAAAACATCCAGACTTGAGCTTAAAAAAAAAGGGCAAGTAACATTCATAGCACACAAGTGCTAGGCAATTACAATCTCCAACAAGAGAATGTTTAACAACAAGTTAATGTTTAACAACAATGTTTAAGAGAATGTTTAAACTTGCCCTCTGGTATTTAATGGCATTACAAATGCTTGATTACCCAGTATCATTATGCTGGAGGGTTACACACCTCAAAAACAATTTTTCCCCACAGAGTGACTTCCAAGGTCCCTGTGCAGCTGCAGCTTCCAGAATCAGCAGCTGATGAGTCAGCAAGTCGAGCGGCTTCCGTGGAACTTCTGAGCACTGTCGCAGCTTAGCAGAGCACCCCCTGGGGGTTACTAATGACCAGAAAATAAAGTGGACATGGTATATAAATACAGCTTGAATTCAGCTACGAATTCAGAGGCTGGGAATCCTGCAGCATGTAACTCACCTCCTGACTCTCGAAAGCCTGACCACTATCTACAAGGCACAAGTCAGGAGTGTGACTGAATACTTCTCACTTGCCTGGATAAATGAAGCTTGACACCATCCAAGACAAAGCAGCCCACTTGATTGACACCACATGCACAGTCATGGCTCCGTCCACAAAATGGTCAGTTGCAACAGGTGCATCATCAACTAGGTGCATTGCATGACAGCATGTTGTAAGCGCACAACCACTACTATCTAGAAGAAGAGGGGAAGCAGCTACTTGTGCCACCACCACCTGCAAATTCCCCTCCAAGCCACTTGCCATTCTGCCTTGGAAATATATTACTATTTCTTCAGCTTCTCTGGGTCAAATTCCCAGAACTCCCTCCCAAACAACATCATAAGCCTACTTACAGAACACGAGCTGCAGCAGTTCCAGAAAGCAGCTTCTGCCAGCTTCTCAAGGGCAATAAATGCTGTCCCAGCCAGCAATGCCCATGTCCCGTCAATTAATAAAAGTAGTACTGACTATTAGAATAAATCAGAATAATAAATAATAGAATAATTCAGCAGAATATATTCTTCTCATTCCAAATATTCATTGTTCAACACCTTATGTGTGTACAGAATGCTTATTTAAGGAACTATCCTACTCTGATCTTATGTCATAATGATCTTCTCCATTTTTTACGTTGTAGGAAAGTTGAGTGTTAGTGTTGGAATTTGCAATTGGAATTTGGCAACCTACCCAAAGTGAGGAAATAAAATGTGTAATAACTGGGTGACAGAAAGGCAAAAGATGTATGCAAGAAAGACAGAAATAATCAGTTTGAGTCTGGGATGTCAACAGAAATACATGAGCATGATGATACAAAGAGAGATTTCAGATTATCTAGGCTTGGTCAATATTTGCGTCATCATCTTTTGGCCATTAACCAAAAACAGAGCAAAGACAATATGAAAAAGTCCAAATTTCATATTAGTGCCTTCATAGTGGGGTGCAGTCAATTTGGAGTCTCCAAAAACTAATCAGCAAGACTGTTATGGAAAGTAATCACAGTAGCAGTTTGAGGGGATGGACGTTAACTGTTAAATTATATTAAAATTTTAAAAATTATTGTACTACATTTGGCCAAAGCAACAGACATATAGATAGGAAACCATGGATAAACCAGGAGATCCACTGCCTGCCGAAGTCCAGGGTGTGCGGTGTTCAAATCAGACAACCCTGACCTTTACAGGAAATCCAGCTATGACCTCTGTAAGGCAATTAGAGATGCCAAGAGGCAATACCAGACAAAGCTAGAGGCCCAAACTAACTACGGACAGCTGCCTTTTGTGGCAAAGGCCTTCGAGACATAACAGGCTACAATGTGAAGCAGAACAGAATAATGGACAAAAATACATCCCTCCCTGATTCACTCAATGCATTTTATGCTCATTTCAAACAGAGGGTCAGTGAAATTATGTCAGCTGGCCTGACAGCCTCGGGTGTACCTGTTCCCTCAGTCGCCACTGCAGACATAAGATCGGCCTTTTTGATGGCAAACTTATAGAAAGCAACTGGCCCAGATGGAGACCCAGGCCGCGCACTCAGATCCTACAGCTGGCAGGAATATTCGCTGACATCTTTAACGTCTGCTTCCTACGATCAGTTGCTTCAGGAAGACAACCGTCATCCCAGTACCAAAGAAAACTCATACAGCATGTCTCAATGGCCACCGCCCAGTCACTCTGACCTTCATAATTATGAAGGTCATCGAAAGGCTAGTCATGGCTTATATCAACTCTAGTGTCTCAGCCTGCCTTGATTCCTTGTAACTCACCTACCATCACAACAGGTGTACAGCAGATGCCATCTCCCTGGTCCTACACTCAATCCTGGAACACGTGGATAACAAGGATACCTACATCAGACTCCTACTCATTGACTACAGCTCTGCCTCCAATACTATGATTCCAACCAAACTCAGACCTAAATCTCTGCTCCACTCTCTGAACTAGATCCTTGCTTCCTGACCCACAGACAGCAGTGAGAAGAGGCAACAGCACTTCTTCCACAACAATCCTCAACACTGGTGCCTCACAAAGATGTGTACTCAGCTATGTGCCATACTCCCCGTACACTCATGACTGTGTGGTAAAATTTTGTCTGACCTCCATCTACAAGCTTGCTGAAGACACCACCATTGTAGGCCAGATTTCAAACGGTGATGAGACAGAATACAGGAAAGAGATCGAGTGCCTGGTGGCATGGTGTAAAAATAACAATCCCTCCATCAACATCAGCAAAACAAAAGAGCTAATCATTGACTTCAGGAAGCAAGGTGGAGGGCATACCCCCATCTACATCAATGAGCTGAAGGTGGAGATGGTCGACAGCATCAAGTTCTAGAGGTGACAATCATCAACAATCAGGCTTGGTCCAGCCTCATTAATGCTATTGTCATGAAAGTACAACAATGGCTGTTGTTCCTCAGGAGGCTAAGGAAATTTGGCAAGTCCATAAAGACTCCTACCAATGTTTATAGTTACATCATAGAAAGCATTCTATCCGGATGCATCATGGCTCAGTATGGCAAATTCTCTGACCAGGACCATATGAAATTACAAGAGAGTTGTGAACACAGCCCAGTCTATCATTCAAGCCAAGCTTCCATTCACTGACTCCATCCATACATCCTGCTGCCTCAGAAAGGCAGCCAACATAACCAAAGACCCCTCCCATCCCAGTTATAATGACTTCAAACATCGTCTGACAGGCAGAAGACATAAAAGCTTAAGCACATACTGACAGATTCAAGAACAGCTTCTTCCCTGCTGTTATAAAACTTCTGAATGGACTTCTCAAATTTCAAATTTAATGTTGACCTCGCTATTTGTGTGCCTTCTCTGCAGCAATATCGTTGTATTCTTCTCACAGTTCTATTACCCTTATGCACTTTACATGGTATGATCAACCTGTACTGGATACAAAACAAAACTTCTCACTGTACCTAGGTGCATGTGACAACAATAAATCAAATCAGAATAGAATGTTATCTCGTCAAGGCACTCATCTCACAGAGAACTGAATCTGATGAAGTTCACTCAAATTAGGCTGCATGAAATTGGGTTCCTTGAATTCATTTAGAAACTATGTAGTATAACTGCCTGTACTGTAGGTATAAATAAACACAGAAAAAAGGAAAAAAATTAACAGGAACCTTTTAATTTATAACTGTAGGTTTGCTAATGCTGTTTCTTTTTAAATAAATTCTCTCATTAATACAGGAATGTCTTGAATCGAGTTTAAACTGCAAACTATAGGTATCACTAGAGAATTTAAAAAGAAAGCAATTCCAGTCATTAACAAAAACTGCAATTAGATCAAGAAGTACAACTGGTTTTAGTAGAAATATGCAGCCAACCAAACCTTCACTTTAAATACAGGAATATAGAACACAAGAACGTAATACAGTACAACACAGCGCAGGCCCTTCAGCCCACGATGTTGTGCCGACCTATTATCCTACTAAGATCAAACAACCCTGCATACCCTACATTTTACTATCATCCATGTGCCTATCCAAGAGTCACTTAAAAGTCTAATAAAGTATCTGACTCCACTACCTCTGCCGGCAGCGCATTCCACACACCCACCACGCTCCGTGTAAAGAACACACCTCTGACATCTCCCCTATACCTTCCTCCAAACACCTTAAAATTACAGGGGCAGGAAGGCCAATGTTTCGGGCCTAGACCCTTCATTAGAATGGTTTCGGCCCAAAACATCAGCCATCCTGCTCCTATAATGCTGCTTGGCCTGCTGTGTTCATCCAGCTCTACACCTTGTTATCTCGGATTCTCCAGCATCTGCAGTTCCTATTATCTCTGATGCACCTTAAAATTATGCCCCTTTGTAATAGTCATTTCCAACCTGGGAAAAAGTACCTGGCTATCCACTCCATCTGTGCCTATCATCTTGTACACCTCTATCAAGTCACCTCTCATCCTTCTTTGCTCCAATGAAAAATGCCCTAGCTCCCTCAACCTTTTCTCATAAGACCTGCCCTCCATTCCAGACAGCATCCTGGTAAATCTCCTCTGCACCCTCACTAAAGCTTCCACATCCTTCCTATAAAGAGGTGACCAGAACTGAACACAATATTCCAAGTGTGGTCTAACCAGGGTTTGATAGAGCTGCAGCATGACCTCACAGCTCTTAAACTCAATTCCCCTGCCAATGAAAGCCAACACACCATACACCTTCCTTACAACCCTATCAACTTGGATAGCAACTGTGAAGGATCTATGGACATGGAACCAAGATCCCTCTGTTCCTCCACACTGCCGAGAACCCTGCCGTTAACCCTGTATTCTGCATTCAAATTCAACCTTCCAAAATGAATCACTTTACACTTTTCTGGGTTGAATTCCATCTGCCACTTCTTTGCCCAGCTCTGCATCCTGTCAATGTCTCGTTGCAACCTACAACAGCCCTCCATGCTGTCCACAACTCCACCAGCCTTCGTGTCATCAGCTAACTTACTAACCTAACGATCACAAAGAGCAGAGGTCACAGAACAGATCCCTGCGGAACACCACCGATCATCAATCTCCAGGCTGAAAACTTTCCATCTATGACCACCCTCTGTCTTCTATTGGACAGCCAGTTTTGTATCCAGACAGCCAAATTTCCCTGAATCCCATGCCTCCTTACTTTCTGAATGAGCCTACCATGGGGAAACTTATCAAATGCCTTGCTAAATTCCATATACACCACATCCACTGCTCTGCTTTCAATGTGTTTTGTCACATCCTCAAAGAATTCAATAAGGCTTGTGAGGCATGACGCGCCCCCGTCAAAACCATACTGACTATTTCTAATCAAACTGCGCTTTTCCAAATAATCATAAATACAATCTCTCAGAATCTTCTCCAATAATTCGCCCACCACAGAAGAAAGGCTGACCAGTCTGTAATTCCCAGGATTATCCCTATTTCCTTTCTGAACAAGGGAATGACATTTGCCACCCTCCAATCATCTGGTACTACTCCAGTATGCAGTGAGGACGCAAAGATCATTGCTAAAGGTGCAGAAATCTCTTCCCTCACTTCCTGTAGCAACCTTGGGTATAATCCTGTCAGGACCAGAGGGCTTATCTATCCTCATGTTTTTCTGAATTTCTAACGCATCCTCAATCCTAACATCAACCTGTTCGAGCATATCTGCCTGTTTTATGCTGTCCTCACAAACGTCAAGGTCCCTGTCACTGGTGAATACTGAAGCAAAGTATTCATTAAGGACCTCCCTACCTCCTCTGACTCCGAGCACATGTTCCCTCTACTATCCCCGATTGGCTCTACCCTCACTCTGGTCATCCTCTTCTTCCTCACTTAAGCATAGAATGCCTTGGGGTTTTCCTTGATCCTACCCACCAAGACCTTTTCATACCCCCTTCTAGCTCGCCTAAGTCCATACTTCAGTTCCTTCCTGGCTACATTGTAGACCTCTAGAGCCCTGTCCAATCCTTGCTTTCTCAACTTTAAGTAAGCTTCCTTCTTCCTCTTGACTAGATCTTCCACATGTCTTGTCATCCAAGGCTCCTTCACCTTACCATCCCTTCCTTGCCTCAGTGGGACAAACCTTTCCAGTACTCACAGCAACAAATTGCTATGAATATACTTCATTCATAAAACTCTTTATGTATATACACAGTTACTGAATCTGTACAGCACCTGAAGAATAAACGTTGCAATTGCAATTTGGCAAACCCTGCAGTTGTAAAAAAAAAAGGTATTTTTTAGTTGTACAGGACTATTTTTACATAAATTGGAGGCACCGAAGGGTCTGATAACTAAACAGACCCTCACTATACTTCGGTGGAAAGACATTAGACTGTGACCTTTACCCAGTGCTCCTTGGCAGCAGCTGTCCCAAACTTTAGCACATCACTCAGCACACAGTCCTCGATCTTGAAATGTGCCTGTCTGCAGCAGTCATCAAGGTCAACCCTTTGCACCGCAAGTCTGCAAAATTTCAAGCATACCAAAGTGCATCTTTCACTGAATTAATTATCTTTAAGTTTGTCTTAATGAGCTTTACGTTCTATTCCCTGGGACGCACAAAGTCCCACATCATGGAGCTGTTTGGGATGAACCTTGGCAAAACCATTGCCCCTTTCTCCACACTTACTTTGCATAGACATATTCCAGAAGGAGATGTATGACAGTCTCTTCTCTCCACATCTATTTCTAAGGCAGCATACAGTGGCAGAGAGAGAGTACTGGCATACATGAAGGATCTTATGAGTAATGCCCTTCTTACCACCAGCTAAGCGATGTCCTGGTGCTTGTTGAGAAGTTCCAGCAATGAGACTTTCTGCAAAATGCTTTACAGCCTACTCAGGGAACTACCCAACAGAATCAGCCCTTTCCTTTTCCTGCAGGCTCTCAAAGACGCTACGTGCTGATTAAAGGGTCTCAAGGACGCCAAGCACTGACCACTGCCTGATGGACTTGTGGTCAAAGGTGTTTTCCTTTACAAATTTCTCCACGCGGGACAGGTACTACGGAATGGTCCAATTACTTGGGGCACTGTGCGGCAATGAGGCCAGACCCACCTTTTGTAACATTAGAGACAATACATAGTGACACATGGTGCTTGCACAACAAGGGTATTCGCAAAGCTTAATGCAGTCACACACAAAGGTGGACATCAGGATAAGGGTATCATTAGGGACATCCCCCTCCTTATCCAGAGCTTTACACAGTGTCCTTTCAGACCTAGTCCATTTTTTATCTCCAGATGAAGGGGAAGATGGCTCAGGTCACTGCAGTGGTGCAGGTTTGGGGAACAGGCCAGACCTGCGCAACATACAGCAACACCGAGAGTAACTCACACTTGATGACCACGTTTTTACCTACAATGGAGAGGGAGTGGTGCTCCCATTTGCCCAGTTCCTGTCTCACCTTTTGTGATACACACCTCCTAAATTTTGGTCATGCTCCATCCCCTCCAAACCATATACACAGCATCTTCAGATAGTCTGGTCTGACAGGAAAGGGGATAAAGGATCAGTCTGCCCAATTGCCAAAGAACATGGCCTCACTCTTGCCCTAATTTACCTTGGCTCCAGAGGCCATTTTGAATTGGTCACAGATGGTCAGCAGTCTGCGCACTGTCCGCGGATCCAAGCAGAAATCGGTGTTGTCATCTGTGTACAGGGAGGCTTTGAATTTCAGCCTTCACTGCCTGGCATAGTCACCCCCCTCAGGTTTGTATCCTTCCTGATGGACTCGGCTGATCAGGAAGGTTTGATTCCCACCTATTGATTGAGAATTCACTACTTAAGTTCATACAGAGTAGTCAGATTCCCTCCCTTAAGCCTGTTTTGGACAGCACATCCGCCATGTCGGTATGCGACATCCTTTCAAAGGCCTACTCCTGGTCCAGGCTAATGAAACAGGTGTCCACCTCCCTGTCCTGCATGTATGTGATCATCTTGCCTGGTACAGAGCAGGTATGGCGCGTGTCAAGCACCGATCTCACAGCAGACCTGACCCAGTTGGCAATGACCTTTGTAATCGATTTTTAACAGTGAAATTGGTCACCAATTTCTAATTTCCTCCCTTCCCCCTTCTGCTTGTAGATGAAGGTGATGAGACCTTTCCTCATGGATTCACACACAACCTGCTAGAAGCATACTGTCATACACCTCAAGCAGATCCTGATCAATCAAATCCCACAGAGCTGAATACAACTCAGCCAGTTAGCCATCACTTATTCTTTTCAAAAGGCTCAAGGACCTTGGTCAACTTTTCCCTGGTCATCCAGAGAAAAGCCTGGTCCAGCCTTTCTCACATGCAAAGACCTCATGATAAAGGACAGGAACAATGGTGAAGCCGTGCTTTCTGTGCACTTTGTGACATACAGTCTGGCATTAAAGAAATCGATTATCCTCAGGGTGTCAGAGTGAGATGGCATTACCAAGCCATCTTCTTCCTTCAGACTGCTGATCAGAGCTCTCCCTGTGCACCTTCTGGAATAAGGAACAAAAGTACGTCTCATCTTGCTCCATGGCGTGGACCATGGACTGGAAGATTATCTTGGCGACCTCCAAGGCAAAGAGTGAGGCTTGCTGGCTCTTCACTTCCTGAAGGTCCTCCTTGACATCAACACCCACATTTGCAACAGGAACGGGTTCTGCATGCTTTTCTGAAGTTTAACAATTTTATCTGTCTCTCTTTCTCTCTTGTCTCCTGAACTCCTTTGAAGATGAAGAATGTTTCATGTTACCCTTGTTTGTTTGGTACCTGTCCACCGGAGACTCAAAGAAGGGTTTTATGGTTCTTAAATCTGTGTAATCCCTTTTTAGCTCCTCCACGTATTCCAGGGTCAACAGTATCACGTTCAGCCTCCATGTTCCCTTGCCTGTCCACTGGTCATCCTGTAGGTGCCAGTTGGCCAGCAGGAGGCAATGGTCAGAAAAGAACACAGAACTGTGCAGCACAGGAACGGGCCCTTTGGCCCAAGATGTTGTACCAAACATGACGCCAAATTAAACTAATGCCTTCTACCTGCCTATCCATTCCTTGCATATTCATGTGCTCATCTAAAAGTCCCTTAAACGTCCCTACCGTATCTGCCTCCACCACCACCACTGGCAACACATTCCAGACTCCTACCACACTCATTGTAAAAAACCTGTCCCTCGAACCTCCTTGGAACTTATCTCCTTTTACCTTAAATGCATGCCCAAAGATTCTGACTGTCAACCCTATCTAGGCATCTCATAACTTTATATACTTCTATCAAGTCTCCCCTTAGCCTCTGCTAATCCAGGGAAAACAAGCTGAATTTTTCTATCCTCTCCTTAAAGCTCACTGGCTTGATGTTGGTGCATCTGACCAAGAATATTTGAGAGACAAACAGGAACTCTGTCCCTGAGCAGTCAGACCCACCTGGCTGTGACCAGGTGTATCTACGCTCTGCTCCATTTGCAGATGTGCTGTCAAGACATTGCGCAGCTTGGCGTCTTTAACCATTTCCATCAGGAATCTGGATATGGCACCTAGTCTGCCGCCAGCTCCCCACCCCACCCCCCCCTTCCCCGGCCCCAAGATCATCCATCCGCATCAGTGATGCGGTTGAAGTTTCTGGCCAGAGTGACTGGCTAGACTTTACCAGCAGCAGTGGGAGGTGCTGTAGGACGGCCAGCCACTCATTTTTATTGTTGGGGCATACACGTTACTTGAGTGTCAGGGGAGCGTTTCTGTACATGACATCTACTACAAGGCACCTGCCTGCCACCTCCTTAACTTTGGGGATGGTGAAGTTGCTTCCTTGCAGCAGAATACCCAGGCTGGAGGAACGGCAATTGTTCTTCCCGCCCCAACCTCAATCAAACCATAGGCCCATGAGGTCACAAGCGCCAACATTTCTTGTAGCTGCTGAGGTGCACTCCTACAGAAAAAGGACATCCACTTTGACTTTGGCCAGGTAAGCCAACTTAGAAACACACTGCATAGTGGCTTTAACACTATGCATGTTAGGTAGTTGTCCTGTGCCTCCCTTGGGCATTACCTCTGATTTAATGTCATCAGGGCAAGGACAAAGACAAGAAGGCCTAGTTCCAAACCAAACAGAGCTGCCATTGTGCTCCACGCCTTGTTTGAAGCATCGCTGTTCCCAGTTGCCTGGAGCTACCAAGTGGTGGGTACCTCATAGTTCCCTACATCTTCAGGTTGGGTTTCACCAAGCACCTTGTGATGTCTGGCATTTCTGGGCTGGGAGGATGCTCTTCTCTTTCTACTCTGTGGTGCTATGTCTCTCTTTTTTTGTTGATGGCCACCCCTTTGTACATCTTCGGCATCAGAGGAACTGCTGTGTGTCCTTCATGCAACTGCCGCTTTCCATTTTACTGAAGGCCTATTGGGGCTCGATGTGATTTCCTTTTGTGGTTGTTCGTCACCTTTTCCCACTCCCCTGACTCCTCTGTTTTCTCCTCCTCCATTGCCTCTGGTTTCTCAGGTGGGGTTGAGTCGGATGTTGAGCCACTGCACTGGCCTCCTTTCTTTCCTCGCTGGTCTTTCCCTTCATCTGGGTGACATGTTTCGGTGCACCTGGAGGGTGGCACCTTACCTTCCTATGGGGCCACGGCTCATGTTGTCACTTCCAGCCATCTGAGCACATACCGACACCCGTCTTGGGCAGGCCTTGTAGAGGTGGCCTGCTTCCCCAAACAGGTTGCAGCTATTGGACTTTTTACAGTCCTTAGTTAGGAGCTTCTCCTGTTTACAGTGCTTGCAGAGGGCCACCTTGCAATCCACTGCTGTGTGCCCTGACCTCCCACAGGTTCAGCACCATAGGCTGCCCCACGTACATTAGGTAACCTCGGCTCCCTCCAATTGCAAAGCTGGATGGAAGCTGGAGGATGTTCCCATTGGCATACACCTTCAAGGTCACCTTGACTTGCCACATGCTCATCCAGATCCTGAACAGGTCCATCACATCAGTACTGCTGCCTTCCAAAGCCCCAGAAGGTCAGTTCTTCCCAAGAAGACCAGGACAAGTGCAGGCAGCACATGGGAGTTTATACATATGGATCGTTATCAGCCAAATCCTCTGTGCAGGTAGGAAGAACAGCAGCACTGCAGACAGGACAGGGAGGGAACTTTCACTTTCCTTTTTTCTCAAATACCTTCAGGAGGTGTTTACAATGCCTCACGCTCTGGAAGGTCACATCAAAAAAACACCCCCACTTTCAAAAATATATTTTATTCATAAAAAGACTCTGTGTATTCATATATATATTATATATATTGTCAGCAGAGCAGTTCAGTTCTGTACAGTCTTTGCATATGGAGAACAAACAAACCCAAGGCATAAATAACTGCTGCCTGGAACCCACAACAACTAAGGAGGATCCTCTTCAGGAAGAAAGTCCAATTAACTGGCGTCCTTTCTCCAAGTTCTTCACAGTCACCTTGACTGTATTCTGGACACCCTGGCCTGGGGTTCGGCCACTTGCTGAATCTTTCGTCAGTTGGGAAGGAGACCACTTTTTGAAATGCAAAATCTAGATTCCTTTCCAGTCATCATCCTGAGATAATCAAAGGTTTTATCAATGTATACAAGAGGTGAAATCTCAGGTCAGACAATGCATTTTACGTGCGAGGTCTTGCTTAGAATCTGTCTGCATTTTAAATTGGGGTCAGGTTTTTTTTGAGCAAAACAGAACGTATCTGCAACTACACAAACATCTTGGATGAAATAATGTGTGTGTATGTGTGTGTGCACATGTGAGTGTTTGAGAGAGACAGGGTAAACGTAAGTGCGCAATTGTGTGTGATGTGCTTATGTGAGCGTGTGTGCATGTGTGTGAGAGTATATAGTATGGTGGGGTCACCTGCAGTGCGACATGAACCCAAGATCATGATTGAGCCCATCCTCATAGGTACGGAACTTGGCTATGAGCCTCTGTCACGCGATTTTGCATTGTGTATCTCGAAGTGCACCTTGGAGGAAACTTACTCGGAGATTAGATGCTGAATGTCCTTGACCACTGAAGTGTTCCCCCACTGGGAGGGAACACCCCGTCCGGTGATCATTGCATGGTGTCCATTCATCCGTTGCCATAGCATCTGCATGGTCTCGCCAATATACCATGTCGCAGGGCATCTTTGACTACATCGTATGAGATAGACAACATTAGCCAAGCCACAAGTATCTGCCGTGTACATGGTGGGTGGTGTTCCCATGTGTGACTTTAGTATCATGTCAATGATCTGACATGACTTGCTGAGGGTGCCATGGCAGGGTCATGTGGTGTTGTGGTCGATGTCGCCCTGAAGGCTGGGTAGTTTGCTGTGAACAATAGTCTGTTTAAGGCTCGGGCAGTTGTCTGAAGACGAGAAGTGGAGACATAGGGAAGATTGTGGTGAGGCACTCATCGTTGTTGATAATGTGTTGAAGGCTGCAAAGAACAAGGTGTAATTTTTCTGCTTTGGGGAAGTACTGGATGACGAACGGTACCCTATCGGTCATATCTTATGTCTGTCTTCTGAGGATGTCATTACAGTTTTTCACTGTGGTAAAACGGAATTGACAATCGATGAGTTGAGCATCATATCCAGATCTTTTGAGGGCATCCTTCAATGCTTTCAGCTGTCCGTCCCTTTCCCCCTCATCTGAGCAGATCCTGTGTATGCATAGGGCTTGTCCGTATGGGATGGCTTTTTTAATATCTTTAGGGTGGAAGCTAGAGAAATGCTGCATTGTGGGGTTATCCGTGGGCTTACAATAGAGTGAAGTACTGAGGTGACCATCCTTGATGGAGTGCATGTGTCCAAGAAGGAGACTGATTCTAAAGAGTAGTCCATGGTAAGCCTGATAGCGATATCAACAAGTTTCATCCCACCATGTAGCTGTTTCAGTGATTCCTTGCCATTTACCAAAGGAAGAAAACGTCATTCATGTGTCTGGTCCTGCATTGCAAAGAAGTCTTGTTGACATGTTCTTATTTGACTAAAAAAACCAAAAAATATTTTCCAGAGGGGTTTAAACAGACATCTGTCAACAAACGTAGCTTTAGAAATGCCAAGTTATTTCCAAATTCAAGTACAATATAAATATCCTGTCTACTTTTCCAATTCATTATCACATTTGGAATAGTACACAGAAATCCATACGTAGAGGGAGGTTCTGAAACAGATTTAAGACCAGTCCCAAAACTTTAGAATTTTACAAAATGGTATAAAATTCTCAAGTACAGGAATGATAACTTAGGCTTTCCTTTAGGAGCCAGTTTCTGAAATCCAGAATTTGAAAATTTGCGGTGCCAAGGGAACATTGATTGCATTACTGAACTTGTAGTCCAGAGGCTTGGGCTAATCATTTGACATGACAATGTCAAAACCCATCATGGCAGCTGAGAAATGTATTTTGAATTAATTAAATAAACCTCGAATTAAAGACGAGTACCATTAATGATGCCGATTATTCTATTCAATTACCATAAAAGCCCATCTGGTTCATTGATGTCCTTGAGGGAAGAAAATCTGCTGCCCTCACCAGTCTGGTTTATATGTAACTTGAACCTCACAGCAATACGGCTGATCGTCAACTGCCTTCCTAAATAGCCTCACAAGCCATTTATTTTGATTCAAAGGGTGGTTCATAGTGACCCTTAATAGTCATTATGAATGGTCAAAGAATGTTGACTTCACCAACAATGCCCATATCCCGTGAATAAGAATGAAAAGTTTGTTTTATGGCTGGTTGGCCACATAACCCAATAAAGCAACAGCATCAGCCACATTGCTAGCATACATGTTTGCCCAAATAAATTGTTAAGAATTGAAATCTAAGCCAGAAAATAAAGATGGTCAGCGCTACACTCTAGCAGCAATGGCAGGTGATTGTCCTGAGGTGATTATTCGTAAGTCAGAAGTTGTCCTGAGTTTGCCAAACTAGACAAATCGATAAATATAAACAAAGGCAGAGAATGCTGGAAAGTCAGCAGGTTCTCAGAAGAGTTTGGAGTTACACCAAATTTGAAATACTAACTCTGTCTGTGTTTTCCCTTGCACATATTGCTGCAACAGTTCAAATATTTTCAATTCAAAAGTACAAATGAACAGAACACTGGCACTTTGATTTATCCGTAGTCTCTGAAACTTTTTTGGGAGAAATTTTCACAATTTGATTTACTCAAGGAACTGAAATGAGTAAAACAAAATAAAAGAATTTCTGAGTAATTGATTTATAAGTACTTAGCTACAAATATAATCCTATTAAAATGAAACAAACTGACAAGCTTCACAATTTGAGGTGAGTACAGGAGCAAAGGGACGTCAGGGATCATGTCATGATTCTCTGAAGGTGGCCAGGCAAATTGAAACAGTTGTGGTTGGTTGGCTTGCCGAGCTGGTTCGTTGTTCCGCAGATATTTCATTACCCTGCTGGGTAACATCATCAGTGATGAAGCGCTGTTGTGTTTTCCCACCTGTTATTTAGACTCTGGTGTCCGTTGAGCTGGATTACCTCACTTCCAGTTTTTCTTTGCAATGCAGTGTACATGGGGTCTAGCTCTATCTGTTTATTCATTGACGTTCTTAATGGAGAACCAGGCTTCTAGGAATTCCTGTGCTTGTTTCTGCTTCGCCTGTCCCAGGATCCTGGTGTTGTCCCAATTGAACTAGTGGTTTTCCTTATCCATGTGGATGGAGACGAGTGAGTATTGGTCGTGTCTTTTTGTTGCCAGGTGATGTTTGTGTACTCTTGTGGCTAGTTTCCTTCCTGTCTGTCCAATGTAACATTTGTCGCAGTCCTTGCAGGGAATCTTGTATATGACACTGGTCCTGTCCATAGTGGGTAGGGGGTTTTTGGTTCGGGTTAGCAGTTGGCGTAGGGTTGATGTAGATTTGTGCGCTACTCTGATGCCCAGTGGTTGTAAGAGTCTTGTGGTTAGTTCAGAGGTGGTCTTGATGTAAGGTAGCGTGAGGAGTGTGTCGGGGCGTGCAGTATCTTCCTGGTATTGTTTGTGTAATAGGCATCTTCTGACCCAGTTTTTTGGGTATCTGGTGTCTTCGAATATTTGGAGGAGGTACTCTTCTTGATTTTGGCGTAGTTCTGTGTTGCTGCCCATTTAAAAAGTGTTCTCACGCAACTTCGTTTCTGTGTGTTAGGTGGTTACTATTGAAATTCAGCACTTGGTCATTGTGTGTGGCTTTCCTGTGTACCTTTGTTAGGAACTGCCCATTGGTCCTGTGTTCCACCATGACATTCAGGAATGGGACCCGTTTGTTCTTTTACTTCTTCCCTGATCAATGTAATCCCTGTGAGGGTGTTGTTTGTTAGTTTGTGTGTCTCCTCTAGTTTGGTCCATTTAGTAATGACGAAGGTGTCGTCCACGTATGGTATCCATTGTTTCGAATAAATTAGCGGAAGGGCCATATCTTCAAGTCTCCGCATCACCGCTTCAGCTATTAGTCCAGAGATAGGTGTTCCCATGGGTGTCCCATTGATCCGTTCATATATTTGGCCATTAAAGGTGAAGTGGGTGGTGAGGCATAGGTCCAGTAGCTTCAGCATGTTATCTGTGGAGATGGTGCTGCTTGGGTCTTGTTCTTGTTTTAGTAGTGTTGCCAGTATTTCTCTTGCTAGTGATATGTCTATCGATGTGAATAGGGCAATAATGTCAAATGATACAATGGTCTCGTTGTCATCTATTCTTATGTCCTTGATGGAATTGAGGAACTCTTGGGCGGAGTGGATTGAGTGGGGTGACTCACTGACAAGGTGCTATATTCTCCTTTGTGACTCCTTTGCTAATCTATGTGATGGCGTGCCTGGCAGGGAGACTATGGGCCTGAGGGGGATTTCTGGTTTGTGTTGGCTGTAGAATTGGGGGGTGTTAGTTCCTTCAGGTTTCATTCTTAGGTAGTTGAAATAGTTGTTAAGAAAGAGAAATTGAGCTTATTCTCCTTGGAGCAAAAGGTTAAGGAATGACTTTGTGCAGGTGGTCAAATTATGAAAAATTTTGACGGGGTATGTAACGATTTTCTATTTAAACTGGCTGAGATGTCAATAACTAGAGGTCACAATTTCGAGATTGTCAGCAAGAGAGTTAGGAGTGAGACATTTTAACTCAGAATTGTTAGGATTTGTGATATGCTGTCTGGGAGAGAGGTGAAGGTGTATTCCATTGGAGGTTTTCAAAGAGATCTTAGTATAGATGGCTATGGTTTAAGGCTGGAGAATAGGATGAGCTGGGTAGTTCTTTTGGAAGCTGGTACAGACACGATGAGCCAAATGGCCTCCTCCTGTACTGTAAAATTCTATTTCAAAATTGACTATGTAGTCTAATGAAAATTATTTTAGATTTTCAAGTTAGGAAAAAGGCCTAACTCAAGTTACTTCAGGATATTACTTTGAGCAAACTGCCACAATGACAGAACTTTAATGACATACAGACCATACAGCCAATTACGTCTGTTCTAGCTGTAAGGGCCAGATCACAGTGCTACAATACTTATCCAAATATTTCTTTTAAAATGAATAAGGGATTCCGCCTCTAATACCAGCAAGTTCCAGACCTCATTACCCTCTGTCCGAAATAAATTCTCTTCAACCATTGCCTTCCAATCGTTCTGCCAATTACTTTAAATCTATGCCCCTTATTATTGGTCTCTTTGCTCTAAGAAGTCTTCCCGTTACTTCATACAGTTCTTCAAAACGTTATATTCCTCACTTCAATCTGGTTTTTCTCCTCTGTAATCTCTCAAGTGTAATCACAGCTTTCCTGTGATACAGGAATCAGAAGTGTGTGCACAACTGTGACCTAACAATTGTTTATAAAAGGTGAACATAACCTTAATTCCCTTCGTATGGGAATTAGCCTTGGCTAATAAAAAAACGTATCCCCTTCTTAGTCAGATCATCAACCTATCTTCTTCTACATTCAGGGGTTTGCCATAGATTCGTAGAGTCATACAGCAAAGAAACAGGCCCTCTGGCTCATCACGTCGATGCCCAACAGCAACTATCAAACTACACTAATTCCATTTACCTGCCTACTCATTCAGATGCTTCTTGAATGTTGCAAGAGCACCTGCCTTGAACACCCTCTCAAGCAGTGCATTCTATATTTCTACCACCATCTGGGCAAAAGAAAATCCTCAGATCCCCTACATTTACTCCTTTCCTTAAACTTTTGTCTTCCACTCTAAAGCACGTTTGCCATGGGGAAAATATTCTCACGATCTACCATATCTATACCTCTCAAAATTTTGGAAACGTCAATCAGATCCCCCTCAATCTCCTCTGCTCTAAGGAAACAAACTCAGTCTATCCAGTCACCCCTCATAACTATGACTATCCATCACAGGCAACATCCTAGTAAATCTCCTCTGCACTCTTTCCAGTACAACCCTGTCGACCCAATAGTGTGATGACCAGAACTACAAACAGTATTCCATCATGGCTGAACCAATGCAACTTTATGGAGCAACAAGGCCTCCCTGCTTCCACATTTGATGACCCAGCTAACGAAGGCAAGCATCCCATGTGCATTCTTCACTACCCTGCCTATCTTCAGGAGCCTATGGACTTGTACATTAAGGTCACTTTGTTCCTCAATATTCCCAATGGACCTCCCATTCATTGTGTACATTCTTTCCTTATTACACCTCCCAAATTGATTACCTCATAATTATCAAGATTAAATTCCATCTGCTAATGCTCTGCCCGATTCACCAGCTGATCAATATCAGACTGTAGCCTGAGACCATCCTCCTTACTATCAGCAACATCAGTTTTTGTCACCTGCAAACTGACTAATTATACTTTCTACATTCACACCAAAGTTGTTAATGTAAATAACAAACAGCAAGGATACAAATAACGATCCCTGTGGTACACTGTTAGATACAGGCTTCCAATCACAAGACAACCCTCACCATCACCCTTTGCCTCCTAGTTGCAAGCCAATTTTGGATCCAGTTCACCAATTTGCCTTGCATCCCATGGGCTCTTACCTTTTAGGCCAGCCTTCTATGTGGGACCCAGTGAAAGGCCATGATGTCCAGGTAAACCATATCAACTGCACTGTCCTCATCCATATATTTAGTCACCTTTTCAAAAAACTGCATTAGATTAGTCAGGATCTCCCTCCAACAAATCTGTGCTGCCTAACCCTGATCAATCCCTGTCTTTCCGAGTGTAGATTAATTCTCACCCTAAAAATGCTTTCCAATAACCTCCCTTCCACAGAAACTGAACTGACTAACTGATCTGTAATTACCTGACTTATCCTTGCCGCACTAGGTCTAGTTCCTCCGATTCTGTTTCAGATACTGGTGACATGTGCTGGGCTGTAGCCTGCCTCTTGTGTCTGAAGCATCTTGGGAGAAATTTATCTTCGTCATCCTGCGATAATAAGGCTGAGATATTTAACATATCCATTTCGTCCTCAGAGATTCTTCGACGCTAAGCAGAGGGGGAGGACACATGCATTCTGACTGCCTTGCAAGATGTTCTGAAGGGCTGGGTATGTTTTGCTTCTGCCCGGTTTGCGAGCTTTCATCTGGTCTATGTGCTTGTTCAGGACCACCTCTCCTACTCGAACTTTGTTTGTCAAGGGATCTGAACTCACATTGACCATGCCTCTTACTCATGCAGGACCATTCCCGTAGTTTTGACACTAAACTTCATACCTGAAATAAACTGCCTTTCTCACTTAGAGGCGTTTTGTGTCTGGCATTGGCATTCCTGATGCCCTTTCTCCCTACCTCTGAGGTCCAGGAAGATCAGGTTTAACCTGGTGCCGAGTCTTCTCCCCATTAACAACTCTGCTGGAGATGTCCATGTAGTTGGGTGAGGGATGATCCTATAATCAAACAGGAACCGGGATAGCCCCAGCCTCTGGTATCAAGTGAAGCTGTACACTGTTTCTTCAAGCCTGCCTTCAAAGTTTGGACTGCTCTTTCCACCAGACCATTGTATGATGGATGACATGGAGCTGTCCCTACATGCCAAATGCCATTCATTTGACTTTAAGAAATTCTCAAATTCCCAGCTGGTAAATGATGGCCACTGTTTGTGACCAATACCTCTAGGAGTCCGTGTATTTCAAAAGATGCTCATAGTTTACAATCATCATTCCCACGTTTAATGAATAAACACTATGCACATCCAACCATTTTGAATGGGCATCCACAATGAGTAAGAACATACAGCCCATGAATGGACCAGATTAGTTGATGTGTAGCAGAGTCCAGAGTTTACCCAGCCATCCCCATAGTTGGCACTCTGGGCACTTCACCAATGTAGCTATGCCCGCATCCAACCCTGGTCACCACTTCTCGCCAACATTTTAACTTTGGAAATCCCTGGATGACCCCGGTAGAGTTCAGCCAGTATCTGGCAACAATCTTTATTTAGGACAATCACTCTCACTCCCCATAATAATATGCTGCCCTCTACAGTGATCTGGTTTCACTGGGTCCAGAAAGGTTTCAATTCTGGTTGTGATGGCCCTTTTGTTTCAGGCCTAGCGGGGCTCATTTGTTGTCCTGAGTCCACATTCCAGCAGCAACTACAATAGCCTGTCAGCTTGGAACCTCAAGCAAATTTTAACCGTTCGCCCGAAGCTAAGATTTTTTCTGGGGTTTGCTGTGGACAGACCTAGAGTCCCTCTGTTCAGGATACATCCTTTATGAGGCTATGCAATTGCCTTCACTCAAATGGTGTTCCCCAAATTTAGTTGGCCTGGTGAGGGTGTCCACTTCCATTGGAATACCCTGTAATTCATAAGCTCCACTTGCTGCATTTCCTAATGACAAAGCTGGTTATATTGCTTGCTGGGCTTCAGCTAGTAGGCACTTTTGCATGGTCACATCATTAGTCCCACATACCAAATAGTCTCTCAGCACTTTACTTAGGTTTAAACCAAAATCACATGTCTCTACCAGACATCTTAACTTCATCAAAAATCCCGAGACAGACTCCCCTGTTTCTTGAACTGCCAAGTAAAACCAAAAGCATCTCACAATTAAAGGAGGTTTGGGGTCATAATATTCTTAGCTAAATCTGTCAACTCTTGAAAGGTTTTAGCATCTAGAGCCTCAGGGCAAGTCAGGCTCCTAACTTGAGGCAGCACGGTGGCTCAGTGGTTAGCACTGCAGCCTCACAGCGCCAGGGACCCGGGTTCGATTCCAGCCCCAAGTGACTGTCTGTGTGGAGTATGCACATTCTCCCCGTGTCTGCGTGGGTTTCCTCCGGGTGCTCCGGTTTCCTCCCACAGTCCAAAGATGTGCAGGCTAGGCGGATTGGCCATGCTAAAATTGCCCATAGTGTTCAGGGGGATGGGTCTGGGTGGGATGCTCCAAGGGTCGGTGTGGACTTGTTGGGCCGAAGGGCCTGTTCCCACACTGTAGGGATTCTAATTCTAATAACCAAAATGCTGCGGGTGCGCAAGCAGTCAGAAGGATTACTTACTGCTTTTCATCTACTCCAAATGTCATTTGTCCAGAAGAAACATGCATTATTTCCACATGCTAGGACCAGTTTTTGACGGCAGGATCGAATAAGTCAAGCTTCCCAAAAGGCGGTATGATGTCAGAAATGCTTACCTCAATTCAAAGATGACTGTTGTGAGCGAATCTCTGCAGGGCATGTTTTTCTCTCATCGCCACAAAGTAACTCCATGAAGGCCAGTATCCAGTCACCAAGTCACCCTTTATTTACACGTGCATGGCACATGACACTGATCCAGCTAGCTCAGAACCAGCTCAATTGAGCAGAACCCCAGACACTCGTTTATTATTTTATATACAGAGACTGGTATCCCGTCAACAAATCACCCTTTATTTACATGTGCACTGCACATAGGTTGTGACCAGCCAGCTCAAAGCCAGTCCCTAGACTGAGGAGACCTTCTAAATCTCCTGTTTATTTTTTTTGTTATCCCCACAATACCACGGTAATACAGTAGTCCTTATAACTTCCCCACATGACCTGTGGTTGAATGTGTAGTGGCTCTGTAAAATAGACACCACTGTATAAGAACTTTATATTTTATACCATCAGGAAAAACATCCACGTTGCCAGTGAACCATTAACAAGCAAGACCTGATAAGGATAGTGCTTAAGGGAAGGAGGTGAAGGGGGAGGGTAAGGATTAAATTGAAAGACAGTTGGAGGGGGAAATAAGGCACTTCAACCCTGCGGTTCCCACCTCTAAAAGGCATCAAGAGCACTGGAGGACACCGCATGCCAAACACGCCTGTTTATATCTGTCAACCAGGACTCTGATTGGATCAGGTTAACAGCCCCAATCAGGGAACTCATATTCCATGAGACCCACCTGGGTGACCTCATTCCAATCACTACATGAGCCACATTAGCTATCCTCTAGTCATCTGGCACCACACCTGTGGATCATCCAGGATCTTGTCAAGAGCCTTGCTAAACTCCAGAGTACATGAAATTCTACTTCCTTCGAATTTTCTCATTGCCTCCTGAAAAACCTTGACCAAGTTATTCATAAAATTCCCTTAACAAAGCTTTAGTGACTGCCCTTGATTAATCAATGTGTTGTGAAATAATGATTTACACCATCATTCAGAACTTGTTCTGCAATGATCGTTCCATGATTGAGGTTAGGTTGACATGTCTGTAATAGTGTGGGCTGTCCCTGCTTCTATTCTAAATAAAATTTTAGAGGAGCGTAGGAACTGAGATGGGTTGTTTAGGAGGGCTACTTCAGATTTCAGGAGCACGAGTCAGGTTCCAAAATCATTATTATGCATATGATCCCTCAACCCCCATACACACCACCAATGAAACCTCAATTCTCGATCCCATATACCCTGTTATGAACACGAAGAGAGGTAAACCTCTTTCATTCCCCTCTCTTTCTATCCACAAGCGAAAGTGTTTATTTTTTCTTTTGAAACAGGTTTTCCCCAAACCCTATGTTTGTGAAGCCCATTTTCCAAAGTGACCCACAACAAAGTCTCTTTATGACTCAAGCAGAAGTATGGCTCATTTGGGCACTCAATGAAGCATTCATGCATTGTGATAGCCATAACACATTCACACACAATTAAACAAGGAAGAAAAAAAGAGTTTATAATTAATAAAAAATAAAAATAAGGATGTTAATTCAAGTGATTTTTACAGTCCAGAAAGTTAGTCCATAGTGATGGTTCTTTTCTGTGGGAACTCAGATTCAATCCCACTGCTCAGATACTTGAAATAACTGTTTTCAGTCCACTACTATCAAATCAATTTAAAGCTTTTATACTTGGTTCATCATTGTCCTTTCATATAATATGTTAAAACTAATAGAACTATTGTCACTAACATTAAAACACCTGGCTCGATGGTAGGAAGCAGAGGATGATGGTTGAAGTTTGTTTCTTGGACCACAAGCCTGTGACTGGTGCTGTGCCACAGGGGTCGGTGCTGGGACCTTTGCTATTCGTTACTTACATAAATGATCTGGATGTGAATGTACAAGGCATGATCAGTAAATTTGCAGATGATACAACATTAGGGGGTATCACTGATAGCGAAGAATGTTGTCAAAAATTAGAGAAGGATCTTAATCAGATGGGGAAGTGGGCTGAGGATTAGCAAATGCAATTCGATACACAAGTGTGAGGTGTTGCATTTTGGAAAGTCAAACCAAGGTAGGACTAATACAGTAAATGGTGAGGTCCTGAGGAGTGTTGTGGAACAGAGGGACCTCGGAGTACAAGTACATAGTTCGTTGAAAATGGCGTCACAGGTGGACAGGGTGGTGAAAAAGGCATTTAGCATATTGGCCTTCATTGGTCGAGGCACAGAGAGTAGGAGTTGCAATGTTATGTTACAGTTGTATAAGTCATTGGTGAGGCCACACTTAAGAGTATTGTTTACAGTTTTGGTCACCCTGTTATAGGAAAGACGTAGTTAAACCAGAAAGTATGCATAGAAGATTTATGAGGATGTTGCCAGGGCTAGTAGGCCTCAGTTATAGGGAGAGGTTGGCCAGAATAGGACTTTATTCCTTGGAAAGTAGGAGAATGAGGGGTGACCTTATTGAAGTGTATAAAATCATGAGGGGCATAGATAGGATGAATGCATATAGTCTTTTTGCCAGGGATGGGGAATTGAAAGCTAGAGGGCATAGGTTTAAGGTGAGAAGGGATAGATTTAAGAAGGACCGGAGGGGCAACTTCTTTAAGCAGAGAGTGGTGTATGTATGGAATGGGCTGCCAGAGAAAGTAGTTGAGACAGGTACAATAGCAACATTTAAAAAACATTTTGAAAAG
The DNA here is from genome assembly GCA_024137785.1 of Ginglymostoma cirratum. Lineage (NCBI taxonomy): Eukaryota > Metazoa > Chordata > Chondrichthyes > Orectolobiformes > Ginglymostomatidae > Ginglymostoma > Ginglymostoma cirratum. Next base: position 80,326,058 of record JAHRHZ010000012.1, read on the forward strand.
GTACACGGATGAGAATGGTTTAGAGGGATATTGACCGAATGTGGGCAATTGGAACTAGCTGATGGACACCATGGTCAGCGTGGACCAGTTTGGGCTGAAAGGCATGTTTCCATGCTGTATTATTCTATGACTCTCCCCACTGATAATGCTTCTAACTACCAGCTTCTTGTCCAACAATCCAATCTTTTGCCACACACTGAAAAGAAAATATTCCTCGAATAGATGAATATTTTGACTACCACTGTACCTCATATATGGATTTTATCACAGACAATGTTAGTGTTTAAAATCCACAACTATTACTACACTGTTGTTTCTCCACCTATCAGAAATTTGCCTATATTTTGCTTTTCTAACTCCCTAAATCTGTTTTGGGGTCAATAGAGAACTCAGCAGTATGACTGAGTTTGAGATAACAAGATGTAGAGCTGGATGAACACAGCAGGCCAAGCAGCATCACAGGAGCAGGAAGGCTGATGTTTCGGGCCTAGTCCCTTCTTCAGAAAATGATCAGCAGTATGACTGAGTTTCTTCCTCAGTCCAACCTCACCTAATGATCTAATTATATTATTCTTCGTTAGAGGTATCATTGTTTCTATAACCAAATTACAACCCTTTTTTAATCCTCCTCTCTACACCTTCTGAAATTCCTGAAAATCCCATTCCTACTCCTCTTTAAGCCACGTTTCAAGAATAGCTATATCATATTTCAGAATGTCTAATGCGTCCTCATCTAATTTGCCTTATTCACGAGTCCTCTTGTATGAGTTTCCACAAATCACTGAACAATTCCTCTACTGTTGCTTATCTGGCCTTTGATTTCTCTGCCTTCCACACTTGCTAATTTCCCGTCGCTCATTTCCAGTTTTGTTTCTCTCCCTCCTAAATCAATACTAAGGTTCTCCTAACTTGCTAAGTTAGTTTAGTATTTTGCACATTATAGAATTAAACTCCAGTAATATCACAATTGATTAATACTTACAAATGTCTACTCTCATTTTACTGTCACATAGCTTGTCAAACATTTGAACAAAATATACTGCTTTTAGCAATGACTTCCCCCTCCGCCAGGGAAGTGAGTTTATTGTACTGTCACAGTGTTAATACGATCTCCATCAAAGGTCAAAATTGTAACTAATATTCATTTAAGTGCAACCTGTGATAAACAAAATTCTGTGCTCTACCACTGGATGGGTATTATCATGCCCTCTGAAATACATCTTAGGGCAAGATTAAGTAAAGGCAGTATGTTATAAATAAATGCTGAAACAGATCATTTTGTTCTGTCTAAACACCTGACAAAATAGTTTGCACGTTTCACTTCTAAATAGTGAAACAATAAGTCAAATTTCAAAAAATTCTCATCTGGAACTGAACAGCTCTTTAGCAGGCCTCTGCACAGCAAGTAAACATGTTGTAGTATATGGAAACAATTCATGGATCATGAAACAGGGAAAATGACGCTCAAAGACAATCAGAGACCATGTATTTAAATTATGGTAACACAAATTAAGCATCAAGGAATAAACCTTAGTCACAGTAATTGCAAATGTCTAAAGTCCTATGACTTCTGCTGCCAGGACAACCAACACTAAATGTAAAATGACCATGTGACATCAAAACACTTAAATGTATCACTGGTAAATCAAGAACTGTAGCTTCCCTAAACAATAAACATTTAATGTCAATGTTAAGAAGCAGAGTTAAGTTTGGATGCAAAATACCTAAACCTGATAATTCAATTAGTTGAAATAAACACATTTTATTAATAGCTTGTAGTTATTCTGAAAACAAAGTTAATAAACATAGGCTGAGATCCTTCAATCAAGATAGAAAATCTCATTTCCGGTCAGGTTGGGTGAATTAACGGCAGCCAGTCTGGTAAGGGAAAGATTAGGAGTCAGTGTAATAGTTACTCTGCTCAGGAGTTAAAGCAGGCTTTCATTCCTCTAATGTCCTCTGGGCAACTATTAAGCTAAGGCAGTCAAATCCCGTTGACAAGAGTTAGGGAATTTTTTCAGGGGCTCCAGTAATAGGTAATTATCCATCAGGTCATTCCACTTCCAGGGAATTCCTAGGGAGCCAGGTGAGTCATGGTGTCTGCGTGTCCCCAACATGAAACTTCTGTCCACACTACTACAAAAACTAGCTTCCCATCAGAGGATTGGAGTCATAGAATAACTTCCTCACAGTTAATTTAAAAACAACCTGCTTCCTGGAATATTGAATATTAGAGTTATTAAGTTCTTTGATAAATTCACAGTACAAGTCCTTGCACTGTGTTTTACAAGAAGCTTTAATAACAGTGAAATTTCAGATTCAATTTGAGAGTTCCAACATAGTCATAGTCATACAACACAGAAACAGACCCTTCAGTCCATGCCGAACATAATCCCAAACTAAACTAGTCCCGCCTGCCTGCTCTTGGCCCATATCTCTGCAAACCTTTCCTATTCATGTACTTATCCAAATGTCTTTTAAACATTGTAATTGTATCAACATCCACCACTTCCTCAGGAAGTTCATTCCACACACGAATCATCCCCCGTGTAAAAGATTTGCCCCTTATGTCTTTTTTAAATCTATCTCCTTTCACTTTAAAAATGTGTCCCCTAGTCTTGAAATCCACCTACCTGAGGAAAAGACAACTACCATTAGCTCTATTTATACCCCTCGTTATTTTATAAACTTCTATCAGGCTGCGTCTCAACTTCCAATGCACCAGTGAAAAATGTTCCAGCCTATCTAACCTTTCTTTATAACTCAAACCTTTCATACCCATCAGCATGCTGGTAAATCTCTTTTGAACCCTCTCCCACTTCCTAATGTCCTTCCAATAACTGGGCAACCAAAACTGGATACTGTATTCCAGAAGAGGCCTCACCAATGTCCTGTACAACCTCAGCATGACTTCCTAACCGCTATACTCAAAGGATTGAGTAATGAAGGCAAGTACCAACCACCTTTTTAAACCACCCTGTCTATATGTGATGCAAATTTCAAAGGATTATGTACCCGCACCCCTAGGTCCCTCTGTTCTACGACACTGACCAAGGCCCTACCATTAACTGTATAAGCCCTACCCTTGTTTGTTGTACCAAAATGCAATACCTCGCATTTATCCAGACTGAATTCCATCTGTCATTTTTCAGACCATTGACCCATTTGATCAAGATCTTTTTGTAATCTTAGAAAAACCTTCCTTACTGTTTACGATGCTACCAATTACATGGATCATATCAATGTCTAAATTCTTATACCATGGATGTTGTGGAAGGCTGAGGGGGTGGAGGAAACTACGCTAAAAAGTGAGCGCACAAAATTGTGGAATTGTCAATGTACCTCATCTTCCTTTCATTAGACAAGTTGTTATCATTCATATGAGGACATAAGGAATAGATCTGCTCGGCTATTCAATAAGATGATCAGCCTCGACTCCAGCTACCTTCATACAACCCATATCCTTAAATTCCTTGAGAACCTGAAAATCTGTCTATCTTAGCCTTAATACATTTAACAATGGAACATTCATAACCCTGTACGGTACAGAATACAAAACATTTACATTCTTCAGCAAAGGCCCCCCCTGTTTGCTAGTCCTCAATTTTCCACCTCCCTACTTCAAACTACTGTTGAATGCCTCTCCCATTAGCATTTTCCCTATCCAAGTCTCTCATTTGCTCCCTCACTTGTATCCTCCTTCTTGCTGTTGTGAATGAGGACTCATGGAGGAAGGATTGGTGAATGGGAGGATGGGACAGGGAATCAGTAGTGGGAGGTTAGGAAGTCAGGAGGGAAGCAGCAAATGAGAGGGACAGTGAGTAGGCAGAAAGCAACAAGTGGGAGGCAGGAAGTAGCATGCAGGATCAAAGTTGGAAGAATGGCTCAGATATTAAGTGATTAAAAATTAGTAAGAGGATTTTGGATGAATTAGGTTAAAACCAAAGAATAGGTTCTTAATGTAAAATTACACGTCAGGAACATAACCCACTCTTATTACATGTTTTCTTATAGTTAAATGATTTTTACCACTTTTCTGTTTAATGTCCTTTTTCTTTTATACACACTTAATGTGAGATAGCTTATAAAATTTGTGTGAAAAGCTGTGAAAAGTTTGGATAGATCACATTTTGCACACTGCATACAATTTCTGTACATACTCATGGAAAAGTCAAAAAGCAAGAGTCAATACAACAACTCTTCTGGAGTTTCAAATCCATTCTCTTCATCACCTAGCTATCGTAGATATCAGGTCAGAGATAGTTCCCATCAACTGTGCCCCCAGAAGGGGGTGTCAAAAGGAGCCAAATTATTTTGATCAGTAATCTCCATGCAGATGGGCATTAGTTTCTGTACATTAAATTCAACTCAAAAACAAATTTCATTCAAGTTTTCCATTGCACAGACCAGAATCTCTCTTAGCAGCAGAGCATGCACTGATCGTATATTAAAATTAATTTTAAAAATCCTCCTTCTCAATTTGCAACCAATAATCTGTTTCTTGAATGGTATCATCATGGGGATCATCATCAGGATCTTCACCAACAAGCCCATTAGCCACATCATTCCACAAATAAATGTCTGCTGTACTATCAATGCAGTGGAGATCCCACATTTCTTGTATGATTTGATGACAATATCAGTTGATTTCATCCCAGATGCCACAAGCTATGCAAACACAATTGCTAAAGCCATAGCTATACGATGCTTCCTTTTGTAAGCATTTTCTCTACTCCAATCATTCAGTCATTCCACATTTTCTTTTCATACTATCCTTGAAAGACTTGTTTATGGAGATATCAAATGGTTGAACAAGTCTGATTAGACCACTGGGAATTATCACAAAATTTGACTGCAAAGCATTGATATTAACAATATAATTGAAAGATGTGATCCGATCATATCCTAAAAGAGAAAATTAATTTCCTTGTATCATCTTATTCAGAAGCTCCAAGCTTTTCTCAGTTATATGGTGAGGCCTCTTCTGGAGTACTGTACCTAGTTCTGATCACCCTGCTATTGGAAGGATATTATTAAGCTGGAGAGGGTTCAGAAGAGATTTACCAGGATGTTACTGGGAATGGAGGGTTTGAGTTATAAGGAGAGGCTGGGACTTTTTTCATGGAGCGTAGGAGTTTGAGGTGACCTTACAGAGGTTTATAAAATCATGAGGGGTATAGACTGGGTTAGTGGTAGGTGTCTTTTCCCTAGAAAGGTGAGGGGAGGGATGGATTTCAAGACTAGAGGACACATTTTTAAGGTGACAGGACAGAAATTTAAAAAGGACATGAAACAAACTTTTTTTACACACTGGTTTGCATGTGCAATGAACTTCCTGATGAAGAGGTTGATGTGGGTACAATTATACCATTTAAAAGACATTTGGATAAGCACTTGATTAGGAAAGATTTGGAGTGATATGGGCCAAGAGCAGGCGGGTGGGACTAGTTTAGTTTGGGATTATGTTCGGGATGGACTGGTTGGACCGAAGGGTCTGTTTCCGTGCTGTACAACTCTATGACTTTTGGTACATAATTCTTTGAAGTTTGCTTAACATATTGAAAGGGCGGTGGGGCAGATTCTAAGAGCAGGGAGGTGATGTTGAAGCTGTACAGGATTTGGTTAGGCCACTTGAAAGGATACAGAAGAGATTTACAAGGATGTTGCTGGGACTGCACAGTTTCAGTTAGCAGGACAGGCTTGGACATTTCTCCCTGGAGTGTCGGAAGCTGAGGGGCGACCCAATAGAGGTTTATAAAATAATGAGGGGCATAGATAAGGTGAATGGCAAAGGTCTTTTCCCTGGCCGGGGCGGGGGGAAAGAGAGAGAGTTCAAAACTAGACAGCATAGGTTTATGGCGAGAGGAGAAAGATTTAAAAGGGACCTGAGGGGCAACTTTTTCACACAAAGGTATGGAACGAGCTGCCAGATGAAATGAAGGAGATTGGTACAACTACAACACTTAAAAGGCATCTGGATGGTTATATGAATAGGAAGGGTTTAGATGGATACAGGTCAGGGGCAGGCAAATGGGACTAGTTTAGTTTGGGAAACATGGTCAGCACGGACAAGTTGGTCTGAAGGGTCTGTTTCTGTGCTGTACATCTCTACGACTCTACTGACTCTATATTTTTAAGCTGCCTTCATCCATCTGTTTTGGAACCTCTGGTAACAGGTGGCAACAGTGAGGGAGGGCAACTGAACCAAACCCACTCTGGAATAACAGGCATCTTTGGGTGAAAAGAAGCCTCATGGGAAGCAACAAGAGACAAAGCAGACCTGAAGCCAATGTAAACCACAGGCTTCATTTCAAGGGCAGGAATCTTACCAGGCTGAGCGATGTGGGTGATGTTGAGATGTGTGGCAAAATTGGGACAGATGTTTGGCGAGGCCGATCTCAATGTTGAGATCATCTTGTTGCATCATGTATACTTTTCACAAGTGGTGTGATGACGTTCTCATCAAGCAGTATCGAGTATCCAAATGATCATTATTTCTGATTAAATGCCTTTTTAACAGCACAATGTTCCAAGAGTTGCAAGCTTAGCAAACTTGTCCTACAAACCAGCCTACAGAAAAGACAATGCAGAAACTAAGGCAAATTCTTGTTAGGCTCAACTTCAAGTGATCTCCTTGTTGGACTATGGGCACCGACATCTCAGAGACACTATGGGCAACAGCCACACACATCCTAGATCCACAAATATTGGCACACAACATATTACAGTCTCTAAGTACCCTCATGGCTCATTACTGATTCGCTTCAAGGATGCTTCTGCACGTCAGTGCTGCACCTTGGGCTGAGCTGGCAACTATTATTGAAAGGACACACTTGCAGACACCATGGGGAGGTGATGGCCTAGAGGTATTATTGCTGGAGTGTTAATCCAGAGACCCAGGTAATGTTGTGGGGATCTGGGTTCAAATCCTGCCACAACAGATGGTGGAATTTGAATTTAATTTTTAAAAAATCTGGAATTAGGAATCCAAAGATGACCACAAATCCAGCGTCAATTGTCGCAAATACCCATCTGGTTCACTAACATCCTTTAAGGAAAGGAACTACCAACTACCTGATCTGGACTACATGTGACTCCCAACTGGTTGAATCTTAACTGCCCTTTGAACAATTAGGGATGGGCAATGAATGCTGCTCTAGCCAGTGATGCCCACACCCCATGAACGAATACAAAAATAAACCTACTCAGCTCATGGACATAGCAGGCTGCATCCCCTGGGCTTTGTGACTGCTGTTATTGTACTCACTCACTATGAACCTACCTGGATGCTGACAATATCCCTGCCATGGACTGCCTTGCCTTTTTTGTCACATAATACCAAGTTACAGTCCAAAAGAGATAGCAGGAACTGCAGATGCTGGAGAATCTGAGATAACAA
>JAHRHZ010000012.1:80333856-80352762 GCA_024137785.1 Ginglymostoma cirratum
TCTGATGCTGCTTGGCCTGCAGTGTTCATCCAGCTCTACACTTTGTTGTCTACAGTCCAACAGGTTTATTTGAAATCACAAGTTTTCAAAGCGCTGCTCCCTCGTCAGGTGAAGTGCAGGTGTAAGCTTTCTACTTCATTTATTTGTATTCATTTGTATCTAAAGACCTTCTATAACGTGAGTCATGAGGCAACACTGACAAGGCCAGTATCTGTTGCCCTTCCCCAATTGCTCTTGTACTGAGTGGCTTGCTATGCTATTTCAGAAGGTGATTAAGAGTTAACCATATTACTGTGGATCTGGCGTTACATGTAGACCACACTGAGATGTTATTGGGATAACATCCCATTGATTTCTATATTCTCTATAAATTAATGCTCTTTATCTGCTTACACAGAGGTATGCAGGCACTGCCTTAAAACTTCCTGCCCAACTAGAATTAGGTGTAAAACTTTGTAAATCCTTATCTTCCTGTACATAAGTAGAAAAGACACTGCCTTAAGCTTCCTGCCTGAATAGAATTAGGTATAAACTTTGTAAATCTTTATTTTCCTGCACAGGGGTATGTGGAAGCTGTCTCAAATAAGATTAGGTGGCAACGTTTGTAAAAGTGTGAGACTTCTGAAATCCTGTCAAGAATGTGACTTCTGTTTCTGCTAAAGGGGCCAGGACACTGACCTTTGTTCAAGCCAGACACTTCGGAAGCTTGAAATTACATTCTGTCACTTCAGCAACTTGAAATCGCCTCCTGCCGTTAGCAGTCACTTTGAGAACGATCGATACTGTATCCTGCTTTCTTTATGTTTTTGATGTAGTAATTGTTTGTGTTATCATGTCATTGTCCGATGTAGTGATTGTTTCATGTAACATGCCATTGTGAGATGTTAAAATTGCTTTATGTATTATGCACTCGATAAGGTATAAAAAGCAGGGACTGTCCGCTGCTCGGGGAGAATTGCTTACGAGACTCTGCACTCTGTGCCGGGTTGAGTACAGTGATCCTCCACAGCTTGTACTTGCTTTGTAATAATGGGGGATTTGTGTTTTCTAAACAGGTCAGTGTCTTGTTATTACATCAAACCCGTGAGGGTCTCTGAAAACGAACCTAACACATACCAGGTGTCGATAGCAGATTATCTTCCCTAAAAGAATATTAGGGAGCCAAATGTGGTATTTACAACAATCATGATATGGTCATAATAAAATAAAACAAAGAACTGTGGATGCTGGAAATCTGAAAGAAAAACAGAAATCACTGGAGAAACTCAGTAGATTTGGGCAGCATCTGTGGAAAGAAAGCACAGCCAACATTTTGAGTCCAATGAGCCTTCTTCAGAACTAGTGGTCAACATTAGTGGCACTAGCTTTACATTCCAGATATATTGTTATCCTATTTGGACAGTGTCTTCCATGTAAAGAGCTAAAATGATTTGTTTTAAATCATGTTTTAAGTAGGCAACCAATGATTTTCAAGCAGTGATCCCTCGTTTTAGATTCTCCCCAAAGAGGAAACATCCTCTCCACATCCACCATGTCAAGTCCTTCAGGATCTTATATTCTTCAATCAAGTTATCTCTTACTCTTCTAAACTCAGTGGATACAAACCTAGCTTGTCTAAATGCTCCTTATCAGACAACGTACCCGTTCTAGTCCAGTTAACACTCACCAAACAACCTCCAACATTTACATCCTTCCTTAAAATAAAGTGACCAATACTATCTACAGTACTCCAGGTGTGATCTCACTAGTACCTGTGTAACCCAAGTAATACCTCCCTAGTTTTGTATGCAATCTTTATTTTAAAAATTCTCTCGTGAAATGTGGACATCACTGGCTAGGCAAGTATTTACTGCCTGTTCCTGTCGCCCTTGAGAAGGTAGTGGTGAGCTGCAGTCTTGAACCACTACAGTCCATTTGGTGTCAGTAAACCCACAATGCTGTTGGGGAAGGGAGTTGATGATTTTGATCCAATGACACTGAAGGAACAGCCATATATTTCTAAGACATGATGACGACGACAGGCTTGGAGCAGAACTTGCAAGTGTTGGTGTTCTGTATATCCTGCTGAGGTTGTCCTTCTTGATGGAAGTTTGGAAGGTGCTATCTAAACAGCTTTGGTGAATTTTTACAGTGCATCTTCTAGATGTTACGCATTACAGTCACTGAGCATCGGTGGTAGTGGGAATGGATGGTTATGATTGAGGTGCCTGTCAGGCAGGTTGCTTTGTCCTGGATACTGTCAGGCTTCTTAAGTGTTACTGGAGCTTTATTAATCCAGGCCAGTGGACGGTATTCCATCACACTCTTGATTTGTGCTTTGTGATGCTCCTCTGATGCTGCTTGGCCTGCTGTGTTCATCCAGCTCTACACCTTGTTATCTCAGATTCGCCAGCATCTGCAGTTCCCACTATCTGTCACTTAGTAGCTTTGTCTCAGGAGTTACAATGTTTCAGTAAACAGATGGTGGACAGGCTTCTGGGGAGTCAGTAGGTGAATTATACACTGCAGGACTACTAGCGTCTGACATGGTCTTGCAGCCACTGTATTTATGTGGCTAGTCCAGTTCATTTCTGGTCAATGACGACCCCCCAAGATGTTCACAGTAGGAGAATCAGCAATGGCAACAACATTTAATGACATGAGGTCGTGGTTAGATTGTCTCTTGTTGAGATATTTTTTGCCTGGGATTTGTGTGCCGTGAATGCTTATTGTCACTTTTCAGCGTAAACCTGAATATTGTCCAGGCCTTGTCGCATTTACACATGAACTGCTTTAGCATTAAAGGAGTTACAAATAGTGCTAAACATTGTGCAATGTTTGGCAAACCTCCTCACTTCTGACCTTATGATGGAAGTAAGGTCATAATGAAGCAGCTGATGGTTGGATCTAGGATACTACACTGAGGAACTCCTGCAGAGGTGTCCTGGAGTTGAGATAACTGATCTCCAATGACCACAATCACCTTCCTTTATGCTAGGTATGTCTCCAACCAGTGGCAAGATTTCCCCTGATTCCTTCTGACTTAAAAGTGCTACACTGTAGGGATTCTGTGATAAGCCAACTAGACACTTCATATATTCATTCACAAGACCCTGTTTTCTGCAAACAGAAAAGAACATATGTAGGCACTGCACCTTTTTCAAATAAAAAAAAACGTGGGGGACATTTATGCCTTTGACTAATTTACTGACTTAAGTAAAATAGTCCTTGTGATTCATACATGAAAACACTCAGATGCTTCTGCACCTCAGAGCTCTGCAATCTCTTACAACCAATCTAAAATTATCAGCAGAATTCACAAAGTGATTCACCTAAACTTAGGGCAGCATGGTGGCTCAGTGGTTAGCACTGCTCCTCTCACAGTGCCAGGGACTCAGGCTCAATTCCACCTCACGCGACTGTCTGTGTGGAGTTTACACATTCTCCCCATGTCTATGTGGGTTTCCTCCAGATGCTCTGGTTTCCTCCCACAGTCTAAAGATGAGCACGTAGGTGGATTGGCCATGATAAACTGCCCATAGTGTGCAGGGATGTGCAGGCTAGGCCCGCCATAAGGAATGTGGGATTACAGGGATAAGATAGGGGGTGGGTCTGGATAGGATGCTCTTTGCAAGGTCAGAGTGGACTCAATGGGCCAAATGGCCTGCTTCCACACTGTAGGGATTCTATGATAAGCAAACTACACACTTCAGATATTCATTCACAAGACCCTGTTTTCTGCAAACAGAAAAAAAATGTAGGCATTGCACCTTTTTCAAATAAAAAAAAACTTGGGGGACATTTATGCCCTTGACTAAATTACCTTTTTCTCAATTTAAACAAAGCTTAGGAGAATAATGGTGCCTTCTCCTTGACAACACTTCAACCAGAATCCAATCATTAACCAATCAACAGCCTTTTTGTCATGTAGTATAAGTTGCTATTTAGAATTTGAAATTTGGACTTCTTGTATTTGTCCTGACTAGTTTAAGATGAAAAACTTTGATACCACATGTCATTCTTTTCAGCAACATGTAAATTGATTGTTCATATCATATTGTATGATACATCATAATTATTGTCAAACCAACTCTACTGAGCTGTGAATTAACTTTAACAAAAGTAGGCTCCTTCAGATATTAATTATTACTGACATATAAAAAGCACAAACATTTAAATAAACTTTGCTTTACCATTTTTTCTGTCTTACTTTATCTTGCTCTCTTATTCTGTATTTATCAAATCTCTTTATTTTTCTTTCTTCCCCTCCTCCCACCTCAAGCCGCACCCTCATCTCCTACCTACCAACCTCATCTCGCCCCCTTGACCTATCCATCCTCCCTGGACTGACCTGTCTCCTCCCTAACTCCCCACCTACACTCACCTTTACTGGCTCCATCCCCGCCTCTTTGACCTGTCTGTCTCCTCTCCACCTATCTTCTCCTCTATCCATCTTCTATCCGCCTCCCCCTCTCCTCCTATTTATTTCAGAACCTCCTTACCCTCCCCCATTTCTGAAGAAGGATCTAGGCCCGAAACGTCAGCCTTCCTGCTCCTCTGATGCTGCTTGGCCTGCTGTGTTCATCCAGCTCTACACCTTGTTATCTCAGATTCTCCAGCATCTGCAGTTCCCACTATCTGTCACTTTGTAACTCCTGAGACAAAGCTACTATGTTTCAGTAAACAGATGTTGAATTGATGGGATAAATTAAATTCTCTACCCTCAATCATTTAACTGACCTGAGGTTTACTGTCCAAACATAAGACGATTACCTGGAAAATGCGATGACTGGTTACAAAAATACAAATCTCCTTACTCTTTAATGTTTGTTAAATTCTACATGATTTTTTTTGGAAAAAAAAAGTAATGTTCACATAGACAATTGAGAAGAAAGACCAAGTTAAACATAAAATAACAGATGAGGTGCTCATACATTATTCTGCTGAAACATGACCGATGCTCTGCCAAAACACATCCACATATCCATTAGATGGAATAGCTGAAACACCAGCAGAAACATTATTGAAGTCTGTCACATTAATCACAATGGTTGTCTGCAAGGCCTTAAAACCCAAGATAGGTCAGCATGAAAATTAACTTAATGCAACCACTAGTTCATCATGGGGACACATTTTTGGAAGGTACCATGACTAAGGTCTAAACTTCACAGAACTTACAACCCCCTGTTTCCCCAGTCAATACCACGTAGTAAGATTGTGTGTTAACTACAACTCTGGAAGTGGGTACCATACTTTTATGAATCTAGTTAGCACTCTCCGATTACAAACTGACAAGGGGGAAAAGCGCAACAAATGGAAATTTTATTGGCAACAGTGCCTGTTACTTTTAAATTTATTTTCCATTATTTACACATTTTTTTAAAAGAAGGAATTCATTTACATTTTATCAAAATATAACTACATGAAATCTTGTTGCACTTTGTCTCTACTCAATAAAAACCAAAAGAACAGCGGTTGTTGTAAATCGGGAACAAAAACAAAGTTGTTGAAAAAACTCAGCAGGTCTGGCAGCATCTGTGAAGGAAAAAACAGAGTTAACGTTTCGGATCACCAGTTACCAGTCACCGGACCTGAAATGTTAACTGCTTTTTTCCTTCACAGATACTGCCAGACCTGCTGAGCTTTTCCAGCAACTTTGTTTTTGTAGCTCTTTGTCTCTCCTTGGTTTGGCAACACTAATGGAAAACTCATGCAGCTTGATGACATTGATACCAAAGAGCAAACTGTTGACTTGTCCGCACAATTCTGAAGACACATTAGTAAACAAGATAATTTATAACCAGATAAAACAGTACCCTGACTAGATAATGTAAGACTTTGGTACATCTTCACCTTGATTAGTGTTGGATACGGCTGAAGAAAACAGGAACTGATAATAGGTTTAACAATGGGCTGTTATGTGAATGGAATTGTGCTGAGGAAGTCAGGTATGCTAAGAGTTAAAACTGCAGGAAATCAGGAATTGCTGGCTCAACCAAATAAGTCATATTTTTTGACAAAACATTTGGGATTGTTCATTTGCACGGATAAGTCCAAATAAGGCATGCATTTGGCCAAAATGTGCAGGATTGGTCATGTGCATGGATAGTTCCAAACAAGGCACGTACTTGGTGCAGAAACTGGTGTATAAACAGCCTGAAGAAATCCTTTTGTTCAGCAACACTTCAAAGACTAACATTATGCAAGAAGTACCCTACGTTAGGAGGCGTGGTGAAGATGTTGAGCAGAGTTTCAGCCTGGCAAGCTGCAAATTCTCCCAAGTAATAACGTTTGGGTTTAGTTACAGAAATCGGGGTAGCGAAAGACAGTGATTGAGATATCTCTGGTAGTCAGAAGTGTGTGTTATTAAACTAATTGTGGTTTTATGGAGTTCTTAGTGTGCGCTGTATCTTCATCTACGTATTATTGTTGTCTCCCAGAGGCAGGCAACATTAATGGGCCCAGTTTTAATCCTCGGACATGGTGGTACACTTAAAAGAATGTACAAAATAATAAAAGCTTTGAAATTTTCATCGATAACACTATGTGGAGCTGGAGGAGCACAGTGGATCAGGCAGCATCAGAGGAGCAGGAAAGTTGACGTTTCGGGTTGGGACCCTTCTTCAGAAATTTCCTCTTTTGGAGGATTTCATATTCCAAAATTTCATTATTGAAGTTTTTAAAATTATGAAATGATTGCATATGATCTGACTCAAAAGGTTACATCAAAGGCAGCCTATCCAGAAATGAGAGGGTGTATTTTTTTATCTCTTCTGAAATCAGGGTTCCCATTGAGAGGATCACAGGAAAATTGTGTTCCCTCCTGCACACAATGTGTGGGTGTTGAATGGGTTTTGGAAGCCCTAATAATGAAAAGAAAAACACACTTCGTTGGAGAGTTCATGACTACACAGAGAAGGATATTCTCATCATAGGGCAAGGGGTGCTTTCTTGGACAAGGTGATTTTCCTGACAAGGTCTATGTTCCCCCGCGATGAAATGAATGAGTGAGACCTCGCTCAAACATATAAAATTTTTAAGGGACTGACAGAGTAAATGCTGTTAATCTCTATCGCAATAACCACATGATGGAGGACACAGTTATTAGCACTCAGTTTAAGAACCATCCTTCTTAAGGTCTTCCAATTCATGAGGCTGCTCCAGCTCACAATGCTATCTGCACTCTATTTTGTTTTCTTCTGCTCCTGACTCTGCAAACATGATGATATCCATTACCACCACCCAATTCTTAAAAACATTTTTCTTTCTTTCCCTCATCTTTCTCCTTCCGAAGCATCCACTTCTCCGTACTGCATCTCTTCTTACCTCCAATTTCAGGAGGCACCATTCCTAAGTCAAGGTGGTGAGCGGCTTGGAGGGGAACTTGCAGGTGGTAGTGCTCCCATGCATGATCTACCTTGTCCTCCAAGATGGAAGTGGTCATGGGCTTGTAAGGTATTCTCGGAGGATCTTTGGTGATTTTCTGCAGCGCATCTTTAGATACTACGCTCCTATTAAGTGTCAGTGGTGGATAGAGTGGATGTTTGTAGATGTGGTGCCAATCAAGCAAGCTGCTTTGTCCTGGGTGATGCCATGTTTCCTGAAAGTTATCGGAGCTGCAGTCATCCAGGCAAGTGGGGAGTATTGCATCACACTCCCATCTTGTGGTTGTAGATGATGGACAGACTTTGGAGAGTCAGTAGGGGAGTTACTCACCACAGTATTCTTAGCTTCTGACCTGCTCTTGTAGTCACTGTGGTTATGTGGCAAGTCCAGCTGAGTTTATGGTCAATTGTAACCCAAGGATGGTGATAGTGGGGATACAGTGATGGTAACACTCTTGCAGTGATTAAGATTGTTTCCTATTGGTGACGGTCATAGCCTGGCATTTGTGTGATGTGAATTTTATTTGCCACTTGTCAGCCCAAGCCTGGATATTGTCCAGATTTTGTTGCATTCAAACATGGACTGCTTCAGTGTCTGAGGAGTCACGAATGGTGCTGAACATTGTGCAATCATCAGTGAACATCCCCACTTTAATCTTATGATGAAGCAGCTGAAGATGGTTGGGCCGAGGATACAAGCTTGAGGAAGTCCTACTGAGATATCCTGCAGCTGAGATGACTAACCTGCAAAAACCACAACCAGCTTCGTATGTTTCAGGTATGACTTCAAACAGCGGACAGTTTACCCCCAATACCCATTGATTTCAGTTTTGCTAGGGGCTCCTTGATGTCAAATAAATCTAATCAGGGGAAATGGGACAACATGTGCAGGTGGAATGGTCTTTACAATGTGAATCTGAAAAGAATGTTTCCTCTTGTGGATGATTCCACAACTAGGGGGCACCATATTAAAGTTAGATAGTGCCTGTTTAGGACAGAAATGATCCTATTTGTTGATGGCTTGCTAAGTTGGAGAATGCCTACTACAGGGGAAACCCAACAGCAATCTCTGAAATAACAAGGTGTGGGGCTGGATGAATACAGCAGGCCAAGCAGCATCACAGGAGCAGGAAGGCTTGAACACCAAATAGACACAATACTATTATGTTTTTAAACAAAAGTCCTTTCTTTCCATATGTTAACTTTTATTTCATTCCACAAACTTTTAGTTCATTGTGTAACTCAACTTTTAAAATTCGCCATGGTATTCCAGACAAGCAGTTAAGTAATCATATTAAATACTTGCCTTTGTTTACAAGGGCACAGAACACAAAATCTTTCCAAGTTTGGAGACACCACTTTAAAACATCTAGGGGAGGGTACAGTAGAGGTTTACGAGAATGATACTAGCAGTGAACTTTAGCATTCTGAAGAGACTGAAGAAGCATAGGTTGTCCTCTTTTACAGTGTCAGTTAAGCAGAGACATAATTGAAGTAATTTAAAATTCTGAGCAGCTTTGATAAAATAAATAGGGAGAATTTATTCCCTCTGGCAAGTGGGTCAGTATCCAGAAATCAGTTTAAAATTATTGGCTGAACAACTAGAAAACTAGGGAGACATTTTCCTCACAAAAAAGCTTGTTCAGATCTGGAACACAAGGCGGCAAAGAGTGATGCATATAGATTCCATACAAAACTTTCAAAAGGGAATGAATATCTACTTGGAGAAATAAGTTGCAGAGTTTTAGGAAGAAAGCTGGGGTTAATTTGCACAGCTCTTTCAAAATATTAGGGGGTGAATGGCACCTTTCTCTGTTGTAAAAGCTACCATCTGCATGGAATTTCCAACATCAAGAAGAAATTAAGTGGTTTAAAACGGTCAGTAACTCAGCAGTGCTACACAGCAAGAAGTTGGCCTGCTCTCAGCAAAATGCCAACAGCTGGGTAAAATGACCTTTATAAATGTAATAAATAATTGGTTGCCTACATCATTGGCACTTTCCTTCTTACTTATTGCGGGATGGCAAAATTTAGCCCAATGATTGGGTTAAATACAATCTAATTTTCCTCCATCTTAATCATAGACATGCCCCGTTCACGTTTTTACATTTTGAATGCATATAACGAAGTAAATGAAAAGAAAAATCATGCTCAGGAAAATAAATAAACCAGGGCCAGACTTCTCACCAGAGCTTGCCTCCAGGAAGAAGGAACTCTCAGAGTGCAAGCAATTAAGTGTGACCCATTACTGAAGGATCAAGTCCTTTCC
The DNA here is from genome assembly GCA_024137785.1 of Ginglymostoma cirratum. NCBI lineage: Eukaryota > Metazoa > Chordata > Chondrichthyes > Orectolobiformes > Ginglymostomatidae > Ginglymostoma > Ginglymostoma cirratum. Next base: position 80,343,490 of record JAHRHZ010000012.1, read on the forward strand.
CTTTTGGCCTTCCTCAGAATTGGCAGAGAAGGTAAAGGATTCTCCACACCCAAGCTCCGGGCAGAAACAAACAAACAAAAACAGCCAGCAACAAGCAAAAAGTAAAAATATATTAACTGGGTCAAAGTTACACTTTAGTCTTCACAGTTTGAGTCTGAAATTTTAAAAGATGAAAATTTTTTTTCACCTCATTGATACTTGTTGCAGACACAGACAGAAAAGAGTTCTCCCATTGGTGATTGACTAGAATTTACAGCAAAAAGCAAAGCCAACCTTTATTTCCTTTCTGCTGACATTTGTTTCAAATACTTTGGTAAACAGAGAAATTGGCAATTTAAAGCAAAACAAAACTCTTCCCAAAGAATCAATGCATGGTGACTTATTGATAGATGGACATTTAACTTGAATCTCACAGGCACAGTCTCCCTGCAAGTAAGTCATGACCAAATCTGCCTCCACTGCACTCTCAGGCAGTGCATTCCAGATCCTAAACACATGCTGTATAAAACAGATTTTCTTCATGTTGAGGATAGCAAGAACTGCAGATGCTGGAGTCAGAGATAACACAGTACGGAACTGGAGAAGCACAGCAGACCAAGCAACATCAGAGGAGTAGGAAAGTTGACGTTTTGGCTGGGGACCCTTGTTAGCTTCTCTTTGCTTCATGTTGCCTTTGTTAGTCTGACATTTATCTTAAAATGAGTTGTCAACCATTCCACTAAGTGGTACAATTTGTCCTTACTTGCATTGTCCAACAGCTTATGATTTTAAAGACCTCTGTCAAATTATCTGTCTTCTTTTCGCTAAGGAGATCAGCCCCAGTTTCGTCAATCAGTGCACATAACTGAATTGAGAAAGCAGTGTCCAGTGACCCTCAAGAACCTGAAACATTAACCATTCTTTAAAGAAATGATTCTTTAGTACCTCAGATATGCCCTCTGCCTCCATGGGTGAATTCAACTTCTGGTCCCTATTTATCTCCCAGTATGACTTGTTGATTAATGCTGATTGAACAGCCAACGACATTTTAAGCACACTGTGGTTAGGATAGGAAGATTGAAAATAACCTCAAAATAAATCACTGTAATGTGTTCTGTCAACTTTATTTGGACAAGTTCTGTATTTGCCCAGAATGGGGCAGCACATCATGGTATTGAAACATTGTCAGACAAACTACACTGAATGTTGTAAGTCTAACATTGGAAATAGTCAAGGTGGATGAGGGAGCAGTATGGGAACAAACTATATCGAAGATTTTCATAAGTGATGGCGGCAGGAAAGGAACATATTGCTAGAATCCCGGGGTGATGTCAGACTGCCGCAACTGTAGGAGCAGAGAGGCTGAAGACTGTAGAGAGGGAAAGGTGGACTTCTGAAGCTGTGTCAGTTTTGGTAATATCAATTTAATATTAATTTATTTGGTATTTTACCATATTTACAATTTATTCAGTAATTTATTCTGTAATCCAAGATGGTGCTGAAACGTGTGGCATTATGCACTTTTCAATCTACCTAGGTACAAGAGGCGATATTAAATAAATATAAATATCTTTCTTTCAGCATTGAAATTTGCCTTATTTTAGTTGAATAAAATCAGAGTCCCTGCAGTGGAAACAGGCTATTTGGCTCAACAAGTCCACACCAACCCGCCAAACCCACACAAACCCATCTTCCATCCAATATCTCCCATGGCTAACATGGCTTGGTGGCTCAGTGGTTAGCACTGCTGCCTCACAGTACCAAGGACCTAGGTTCAATTCCCTGCAGGCAACTGTCTGTGTCGAGTTTGCACATTTTCCCTGTGTCTATGTGGGTTTCCTCCATGTGCAAGTTAAGTGGACTGGCTATGCTAAAATATTCCATAGTGGCCAGGGATGTGTAGGTTAGACAACATAGAATCCCTACAGTGTAGACTTGTTGGGCCAAAGGCTGACCCTCAGAGCATCACACCCAGACCCAGACCCAGCCCCCTAAAACCCACCTAATCTACACATCCCTGAACACTATGGGCAATTTAGCATGGTCAATCCACCTAGCCTGCATGTCTTTGGACTGTGGGAGGAAACTGGTGCACCCGGAGGAAACCCACGCAAACTCCACACAGACTGTCGCCCAGGGTTGGAATCAAACCCAGGTTCCTGGTGCTGTGAGGCAGCAATGCTAACTACTGAGCCACCAAGCCATGTTAGCCATGGGAGATATTGGATGGAAGATGGGTTTGTGTGGGTTTGGCGGGTTGGTGTGGACTTGTTGAGCCAAATAGCCTGTTTCCACTGCAGGGACTCTGATTTTATTCAACTAAAATAAGGCAAATTTCAATGCTGAAAGAAAGACATTTATATTTATTTAATATCGCCTCTTGTACCTAGGTAGATTGAAAAGTGCATAATGCCACACGTTTCAGCACCATCTTGGATTACAGAATAAATTACTGAATAAATTGTAAATATGGTAAAATACCAAATAAATTAATATTAAATTGATATTACCAAAACTGACACAGCTTCAGAAGTCCACCTTTCCCTCTCTACAGTCTTCAGCCTCTCTGCTCCTACAGTTGCGGCAGTCTGACATCACCCCGGGATTCTAGCAATATGTTCCTTTCCTGCCGCCATCACTTATGAAAATCTTCGATATAGTTTGTTCCCATACTGCTCCCTCATCCACCTTGACTATTTCCAATGTTAGACTTACAACATTCAGTGTAGTTTGTCTGACAATGTTTCAATACCATGATGTTAGTCCCACCTTTCTGCAGCATCACCTCCACAGAACCCTCAAACCTTCAGGGAATTCAAGTTCAGACTGAGCCAGGCCAAAGCCTGAATACTCAGCGTGAAACACTAACCTCCCACTCTCTTACCAGAAGGTAAACTACTTTTTAAACTCCACTCTGCACCAACCAGAGGTATCTTGTCCCTCAGGTTCCTCTGGTCATTGAAGAAAAGTCCGCATTGCAAATTAACTTTAAATTGAACAGTAACTCAAAAGACAGGTATGATGTACATACAAAAGATAACGGGGTCAATACTCCAGAACATAGCTTTAGAATACACCTTGACATGATGCTTTCAATTAAGAATTAACAACTGTTCAGGACACATTTCTGCAGTACGTTGGCAAGGGCTTTTCTCAGAACTTCATTTTTAAATTTACGAGAAACCTACCACATTGTAAGATTATTGATGTGCTCTCCCAGTGGCATGGTGGATAAATGGCCAATGTCGGTATGTATTTAATTTACTTTATTCTTGACTGTGGACTGAATTAAGAAAAAGATTATTTTACAACAAAGGTCTAGAGAAGGAACTGCTTTCCTTTTAAAAAGCAAGTTACTGGATCTTAATATTAAGTCATGTTTACACTGTTGCTTTTCAAGTGGTACAGGATGGCGTAAATAGATGGCACAGCACTGGGGCATGCTTACAAAATGAGATTAGGCCTTCAACAAATAGCTAATTGGTCACAAATGGAAAAAAACAGCCATGGGTGCCAAACGTCATCATCCTGACAATTCTCTGATTTGCTCCCGGATAGCTGAGCAGTATGTGGGTGTGAATGACACAAAGAGCAATGCTCAGACCTCAGGATGGGGAAATAGTATGTTTGTGTGGTATCTCGCTTTCTCCCGCCCAGTAAAATACCTGAAGCTAAAGGAAGCCAGTTGTTTTCCCTCTCTCCTGTTGCTGTAGGCTATTGTTTTAAGCCAATAATACTTTGGTGTAATGAACTATGTTTCCTGTTAAGAAGTTAAAGAACCTGAAGGAAAAGGAAATTCTCAGAGAATGAAAGAATCTGGGAAACGAAAGGATCTTTTGTATCCTGTCAACTGGTACCATTAAACTATTTCCCATCCATGAATAACACCAATATTTTTTGTCATGTGTGCTTGGGTAATTAGAGTTTTAACGTGTAGAGTTCTACATCTACAGTTGTTTACCTTTGGTGCAAATTTATTTACTTGTTCTTATTAAGTATGAAATTTGGTCCATGTTTTCTGGGAACCAGAGTCTGAGTAAATTTGCACACTATATTAAATGTTTAATTTTTGTGGTGACTCTGCGAATAGTGGGGCTTCATTTCCAGGACATCAACAGTGCAAAGCCACCTGCAAAGTCTTAGGTATGAGATATTATTAACCTGGACAAATTTAATTAGAATAAGGTCCTCTGAATAAAGAAATGGTGGTAGAAAATGAATCAGCTTGCTTCCTTATGATTTTGCTGGGAAAAATTGTATGTGAGAGATCAGATGGAACTTAGTTATGAGAAATCGTACAATCAAATAATTCCATTTAGATATCTGAAGACAGACAATGTAATCAGCTACACTGACAGAATGATTCTGCTCTGCATTTACAGAAGAATGAGGTCAGTTCACAATATTTTTCTGGCACTTTTGGTGCATAGCACCATACAATCTCCAAAGTCTCTTTTATCTCAAAACTCCTTGAAGACACTGTCATCTCCCAAAATGGTGTCAATCTTTCCCAGGTCCCTTGCTTGAATCCCTTCAAACAGGTTTCTACTTGTCATAAGTACTGAAAGTGGATCTTGCTAAGGTCACAAATTACATTCTCCTCAACTATGACAAAGGTAATCCAACAGTCATTATGTTTACAGTGTTTTCTATATTTTACACTCCATCCACCATCAACACTCCATTGGACAAGTGAGAGACACTGCACTGGCCTAGTTGTATTCTTCCCTGTTGAACAGCCAGAGTATCATCGACAAGGGAGTCACTTCATGCTCTCACAAGATTATCCTCAGTGTCTCAAAAGGATCAAATTCTTTACCCCCATCTTCTTTATCAACTTGGTGACCTCATCTGAAGACACAGATCCCTCTGCAGCAGTCAAGTCCTCTACGCTTGCTAAATTATCAGGCTCCTTAACGGACATTCAGTACTAGATCTGCAGAAATACTCTCTTGTTAAATATGCAGAAGACTAAAACTATTGCTTTTGGTCCTACCTGCAAACTCCATTCCCTTGGTACCTACTCCATTGCTGTCCCTAGTGACTGTTTTGAAACTGCACCAGTTTACTCCATGTTTCATTTCTTATTCATTCACAGAATGAGGGAATCACTGACCAGGCAGCATTCATTGCCCACCCCTAATTGCCCAGAGGGCAGTTAAGAGTTGACCACATTGCCGTGGATCTGGAGCCACATGTAGGCCAGACCAGGTAAGAATGGTAGTTTCCTTCCCTGAAGGACATTAGTGAACCAGATGGGTTTTTCCAACAATCGGCAATGGATTCACAATCATCATTAGACTCTTAATTCCAGATATTTTATTGAATTCAAATTCCACCATCATGGCATGATTCGAACCCGGGTCCCCATGACATTATCTGGGTCTCTGAATTAACAGTCCAACGATAATACCCCGAGGCCATCACCTCCCCAATAAATGAGCTGCTGACTACATATTCATGTTATTACGAAGGCTGCAAATTTCTAACTTGTTGATATAGCCTGATTTCATCCCTGTCCAAGTCCATCTGTTGTTGAAAAATGCATTCATGTCTTTGTTGCCTCGAGATTTTACTTCTTTAACAGGCTGACTGATTCCTTCATACTACACCCCTTTAAAACGTGAGATCATCCAGAACTAGAACGCCTTGCCTCAATTCACACTCCCTATTGAACGATCACTCCTATTCTGGCTGATCTACACTAATCTTAAAATTCTCATCCTAGGTTACAAACCCCTTCATGGTCCCACCTATCCTTACTTCTGCAAATCTCCGAGACCTACAATCCTCCAAGATTTTTGCTCTCATCTAATTCTAGCCCCAAGAACATCCTTGATTTTAACTGGTGCTCAATCCTTAGCTGTCAAGGCCCTAAATTCTGAAATTCCCTTCTTAACACTCTCTAGTTCATTTTAGATTCGTTTCCCTACTCAGCTTTCTTGATAACTGAAATTTTAAACAGTTCCTTCTGAGTAGTTAATGTCTCTCCGCTTTGAAATGTGTTAACAACTTTCTCCTCAAAGTCCACCAATCCTTTCTGAGGACTGGCAAGTTATTGTGACATTACCAATCTCTCGTTCCATTCCAAGAATCTGAACACTTCTCTCTCCTCCCAAAACCACGTTCATCTTTCAAGCAACTCTGTTTAAACATTTCCAATCAAGTTTCAACTACCACCAGTGTACTGAAATGGCCTGAATCCAAGTCACAATTGCATCCTGAAGATTGTGATCACTGTGTACTATCTTCCATCATCTTTCTTAATTGCTCTACAATATTTGATAAATACTCAGATGATGTTTTGCATGATATGGGAATCTGCCAACCTCTGGCGCTAAATCTTCCATCCGATGTCAAGACTTGACTGTTCTAACAGTGCTAACTAGCATCGCATCTTTCACATTCCGTAAACTCAAATTCATCCAAAACTCTTCTACTTCACAACTGAACTAATACTAAATCTTATCTACATTTTCACACTGAGCTTGCTAACCTGTACGAGCTCCCTGCCCAACAATATCTGAATTTTTAATTTCTCACTTTATATTTAAATTTCTCAATGCCCCTCATGGTACTTTCCTCCAGTCTGACAATCAAGAGATCAATGTTCCTCCAATTTTAGCCTTTTGTGTGTTCCCCCTTCATGTCTTCATAATGTGTCTTTACCCAATGAAGCTGAGCTCAGAGATTTCCTCTTCAATTCACTCCTTCTCAATAACTCTCTTTGGTAAAGTCCTTGACCATGTGTCTAATTTCCTTCCCTTTCACTCATTGGACTAATTTAAATGTGTCTCACTTTCACAGCAGTGTATTTCTGCTAAAGTAATTATGTGAATTTATTTATTTATTACTTATAAGCTCATGGGAAGAGCAGGGGGAGTCAGCATAGGTATTGCTGGCTAGACTAGCATTTATTGTCCAACACTAATTGCTTTTGAAGTGGTAGTAGAGAGCTACCTTCTTGATCCACTTCAGTCCTGGGTTGTAGATATTCTTGTCAGAAAGTGAGTTCCAGGATACTGACCCAGTGACCAACAGGAACGGCAATATATCTCCAAGTCAGGAAGGTCTGTGACAGGAACTTGCAGGTGGTGGTGCTCCCATACATTTTCTGCTGATTCTTCCAGGTGGTAAAAATTTAGAGTTTGGAAGGTGCTGCCATAAAAGCTGAGTGAATTATTGCAGTGTATTTTGGAGGTCACAACATTTGAACCATACAAATGTCAGGCAAATGTCCATCTTTTATTGGAGACAATCTAACCACCTTGACATTCAAGAGGTGTTACCATCACTGAATGGATCAGATTAACAGCTCCAATCAGAGAACTCATATTCTATAAAGTTCACCAGGCTGATCTCATTACAATCACTACAGAAATAATCAGGAATGGTGATGGTGTTAGGACACTGTGATGCCATGAATATGACCAGATCAGGTTATTGCTTGACTAGTCTGCAGGACAGCTCTTTCGAGTTTGGGAGTTAAGAACACAAGATAAGTACAGCATAGGAACAGGCCCTTCAGCCCTCCAAGCCTGCGCCGATCATCATGCCCTGACTAAACTAAAAAAAAAACCTTCTGCCCTTATTCGGTCCATATCCCTCTATTTCCTCCCTACTCATGTAGCCAACCAGATGCCTCTTAAATATTGAACCAGTACCATAACTCAGTCTCTGGATTAATAGTCCTGAGATATTACAAATATGCCACTGTATTGCAACAATATCCACTTCTTTAAAGAATAGGAACTGGGCCAATATCCATATTTCAAACCTATTAAGAATGAGGATGGATGTTGTGAAATACACAGACTCAGAAGTTCAAACCTCAAAGTAACTGGAACATAGCAAAAGAAAGAGATGAGAAAATAGATCACAGTAGACTGACCAGGAATATATAATTATCAGATCTATCAAGAATTGAAAACAATTGAAAAATCATTTCTCATATGAAAAGAAAAGTGTCACCTAGTTATTCCAAAAGATTACAAGATGAGAAAGAATAACCGTAAAAGAACTGATGTGGGCATTGCTATGTGCTCCATGAAATAGTTCCATTAATTGGCTATGATTTTCAGCTCCCACCGCTAAAGCAAGTTTCAGTTTTTATTCAGGTCATGTAACATGGGAATATTGGTTAGGTCATTTATTGCCCATCCCCAAAAACCCTTGGGAAGGTGGTGATGAGCTGCTTTTTTGAAGTCCATGGGATGCACCTATACCTATGGTTCTGTTAGTGAAAAAATCCAAGATTTTCACAAAGTGACAGTGAAAGATTCTGATACAGTTTCAAATCAGGATACTGCAAGACTCAGAAAGGAACTTGTAGGTATTGGTGTTTCCACGCATCACCTGCTCTTCCCCTTCTGGATGACAGAGGTCATGGGTTGGGAAAGTACTGTCAAAGGAGCAGGTTGTTATGTAACTAATCTTTGGGACAGCATTCCCAATTTTGGCACAAACACCCAAATGTTGCTAAGAAGAACTGCAGGGTCAACAAGGCTGAGTTTACCATGGTCATTTCCATTGCCAAGGTTAATATCAAGTTTCTACCTACTCTCATTCCCACACTTACTGGCTTGATCAGCTATTTCAAAGCATGGTTAAGAGTCAATCACATTGCTGTGGGTCTACCATATGCATAAAAATGCTATTGGTCTCATGATTCAAACATCGAACAAAGAATAATGCAAAATAATCTACAGCTTTGAATCCCAAGCTAAAATGTTGTGGGTTCAACTGACCTTTCCAGGTACCGTCACACAAAATTTACACTGACATTTCAGTACATTACTGGAGGGGACCAGCACTGTCAGAAGTCCTGGCCTTTGACCACTAGTTCAGATGAACATTAAAGACTTTTCTGCACTATTTGAAGCTGTTGAAATTATCACAACCAATCATGCAACTTATGGCATTTGAACTTAATTCAGTAGCATCTATGGTCAATACCTGATTAAACATGGACCCAAGTGAGTGAACCATTCAGCCATTTATGAAATTCACACTTCCCTGTTGTACACTTAGTTAAAAGAATTTACGTACTGGCTGGCTCATCTTTCAGTTTAACCCCAGATAAAAGATACTGAAACTCAGTGTTGGACAAATGTGAAATAGATCTCATCAACCTTTATTTGTAGAGATAGTAGGAACTGCCGATGCTGGAGTCTGAGATCACAAGGTGTAGAGCTGGATGAACACAGCAGGCCAGGCAGCATCAGAGGAGCAGGAAAGCTGACGTTTCGGGTCTGGACCCTTCTTCAGAAATTTCTGAAGAAGGGTCCAGACCCG
>JAHRHZ010000012.1:80353162-80383744 GCA_024137785.1 Ginglymostoma cirratum
CTGGATGATCACAGCAGGCCAAGCAGCAGCATAGGAGCAGGAAAGCTGATGCTTCGGGCCTGGACCGAGACATTACTCAGAGACATTTTCTGAAGAAGGGTCCAGACCCGAAACATCAGTTTCCCTGCTCCTCTGATGCTGCCTGGCCTGCTGTGTTCATCCAGCCTTAAACTTTATTTGTATCTGGATCAGGGGTTACCAAAATACAAAAGACCTTGGCCATTTCAAATACTCTGCATGTGCACAGCCACAACATGGGATGTTTATCAAACTAACATTACTTTATTTCAGAACAGGACTCTCAACTTGAAGCAAGATCATCTGGGCAACACAACCATGTTTGGTACCTGCTTTTAAAAAGGAACGCTGCTCCGCAGGCAGAGAGATATCTTTGAAAAAACATCAAACCAGCTACACTCAACTCAGCAGCCAAGATAATAAATAGGAAAACCTCATAAGTAGGAGAATGATTCTCCAACATGTTACAACTTCAAGTTCACCTGAAAACCAATCTGCTGGTGCTTTTAATCCTCTAGGGTAAGTATGGTATAGGTGTAGATAGGTGGCAGATGAAGTTCAATGTAAACAAATTTGAGTGATGTAATTTGGTATTAAGATCATGGACAGACAATATACAATAGAGGATACAATACTTCAGTGGGTACAGAAACAAGGGAACATGGGTATATATGTGCATGGATCACTGAAGCTAGCAGGACAATCCAAAGAGTAGTTAAGGTTATACTAAGTTTTATTACTAGTGGCATGGAGTACAAGAGGAAGGAGGTTATGGTGAATTTATATAGCTTGTCGGACAGTCTGGAAGCCACACTATAGGAAGGATGTGAATGGACTGGCAAGAGTGCGGCTGCTCACCTTGGAGAGAAATCTAAGAGGAGATCTGATAAATGCTTTCAAAATCACTAAGAGGACTGGATACAGTAGATAGGGAGAAACTGTTCCTGTCTGTAAATGAACTAATAAGGTGGGAGCCCAGATCTAAAGTGCTGTGAAAAGTGACGTGAGAAAAGTATATTTTTACACAAGTGGTTCAGGTCTGGAATGCACTGTCTGAAAGGCAGGTTCAATTGAGGCATTTAGGAGGACATTGGATGGTTATTTGAATAGAAACAATGTGCAAGGATTTGATGAAAGAACAGGAGATTGTTCTAAGTCATAATGCTCATTGGAATGCTGATGTAGACAGAATGGGCAAATGGCCTTCTTCTTTGCCAATGCAATTCTGTGATTCAACAGGATGATAAATATCCTTCTGTTTTAAAACACAAAAAAGTTTGCTGCTTAAATTATTTAAATTAGGATCATCATTCTAAGGATAAGGAGAAATCATACATCTCACATATAAAAATTCTTTGATCATGGGCGATAGAAAACATAAATTCTGTCTGTGACGTAATTTGTAGCACCTTTGTATACAAAGTACTTATTTGCTTTGGAACACTTCAGGACCACCATGCAACAGAAAAAAGTTTTATATAAATGAAAGTATTCTTTCTTTCACTGAACTCTACTTGAATAAGTGCAGCAGTAACTAATTATGCAGCTCAACATGAAGTCGCAAGTGTGATGCCTTTGAGAGTTTCTGAGCATGGCTCAGCCTCAGGAAATTTTCTTCTATTCAAGTGTATAAAGCTAGTATAAAGCAATTCTTGCAAATATTGGCAACAGGTAAAGGGTAGAATCTGCATTAAGACACTGCTTTGAAAACACTTCTCTTGCTTTTGAAACACTTTGATCCTCTAACTCAATAATGAAACAGTTATAGTGCAATTCAAGAACTGTCTATACACTAAGTTCAACTCCAATATTTGAACTGACCCAGCTCAATAAATATGAACTATCTCAAACTAGGCTTCATTCTGGAATCTGAAGTGTCAGGTAGCAGTTCAATTGAGACTATGAATTTTAAAATTATAATTCAACATGTCATTTAATTATAAAAAATTAGCTGCAATCCATACAGAACAAGGAAAAAGAAATCACTACCAAAATCAACTGTACTAAGTTAATTCAAGTTATGAAGAAGAGTCATATTGGATTTGAAACATTAACTGTTTTTCTCTCTCCACAGATGCCATCAGAACTGGTAAGTTTCTCCAATATTTTCTGTTTTTATTCCTACTACGTTGTCTAGCAAAAGTAAAATTCTTTTCTTGCTCCTAATTTTTACACCATCTCTCTAAATGGCAAAGATTCAACAAATTCCGGGAGCATTACAAAGTCACAGTTGAGTACCCTAATCGATATCCATAGAATGCATTGGTACGTACTCAATGGGGCCATCACTGAGTCCAACATATTTTTCTCTTCATTAAGGGCATGGTTTCCAGCACAGCCCACTGGAAAGCAACTGGAAATGACTATCTGGGTTGATTTTTCTCTTTCTCCACCGATGCTGATTCATACAACTTGTGAAGAATGGTTTCAAATAATTTAATTGATGCCAATCAGCTCACTAAAAATCAGACAAGACTAATGTAACTTTGTATCGAGTCAGCTATGAATAACTGTGAAAAATTGATACAACAGTAGATTCACATTTACACCAAAACAATATAAAACCAAATCGAGATACACCTGAAATCACTTGTATTCACTATTGGCAAATTTAAATACACAGCATTTTGAATAAGACAAAAAAAGTTTAGATCATCACTAAGTTTTACTCAAGATTATATGACATTATGATAAATGAAAGAAAGACAATATGTCAGGAAAGCATCATTGCCCACATACCTTTAGGCAGATCTTTGGTCCAGTGATTGGATTATATAGTTGACTGACCAAATCAGAAAATACAACATGAACCAGGTTGTTCACCACACTATGGCGATGAGCTGTTGGACTGAAAACAATCCTTGTTGTCAAAATGTCAACTTAAAACTAAGTAGAAATGGAATGCGTTTGAGAGCGGGTTAGGGTTAAAGGAACTGAATTCAATTTCAGTATATATGCAAGCAATGTCAAAAGGTAATAACACAATTAAATTCTGAGCGTTAATTATAAAGATTAAAATTTGCCAAGTGTAATTTTGAAAACAACAGTAACAGAGTACATGCTACTGCATTCAGGTGTGAGAAGAGGAATAGCACCTAAATCTGAAATTAGCATCAAGATCACCTTCACGGTCTGGTATTGACATTGCAACAAAATGTGTGTTAATTGAGGGATAAATGGTGGCCAGGTCATCGGAAGAATTCTTTGCTTTGAAATAGCATCATGGAATCTTTACCGTTCACTGAAATAGTGGACAAAAGTCAGCACCTTTCAACCATGCAGCCTTCCTTTTGTACAGCACTGAAATGTCTAGGGAAAATAAATCAACAAGTCATTCAGCTGCATTTAATGAAGGGCGCCATTCAGCTGCATTTAATGAAGGGCAATGGAGGTTTCACCCAGAAGCTGGAGTGCCATTGAAAATGCTCCTATTTTCAGGAAGATCCACCATAGGTGCCACTCAGGCACTTCTATGGTAGACCTTCCCTGGGATCAAGGAACCTTGGGGCAGATGGGGGGAATTCAAGAAACACAGGGTGATCATCAGACCCTCAATCAGGCATAAAATGCCTTTAAACAAGGGACTTCTTTTTGAGAGCATCCGAGCAATTTCTCAAAAGTTGGCTTATCACGACCCTGCATAGCTAGCCACTCACCTGTTGCTAGTGAATAAGAGTGGTGACAGGATAAGCCCTTAAAGTTAGCAATAATTGGCCATTTAAGGAGGTCAAATTGGCAGCAGGCCAGAAAGCAAACTACAGGCCTTCCTGCCACAGACTCAATCAGGGCAGAGATGAAAAGGCAACAGGATCTCCCATCTATCACCCTCCTGCCTGATTAAATGCCGTCCACAACCAAATTTGCCACAGTGGGCAAAATTAAATTCTACCCAACATGTTTTTATTTATCTTTAATAACACTGTTTCAGACAAAAAGTTTGGGAGAAAGGTAAATCCAAAAATGAATTCACAATATTTTGGTAGTAATTAATTATGATTTATAAATTCAATAATCAATTGTTTTATACACTAATGGAAGGTCAATAAAATATTTGGATCTTTACCAATACAGTTGCATCTCTTGTAATTAAGGAACTTTTGAAAATTAAAGGCAACATTTATGTTAAAGATACAAAACAGTGTAACAGTCCTATCCTTCTAGTTCATAATTAGATTACCAAACAGCAAATCTGTACAATTTTTCTCAGAAGTAAGCAGGATGTAAATCTGCTTTTGCTCATTTTCATTATGCTATTTAGTCTACTATTTTTATGAAAGAACAAAATGAACACAGATCTAAAATTACTTCATGCAATGATTTATTATGTTTATCCCTGTGTCATTTGACAACCAGATGACCATTACCTCTGAGATACTGAACTTCATTTCTATCTCCAGCATTTCAAGAACTTATCCAGAACATTTGAGTAGGACACCCCCAAAAGCACAGGCTAATATAAGAAGTGGTTTTAAGTACATGTCAAGAAACAGCACCTCTAAAATATCAATTTCAGATAGTTGTATACTTATGTCAATAAACAGAAAATGTAAAGCGGAATCAGATGTGAGCTGAAGAATGCCTCTGTGAGATGAACGGAAACAGAATAAGAAGCATACAATACCAGCTAATCAAAACCATACCAATGTTGGATCAGCAAGTTTCATATTAGTTGAAAAGCATTTTCTTTGGAGCAACATTAAACTTCATATTAAGTATAAGCTATGCTTCCAAGTAATTCCAACAAGCTCCTTTTTAAAACATTGTTTATCATCATACTTGAACTATAATTCTATGCTTGTCATTCTTCAACTCAAATTCTATCTTACCATCTCGAGAGATCTTGCCAATGGTTTCATCTATTCTCAGTTGTTACTTTCTCCAACATTTAACCTTCAACACTTCCACATTCCACGTATAAGAACATAAGAAGTAGGAGCAGGAGTAGGACATCTGGCCCCTCAAGCCTGCTCTGCCATTTAGTAAGATCACGGCTGATCTTTTTGAGACTCAGCTCCACTTATCTGCCTACTCACCAGAACACTTAATTTCTTTACTATTCAAAAATTTATCTAGCCTTGCCTTAAGCACATTCAGCGCGGTAGCTTCAACCGCTTCACTGGGCAGGGAATTCCACAGATTCACAAACCTTTAGGTGAAGAAGTTCCTCTTGAGCTCAGTCTTACATCTGCTTCCCTTTATTTTGAGGCGATGCCCTCTAGTCCTGGTTTCACCTGCTAGCAGAAACAACCTCCATGCCTCCACATTATCTATTCCCTACATAATCTTACATGTTTCTATAAGATCTCCCCAAGTATATACTCCCAAGTATATTGGTATATACTGCTGTCCGATGAAAAAAGCTTTTCAAGCTTGAAACCAACTTGGAAATCTGTGCTGATGTCTTTATTGCTGCACAGACTCCATCAAAGTTGTATGCTCTATTCTGAAAGGTCGCTTCAGACAACGTTTTAGTGATTTCTGTCCTTCAAAACTGTGTGCAATTGTCTGGAATTAATTCAAGAACAAAAGCATCAGACACAAACATTTATACATTACACAATCAACTAAAGCAGATAACCTTAAGTTTTTTATGGGGTCGGGCAGTACTGCAATGGCATAAGTGAAGAAAGCAGATCTCTACTTTGAAACAAAATCAGTTAGCCCTCCATGAAGATTAGGAAGGTTAATATTTCACTCAAACTTAAGGACAATATCTGAACTGTCTGCTCTCTTCGCGGATGCTGACTAACTAGTTGAGCATTTCTGCCATTTTCTGATTTTCTTTCAGATTGCCAGCTTTGGCAGTTTGGGCTCCATTTTAAATTTGGTGCATTAACAAAATTGAAAAGACAAAGGATTAGTAAAATGTTGAGCAAAAAAAAAGAACCTAAATCATTATCGACAGAGAAGGAATTAATAAGGATTTAGAAGATAAAAAGGTACTCAATGTACGTGCATAGCGATCAGCAAAATGTTATAAATGGTTTTCCTCAGAAATTTATATTAGGTTCTCAGCTTCTGAAATATCTTTATTAGTGACACAAACACTGTCTCCACAACAACAGGCCATTTAGTCTGTTCCGTCATTCCATGAACTCATGACTTATCTGTAACCAATCTCCTTTTGCCCATCTTTGCCATATTTCAATTAATAATTAGGGGATTGATTAATCTTTGTTAACCCAATTTGAAATGAGCATTTGGCCAACCACCAAACATACCATTACAAGTGTTTCCCGTCTGCATTCCGGAGAGACTTGACTTAAACATCCAACAGCGAGACCGTAGGAAACAGAAGCAGGCTATTCGGCACCTTGAGCTTGCTTTGCTATTCAATAAGAACATGACTGATCTGATATTGACCTTCACTCTACTTTCCTGCTTCCCATTACCCTCAACATCTTTTTGGATCAAAAATCTGTCTAACTCAGCCTTGGATATTTACAATGATTCAGCCTCCACTGCTCTCTAGAATTTATTTAAACAACGGCTTAGAGAAGAAGCTCTTCCTTCTTAGAGAAGAAACTCCTCCATGCCTTAAATGGGAAACCCCTTAATTGGAGATTGTGCTCCCTAGTTTTGATCCCCCCACAAGAGATTCCCCCATATATTCTCTTCCTGTCAAACTTCTGAATGTCCATGTTTCAATAAAATCACCTCTATTTCTTTTAAACTCCAGTTAAACTTCTTTTAAACTGAGTATACTGGCTCAAGATTTCCTTACAAAACAATCACTTCATCCTACGAATCAACATGGTGAACTTTCTCTCAATTTCTTCCAAAGCAACTGTAATCCTTTTTTATAAGGAGCCCAAAACTAAATGCAGTATTGTAGGTGTATTCTCAATAATGCACTGAATTCTGTAGCAAGTCTTCACTATTTTGTATCCCATTCTTCTTGCACTAAAGCCTAAATTTTATTAATCTTCTTAATTACTTGCCAATTTTTTTGTATTTCATATACAAAGTCATTTAAATCACAGCAATATACTGCTGTCTCTCTCTATTTAAATATTCTGCTTTTCTATTCTTCCTGACAAAATAGACAACCTCACATTTTCCCATTTTATACTCCACCTGCCAAATTTTTGCCTCCTCACAACCAATCTTATGTTCTCTTCACAATTTGCTTTCCTACTAATTTTGTATTATTAATAATTTTGGCTTCATCCAAGTCATTATTATTGGTTTAAGTAGTTAAGGCCCAAGCGCTGATCCCTATGCCACCCCCAAGCTAAGTGACAGTTTTCTAACTTGAAATTACCCATTTATCCCAATTGTTAGTCATTCAATCCTCTGTTCACATAAATATTACTGCCAAAACAATAAGCTCTTATCTTATGCAGTAACTTTTTAATATGGTCTCTTAGTGAACTACACCAACTTTTATGCATGCTAACTGCCATATCCTCAGAGCTCTAAAAACCTCAAACAAGATTTATTTTTCACAAATCATGCTGACTAAGTGATCAAAGTGACTAAATGACTCTAAGCGGGTGACAATGCGGCAAAGTGTTTAGCATTGTCGCCCCACAGCACCAGGGACCTGAGTTTGATTTCAGCCTTGACCAAGTGTCTGTGCAAACTCCGCACATTCTCCCCATGTCTGCATGAGTTTCCTCTGGTCGTTTCGTTTTCATCCATAGTCCAACCGTGTCTCCGGAGATGTGCAGGTTAGGTGGGGCTAGCCACGGTAATCTTTCAGCTGAGTCATTAAATTGAACTCATCTGTTCTCTGAAGTGGACTTAAAAAGTCCTCTAGAACTCTTTCGAAGGATACAGGGAATGTCTCCCCTGTCCTGTCCAATATTTATCTTCCAAAAAAATCACCAAAACAATTGTTGACTATTATCATATTGCTTTGTGGAGTTTGTGAAGCCTTCCCATTTGTATTCTGTCTTTCACATTTCATACATCACAATAATGACAACACTGCAAAAGTGTTCAATGGTTGTGAAGCACAATAGAAAACTTTAGGGTATAAAAGTCAAGTTCCCTCAAAAAAGACGATGTCCAGAAAATGGCAAGAAGGAAGAGCCCATGGTGCAAGGAAGACTTTAAGATAAAAAGAAAGACTCACAGAATGTAACTGGCTTGCACTGAAAATTGATACAAATTTGGTCTTTAAAACACTTACATATAGCATCAAGTTACCAACCTGGAATGTCAACAAGAAATAGATGATACAAACAGAAATAAAATTAGAGATTAGAAATTATTTCTGTTGGGGACACAGTAACCAAAACCCTGCAAACAGCCCATTAATTACTTCAAAGGAAAACTCGCATTCGCAAAGGAGATGAGGGTTACAGAAATATAACTAGTCATTGGAGATCAAATACTCCACTGAACACAATGATTGCCATATGGTTGGACTGCAGATGTCTCAATTGAAGTAAACAGCGAGTCACTTTTCAGGATACAAGGACAAAATATTCTGTAGTTTTACTTGACCACAGTTGAGAGTCAGGCAGAAATTTTTCATAAGATTGTCCCAACAATTAAATAAAGAAAATAAACATTGTAACATACTAAATAATACCTGTCCTATGACAGAAGTAATTAATTGTCTTTGTCCATTTCATGAACTATATTATTTTACAAGCAACACATGATGGCATCATTGTTAACTAATGTTCCCCACTCGTAGGCCTTCTTACCTGATTCACAACAGGGTACAGAAAGGTTTGCCCCAGAATAAGTTTAAAACAAATTAACCATGCACCCAATTATAGCATTTAAAAATTAATGCAGCAAATTCTTGGGTAAATTCCTGGTACTTGAGACATGAACAGCCTGTATTATCCAGTACATTTGGCTCACATTACCCACAAATGCTTTCCAACAGTCTTGATTGAATAAGTGAAATAAAATTGTTTCTATGAAATCATTCAATGGGCACAAAATGCTGTAGTTACTTGATTTTTGTCCCCCTTAATACTAGTACACTTCCACAAGGGACTTTATACAATTGTGCCAAAAGAATATCTTGCAACTAGATTGTTCACATTTTTTTCCTTTGCTGATTAATCCCTCTAAAGAGAGTGACAGTTCAGTCGAACCATTTTTCTCATATTACCATCATCTGGGAAATCAGTTTTTCATTGGAGGGCTGATTACATTGTCAGCCAAACTGCGCAGTCAAATTAAATATTTTTTCCAATTATCATGGAAGTCAGTAATTAATCAAGCAAAATACAAGTGGAAATGATGAATGATTTAAATGTACTTTCCTGCCAGATTTCTCAGCTTCAATGTTTTACAGTTAAGTAAAAAGTTAAGAACAACATACAAAGCATACAACTGCATCTGTTAACTTAAAACTAGAAAAGGCACTGTGTGCACTAAAACATCTTGTTAAAAAAGATTTGAACTTATAATTGGCAATAACATTCCTGTTCTTTCTAAAATAGAGTTACGCATAAATAAAATCGCATGGCTCTGCTCAGTGAGTTATGTACACCTTATTATACCTGGTTATAGGATAATAAACAACAATCTTTGTAAAATGGGAACTCAGGAAGACGGATTAGTGGGGCAGTGAAAAGTATTTAAACCACTACACTTCTTATACATCCCACTTACTTCATGCCATTAGCTGAGAACATACAATAATTTGGATTACAGATTCTCCACTAGTCACCATTACATCCAAATAAGAAGCATCCTTAACATGGAAGAATGGAACCTCAATAGTCTGTTTCTAGCCGCTGCAGCCAATCCACCTACACAGGTCATTTGAAGGTCTGCATAACATCAAAATGCTATCAAATCTCTGGTTTAGATCCTTGAAAGCTAATACTGAAACCGCGTCCACTACCCGATCAAGCAGTGCAAAACAAAACTTACACACTTGTTGTCAAAAAGATTTTTCGAAATGTCACCTCTCGTACATCCTTCAATTAGTTTAAGCCTGGACTTCTAGACATCAAAAACAGTTGCTATTTCTTTGCTGTATTAAAGCCTTCATTATTTATTGCACCGCTCTCAATCTGCCCCTCAGCTTTCTCTGCTGCAATGGAAAACAACCCCAGCATCACAATCTGTTACTGTCAAGTTACTCTTTTTTTAGTTCCACATTTTTATGTAATTCAAAATGTCACCAGCTGTCATGATAGTATTCAAACCCATATTCCTAGAACATTAGCCTGGATCATCAATCCAATGAGATGACCACCATGCCACCACCTCCTGTGTGAATAAATAAATGAAGAAGAACAAATTTCAGGGTTACAGAGTTGAGAAATGGGAATAACTGCACTGCTGCTCAAAAGAATTGATGCAAACTCTGTACCAACAGTCCCTTTCTGGGTTGTATTATTTTATGATTCAATGTACTTGAAAACTCATTAGTTCACTTGAGGGACCACAGGTTTGATTTTCACAGTCGGGGAAGACAATAGAAACACAGAAAATAGGGGCTAAGAGTATGTCATTCAGCCCTCCATAGCTGCTCCACCTTTCAGTATGATCATGGCTGCTCTTTCAACTTAGTACCTTGCTCCCACTTTCTGCCCATATCCTTTGTCCCCCAGAACTATACCTACAGAAACATTAAGCCCATGCCTCCTGGCACAGAGATAGGGACACAATAGATGCACCACAAAAAGACTCCATGGAACTTTTAAAATTGCATACCAGCCCGCTAAATTTTTGACAGATCCAATTTTTGACAGAATATTGTTAGCGCCCATAGTCTTGCAGTATCCAGTGCTTCCAACTTTTCTTGATATCATGTGGAATGAATCAAATTGGTTGAAGACTGGCATCTGTGATGCTGGGGACCTCTAGAGGAGTCAGAGATGGCTCACCAACTTGGGTGAGACTGTTGTGAATGCTTCAGCCTTATCTTTTGCATGGATGTGCTGGGCTCTTCCATCATTGACAACAGAGATAACTGTGGGGCCGCCTCCTCCAATGAACTATTTAATTATCCACCACCATTCAAACCTGGATGTGGCAGGACTGCAGAGCTTCGATCTGATCCCTAGGATCGCTTAGTTCTGTCTACCACCTGCTGCTTATGCCATTTGGCAAGCAAGTAGTCCTGATTTATAGTTTCACCAGGTTGATGCCTCATTTTTAGGTTTGCCTGGTGCTATTCCTAGGATCCCTTCCTGCACTTTCCATTCAACCAGGGTTGATCCCTGGCTCAACAGTAATGATTGAGTGGGAGCCATGAGGAACATGAGTCTGAAGATTGTTTTGGTGTAGATTCTGCTGTAGTTGTTGACACATAGTGCCTCATGGATGCCCAGTCTTGAGCTGTTAGATCTTCTTGAAATCCATCCCATTTAGCACTGTGTTGGAACCATGCAACATAAAGTATATTGTCTATGTGAAGGTGGGACTTCATCTCCACAAAGGATATTGGCTGCTAAAAGGGCCTTACCCCATTGTGTTGGAGTCACAAATTAATAATGCATGGCACCTAGAAGACCTAGCAAAACTACAGTCAGTATGAATGGGGGTGGGGGGGTGGGGGTCTTCTGTTGCTTGGAGTCATATCTCATGCAAAGGAAAATGACCATGGTTGTTGAAGGTCAAATCATTTTAGCATCAGGATATTGCTACAGGACTTCCTTCCCTAGGGCCAACCACCTTCAACTACTTCATCAATAACCTTCCCTCCATCGGAATGTGTGAAGCTGGATGCTCATTGAGGATTACACAACTTTCATTATCATTCGTGACTCCTCACACACTGAACTCGTCTGTGTTCAAATGCAGCAAGATCTGGAAAACATCCAATCTTGAGTGACAAATGGGAATAATATTCGCACCTCACAAATTCCAAGCAATGAACATCTCTGGTAAGAGATCATTTAACCACCATCCCTTTATATTCAATAGCATTACCACCTACGTATCACACATTGTCAACATCTTTGAGGTCACCATTGACCAGAATCTGAACTCAGTCACATAAATACTGCGGCTACAAGAGCAGATCAGAGTTAGGAATGGAGGAACCCATGATTTAGTGGTAAAGTCACTAGAGTAGAAATCCAGAAACCCAGGCTAATGTCCTGGCAATAAAAACAGGAAATGCTGGAGAAACTCTGGTAGCATCTGTCAGAGAGAAACAGATTTAATGTTTCCAGTTCAACGATTCTTCTCTAAAACTGAACAGGACTGGAAAATGACAGTATTTAAGCTGTTGATTGTGGGGAGCAAGCAGTGAGTGGAATAGATACAAGATGATCAGAGGATTGGATAGGGTGGACTGTGAGAGCCTTTTTCCTCAGATGGTGACGGCTAGCACGAGGGGACATAGCTTTAAATTGAGGGGTGATAGATATAGGACAGATGTCAGAGGTAGATTCTTTACTCAGAGAGTAGTAAGGGCATGGAATGCCTTGCCTGCGGCAGTTGTAGACTCGCCAACTTTAAGGGCATTTAAATGGTCGTTGGATAAACATATGGATGATAATGGAATAGTGTAGGTTAGATGGGCTTCAGATTGGTTTCACAGGTCAGCGCAACATCGAGGGCCGAAGGGCCTGTACTGCGCTGTAATGTTCTATGTTCTATAATGAGGGCGCCCCAGCATCTGGATTATCTCTGACTCTTCCTTGACTTCTTGGTTTCCATTTCTGGGAATAGACTCTCCAGCAAAATCAACTAAAACTCACCAACTTTTGCCTTGACTACACTTCCACACACCCTTCTTCCTGCAAGGACTCCATTTAATTCCCTACTTTCTCCATCACAGGGGTACTTCCAAAATGTCGTCCAGCGTGTCTGGCCATGTTATTTTCTTGTTGCAGTCTGTCACCAAGGTAATGGTGGATTGTGCCTTGTGGGTATCCATTCCTTTTAAAAACTACGTATAAGTGCTCCTGTTCTGCTTTGCACAATTCCAGGTTGTTACAGTGTGTTGTGTCCAGACAGTCTAGTCATCCTACCGTACATCAGAGACATATCAGACTACTCAGACTACTCAGACCCCTAGGCATCAGGGTGGCCCACAAACCAACAACCACCCTGTGTCAGCTACTGACAAATGTAAAGGATCCCATACCCACAACCAATAAAAATAACATAACATACAAAATACCATGCAAGGACTGTGAGAAGTAGGCCAAACTGGAAGAAAACAGACAATAAGGATACACGAACACCAACCAGCCACCAAGAGACAAGACCAATTCTCACTGGTCTCAATACACACGGACAAAGGAGGACACGAATTTGATTGGGACAACACATCCATAATAGTACAAGCTAACAAGAGTCATGCCAGGGAATTCCTGGAGACCTGGCATCAAACCGGAACTCCATCAGCAAGCAGACAGAACTAGGTCCAATACATAAACTACTGAAAAACAGAACCGGAAGTGATGCCCACCACCCCTGCAGACCGAGGCATATAAATAACAAGCAGGACACAACACCAACGCATCAACGGAGGTGCACTGACGATGTTACCTAGCAGGGTGACGAAACGTCTGCAATCAAACACACTGGCTCAGCGAACAAGTCTACAACCTCATCCACAACCCAAGCAACAAATGTTCTCAAAAACTTTAGATGAAAATTAAACTTTAAACAACTATTTTTAGTGAGACATTATTCAGCCCAACCGATGGGGCTGGTAGTTGCTGGGACAAATTTGCATCTGGCAAGAATAATCTTCTCCTCCTCAAGCAGTCCCTCGAGACCAAGATACCTGTCTTCCCACTCCTTAGCTGTGGAGTCCTGGGGCAACTGAACAGGCCAATGTTGGATCCACACAACCTGCCAATGGTGGCATCTGAAGAGACCAGTGCCGAGATCTTCCAGTTTTTGTATACTCCTGGCCTCTGGCTGGGCCTGCTGGAGAGCCTTGAGGTTGTCGGCACTTCCCCAAATACTTCTTGTCTAGTTTGGCTGACTTTGGGCAACAGGCTCCCAAAGTCAGGAGTAATACTGCATTTTTTTTCAGTGAGACTTTGAGGGTGTCCTTGAAGTTTTTTTTTTCCTCTCTACCCTCCCAGTAAACATGTCATGACAGAGTTCAGATCACTTGTCCTCTAAATTATTGTTGCACCCAAAATGCTGCTTCCATTGATGTGTGCAAAGGTAACCTGATCCCTTTGTAGACCAACAAATCTCAATCCAGCACCATTTAAATGATACTCTGCCATTCTGTTTTGCACAACAAAGAGGACAACTTAACACTTAACTATACTTTACTGCATAGAGTCACAGAGTCATACAGCACAGAAACAGACCCTTTGGTCCAACCAGTCCATGCCAAACATAGAACAATACAGCGCAGAACAGGCCCTTCAGCCCTCAATGTTGCGCCGACCTGTGAACTAATCTAAGCCCATCCCCCTACACTATCCCATCATCCATATGCTTATCCAAGGACTGTTTTAATGCCCCTAATGTGGCTGAGTTAACTAAACATAATCCCAAACTAAGCTAGTCCCACTTGCCTGCTCTTGGCCCATGTCCCTCCAAACCTTTCCTATTCGTGTACTTATCCAAATGTCTTTTAAACATCATACTTGTACCTGCATCTATCACTTCCTCAGGAAGCTCATTCCACACGCAAATCACCCTCTGTGTAAAAAATTTGCCTCATATCTATTATAAATCTCTCTCCTCTCACCTTAAAAATGTGACCCTAGTCTTGAAATCCCCCATCCTAGGGAAAAGACCACCATTAGCTCTATCTGTACTTCATATTATTTTATAAGCTTCTATCAGGTCACCGCTCAACCTCCTACGCTCTAGTGAAAGAAGTCCCAGTCTATCCAGCCTTTCTCCATAACTCAAATCTTCCATACCTGGCAACATCCTGGTAAATCTCTTCTGAACCTTCTCCAGCTTGATAATATCCTTCCTGTAACTGGGCGAGCAGAACTGAACACAGTATTCCAGAAGAAGCTTCACCATTGTCCTGTACAGCATCATGACCTCCTATACTCAAAGGACTAATCAATGAAGGCAAGCTGCCAAACGCTTTTTTAACAATCCTATCTATACGTGATGCAAACTTCTTTGAATTATGTACCTGCACCCCTCGGTCACAATGTTCTACAACACTACCTAAGGCCCCACCATTAATTATATAAGCCCTACCCTTATTTGTTGTACCAAAATGTATTTATCCAGACTGAACTCAGTCTGCCATTTTTCTGCCCATTGACCCATTTGATCAAGATCCCTCTGTAAACTTAGAAAAACATCTTCACTGTCTACTATGCCACCAATTTTTGTGTCTTCCACAAACTTATTAACCATGCTTTCTCTGTTCTCATCCAGATCATTTATACAAATGACATACAAAAGAAGACCGAGAACCGAACCCTGTGGAACACCGCTGGTCTCAAGCCCTCAGTCCAAAAAACAACTCTCCACCATTACTCTGTTTTCTGTTGTTAAGCCAATTATGTATCCAATTGGCAAGCACACCCTGAATCCCATGTGACCTAACTTTATTAATTAGTCTGCCATGCAAAACCTTGTCAAAGGCTTTACTGAAATCCAAATAAACAACGTCTACTGCTCTGCCATCATCAATCTTTTTGGTAACTTCCTCAAAAAAAATGAATCAAGTTCATGATTCTCCTCATACAAAACAATGCTGACTATCCCTAATCAATTTTTGCCCCTGTAAATGTCCACAAATCCTATCTTTTATAATCACTCCCAACAATCCACCCACAACTGAAGTCAGACTCACAGGTCTAAAGCTCCCTGGTTTCTCCTTACAACGTTTCTTAAACAAAGGTACAACATTAGCCACCCTCCACTTATCAGTCATCTTGTTTATATCTGTCAGCCCGGGCTCCCTGATTGGACCAGATTAACAGCCCCCAATCAGGGAACTCATATTGTATGAAGTCAACCTGACTGACCTTGTTACAATCACTACACCCCTCAACCTTCCTAGCTTGCTCTCCTTCCTAAATGTGATGTACCCTGTGGGCCGTGCACCATGAATTTTGCCCACTTAATCGATTTGCCTTAATCACCTTGAAGATTCCATGTTTTCCTCACCACTGAGAATCCTACTTAATTTTGTGTCATCAGGCAACTTGGAAATATTATATTTGAATTGATATATATTGTGAATAACTGGATCTCAGGCAATGATTCCTGCAGTACTCCATGAGTCAACGCTTTCCGTGCTTAAAATGGCCCATTTATTCTGACTGTTTCTTATTTTTAACTAATCCTCAATCCATGCCAGTTTATTATCCCAATCCTATGGGCTTTGATTTTGCACAATAATCTTATCTGGAATTTTATCAAAAGCCTTCTGAAAATCCAAATACACATCCTCTGGTTTCCCCTCATCTATTTTACTAGTAACATCCTACGGGCACTGACAACATTGTGTAGAGAAGACTGGTGCTTCAGAATTACCCATATCATTGAGCCAAGCTGTTCCAGTACAGCTAAACATTTATTCACCCAGGTATGCTCAGACCACACAAAAAAAATACTGTATCAACTTGCCCAATTACTTTTGATCAGCTGCAAAGTGATGAAAGTTCGTGTGGATAGCACTGTCAAACAACACATATGTGTCAAAAATAGCTAATTTATGCTGAATTTGGGTTCCTCCAGGGTCACTCGAACTCATAACAGCCTTGATCCAAATGTGGACAAAAGAGCTGAACTCCACAGAGGAGGTGACAGTGACTGCCTTTCACATTTAGGCAGCATTTAATTGAAGACAGCATCAGGAGCTCTCTTAAAATTGACGTTAATGAGAATGGGGGAAAGCTTTTCCCTAGTTGGGAGTCAGACCTAGCAAAAAGGAAAGACCATTCAGGTTATTGGAAACCTAACATCACTGCCAGAGGACATTGCTACATGGGTTCTTCAGTGTAGTGTCCTAGATGTAACTAACTTGGGTCATTTCATCAACCACATTCCTTGCATCATAAAATCATAATTAGGGATTTCTATCAATGCCTGTACAATCAATGCTCCTTTCTATCATGAATCCACAGATACTGAGCAATCCCTTTATCTGCAACAAGACCTCCACATTTAGGCTTATAAATGACAAGTAATAGTGGCATTACACAAGTATCAGGCAATGGCCATCTCCAAGACAGAATCTAACCACCTGTACTCAACAATACAATGGCATTAACATCACTAAATTTTCCACTGTCAACATCCGAGGGGTTACCATTGACCAGAAAATGAACTGGACCATCCACATAAATGCTTTGTCATGTCACAGCTGAGAATCCTGCAGAGAGCAACTCACCTCCTTACTCCCCAAAGCTGATCCACCATCTACAAGGAACAAGTCAAGAGTGTGATGGAATATTCATAGTTCAGATCATAGAATCCCTACAGTGTGGAAACAGGCCCTTTGGCCCAACAAGTCCACAATGACCCTCAGAGCATACCACCCAGGTTCATCCCCCTCTAACCCACCTAATCTACACATCCCTGAACATTACGGCCAATTTAGCATGGCCAATCCACTTATCCTGCACATCTTTGGATTGCAGAAGGAAACCAGAGCACCCGCAGGAAACCCACGAAGACACAGGGAGAATGTGCAAACTCCACACAGACAGTCGCCCAAGAGTGGAATCGAACCGAGGTTCCTGGCGCTGAGAGGCAACAGTGCTAACCACAGTGCCAGCATGCCATCCCTCTAGTTGACTGGATTAATGCAGCTCCAACAACATGCAAGAAGCTCGACAACATCCTACAAAAAGCAGACAATGATCTGCACACCAACCACAATCTTAAACCTTGATGACCTCCACCACCAATATCCAATTACACCCAGATGTTCAATGCACATGATGCAATATTTCAACTCACCAACCTCCTGCGTCAGCTCCTTCCAAAATTATGATGTCTACCAACAAAAAGAGAAAGCTATTAGAAATGTGAGAACAAGTTCCCTCCAAAGATACATACCATCCTGAATTGGAACGACATGGTCAAAGCATGGGACTCCTGTCCTAACAGCAGTGGGTGTATCTGCAATAGATGGACTTCACTGGTTCAAACTGGCAACTCACAACCATCTTCTTAAGAGCATTCGGAGATGAGCAATAAGTGTTCACCTTGCCACAAAAGAATAATCAAGTCTAAGGTGCATTACAACTCAATACACTAAGTCCCTTGCTTTGCCACTAAGTTCATGGTTAGCCTATTTCAACTTCACTTTTTTGCACGATCCCAACATCCCCTGGTACCAATCACAAAAAGACTGTTGTCTAGAAAATAGTCAACTGGGGAACATTAACATCTCTCTTGGGGTAAAATTCCAAATGCTGACAACACTTTTAAGTAAAGAAATAGCCCCTTACCTCAGTACTGATTCATTAGCTCTACATTCCGAGATTTTGGCACCGTATTCTAAAGTCCCCAGCTAAAGAAAGATTTTTTCAGCATTTATCCTCTAAATCCCTCAATAATTTTATGTACGTTAATAGGATCACCAGCAATTCTTCTACATTCCAGATGACATATACTCTTCACTGGACAATCTCCTCACTCCAGCAACCAGTGTAGTGAACTTTTACTGAACTTCCTCTAGGGCAATGGATTTCCATTCTTTTGGGCAAGAGATTTCTATTTTGATTAAAATGAACAAATAGAAACAATCAAAGATGCAAATATCAACTATCTCCAGTAATTGTCAATCCCACAAAGAAGATAAGTACAGCAGCATTCGACGACAAACAATATACACCCTGTACGTTATGTGGATCAATAATTTGCCCTTTGTATATTACAAATTGTTATTTTGGCATTTAACAGAAGTCTCATCTTGCAAGTTAAGAAAACAGAAATGGGCTGACAAAAGTAGTAAACATTGTTTGTCCACACATTTAAGCAATGTAGCAAATCACAAACAAACCCACACAACAGGGTTCATGGAATCCTCTCTCACCTGCCAACAGAAGAATATCCCCTAAGAGAGTACAAGTATGGAAAACTGTGCAGTTTCCAACAGTTCCTCAATGACAGTTATTGGACCAAATGACCAGCTATTCGTATTTTGTGTATTAGGTTCATTTCCGATACAATTTGGGGCAATTCAAGGAAGGTGATGGCCTAGTGGTATTATCTCTAGACAATTAATCCAGAAACTCAGCTAATGTTCTGGGAGCCCAGCTTCAAATCCCACAAAGGCAGATAGTGGAATTCGAGTTCAATAAAATAAAACTAGAAAGAATCTACTGATGACTACTAAATCATTGTTGATTGTCAGGAAAAACCCAGCTGGTTCACTAATACCCTTAAAGGAAGGAAATCTGCAATCGTCACCTGGTCTGGCCTACATGTGACCCCACAGCAATATGGTTGACTCAACTGCCCTCTGAAATGGCCTAGCAAGCCATTCAGTTGTACCAATCACTACAAAGTCTCAAAGAAATGAAACCAGGCAGATGACCTGGCATAGACCTAGGCCCCAGAAAAGACAACAGCAGAAAGAACTGTGTTAGCACCGCAACGTACTCCTTACTAACAACTTGGGTCTAGTGCCAAAACTGGGAGAGCTGTCTCACAGAGTAATTAAGCAGCAGCTTGACACAGGCATACTCACGGAATCATACCTTACAGACAATATCTCAGACACCACCAATACCATCTCTGGATATGCCCTGTCCCACCGGCAGAGCAGATCCAGCAGAGGTGGTAGCACAGTGGTATATACAGGAGGGAGTTGCTCTGGGAGTCCTCAGCATTGACTCCAGACCCCATGAAGTTTCGTGGCTTCAGGTTAAACATAGGCAAGGAAACCTCCTGCTGATTACCATGTACCATCCTCCCTCAGCTGATGAATCAGAACACCTCCACGCTGAGCAACACTTACAGGAAGCACTGAGCATGGCAAGGGCACAAGATGTATATTGAGTGGGGGATTTCAACGTCCAACACCAAAAGTGGCTAGGCAGCAGTACTCCAGATTGAGCTGGCTGTGTCCTAAAGGACATTGCCGCTAGACTGGGTCTGCAGCAGGTGGTGAGGGAATCAACAGGTGGGAAAAATGCTTGACCTCATTCTTACCAATCTGCCAGCTGCAGATGCTTCTGCATATGACAGTAAGAGCGACCACTGCACAGTCCTTAGGGAGACCAAGGCCCACCTTCACACTGAGAATAATCTCCTTCATGTTGTGTGGAACAATCACTGCGCTAAATGGGACAGACTTCGCACAGATCTAGCAACTAAAGACTGGACACCCATGAGGCACTGCGGGCCATCAGAAGCAGCAGAACTGTACTCCAGCACAATCTATAACTTCATGGCTTGGCATATTCCCCACTCAACCATTACCATCAAGCCAGGGGATCAAACCTGGTTCAATGGAGAGTGCAGGAGAGCATGCCAGATTTAGCACCAGGCATACCTGAAGATGAGGTATCAACCTGGTAAAGCCACCAAACAGGACACCTTGAATACCAAACAGTGAAAGCAGCAAGTGATAGCCAGTTAAGCAATCCCACAACCAACAGATCAGATCTAAGCCCTGGAATCCTGCCACATCCAGTCGTGAATGGTGGTGGACAATTAAACAACTCACCGGAGGAGGCGGCTCCGCAAATATCCCCATCCACAATGATGAAAGAGCCCAGCACATCAGTGCAAAAGATAAGGCTGAAGCACTTGCAGCAATCTTCAGCCAGAAGCATCGAGTGGATAATCCAACTCAGCCTCCTCTAGTGGTCCCCAGCATTACAGATACCAGTCTTCAGCCAATTTGACTCACTCCATGTGACATCAAGAAAGGGTCGGAGACACGAGATGCTGCAAAAGCTTTGGGCCCTGACAACATTCCAGCAAAGTACCGCAGACTTGCACTTCAGAATTTGCTGTTCCCCGAGCCAAGATATTCCAATACAATTACAACATTGCCTACCCGACAATGTGGAAAATTGCCCAAGTATACGTATTCCTCGCCCCTACCACTCTCTTAGTAAAGAACCTATCTCTGACGTCTCCCCTATATCTACCTCCACTCACTTTAAAACTATGCCCCCTCGTAATAGCCAGCTCCACCCGAGGAAAAAGTCTCTGGCTGTCTACTCTGTCTACTCTATCTATACCTCTGATCATTTTGTACACCTCTATCAAGTCACCTCTCATCCTTCGTCGTTCTAAAGAGAAAAGCCCTAGCTCTCTCAACCTTTCTTCGTAAGAGCTTCCCTCCATTCCAGGCAACATCCTGGTAAATCTCCTGTGCACCTTTTTCTAATGCTTCCACATCTTTCCCTGTAATGAGGCGACCAGAACTGGACACAATACTCCAGATGTGGCTGAACCAGGCCTTTTTTATAGCTGGAGCATAACTTCATGAATCTTGAACTCGATCCCTCTATTAATGAAAGCTAACACACCATACGCCTTCTTAACAACTCTATCCACCTGGGTGGCAGCTTTCAGGGAGCTGTGGACATGAACCCAAGATCCCTCTGCTCCTCCACACTGCCAAGAATCTTTCCATTAACCCTGTATTCTGCTTTCAAGTTTGTCCTTCCAAAATGAATCCCCTCACACTTTTCAGGGTTAAACTCCATCTGCCACTTCTCAGCCCAGCTCTGCATCTTATCAATGTCCCTTTGTAAGTTAGAACAGCCCTCCGCCCTATCCACAACTCGACCCACCTTCGTATCATCCGCGAACTTACTAATCCACCCTTCCATTTCTACATTCAAATTATTTACAAAAATCACAAATAGAAGAGGACCCAGAACAGATCCTTGTGGTACACCACTCATAACTGAGCACCATGTTGAATATTTTCCATCCTCTTTGTCTTCTAAGGGTCAGTCAATTCTGAATCCAATCTGCCACATTTCCCCCTATCCCAGGCCTCCTTACTTTCTGCATGAGCCTACCATGGGGAACCTTATCAAACACCTTACTTAAATCTATGCATACCACATCCACTGCTCTACTTTCGTCCATGTGTTTGGTCACCTCTTCAGAGAAGGCATGATCTACCCCTCACAAATCCATGCTGACTATCACAAATCAAACCGTGCCTATCCAAGTGATCATAAATCCTATCTCTGAGCCTTTCCAATAATTTGCGCACCACTGAAGTAAGACTAACTGGCCTGTAATTTCCAGGGTTATCCCTGTTCCCTTTTTTGAACAAGGGAATGACGTTTGCCACTCTCCAATCTTCCAGCACTATACCTATGGACAGTGAGGACGAAAAGATCATTACCAAAAGTCCTGTGATCTTTTCCCTCGCTTCCCATAGAATCGTTAGATAAATCCCATCAGGCCTGGGGGACTATCTTCAAGTTCCTCAAAATTCCTTGTACATCTTCCTTACTAACATCCACCTCCTCTAGCCTACCAACCTGTTTCACCCTGTCTTCCCCTACAACTAGGTCCCTCTCAGTTGTGAAAACTGAAGAAAAGTATTCATTAAGGACCTCTCCTATCTCTTTAGACTCCGTGCACAAATTCCCTTTACAATCCTTGATCGGCCCTACCCTTTCTCTGGTCATTCTCTTATTCCTCACGTACGTCGTTCGACCTCTCTTGAGAACCAAGGCTCCCTCACTCAACCGCATCTTCCCTGTCTGCTAGGGACAAACATGTCGAGCACATGCAGTATGCAATCCTTAAACAATCTCCACATTTCAATAGTGCTCTTCCCTCACAGCATCTGTTCCCGTTTTATGTTACCCAGTTCTTGCCTAACAGAATTATAATTACCAATTATAAACCTTACCCTGACGTACCTATCCATTTCCATGACTATTATAAAAGGAACAGAATTATGATCGCTACCGCCAAAATGCTCTTCTACCAACAGGTCTGACACTCGGCCCGGTTCATCGCCAAGCACCAAATCCAAAGTGGCCTCTCCTCGTGTTGGTCTATCTACATACGGTGTCAGGAATCCTTCCTGAACACACTGACAAAATCCGCTCCATCTAAACTATTACAACTAAAAAATTTCCAATCAATATTTGGAAAGTTGAAGTCACCCATGACTACAACCCTGTGACATCTGCACCTTTCCAGTATCTGCCTCCCAATCCGCTCCTCCACTTCTCTGTAACTATTAGGGGGGTCTGTAAAAATCCCCCAAAGTGACTGCTCCTTTCTTGTCCCTGACCTCAACCCAAACTGACTCTGTAGCCATATCATTCTCGAACTGCCTTTCAGTAGCTGCTCTATTAGCCCTGCCCAGCAATGCCATTCCCCCACTTCTTTTACCATCCTCTCTATTTCTTTTAAAGCATCTGAATGCCGGAACTTCCAACAACCATTCCTGTCCCCGAGTTACCCAAGTTTCTGTAATGGTCACAACATCGTACTTCCAAGTACTGACCCATGTTCTAAGTCCATCCGCCTTATTTCTGATACTTCTAGCATTGAAGTATACACACTTCAAACCATCCCTGTGTCCACAATTACGCTCCATCGACTGCTTTTCTTTACTAACAACCTCACTCCCTCTCGTGTCTGTTGGAAGGTTGAATACCTCATCCTCTGAATTACAAATCCAGTTTCCCACCCCCTGCCAATCTAGTTTAATTATTCTATTATTTAAGTCTGGAGCTAGAAGACTTTGTTTTTCCTCTTTTATTTCCCGTTTTCTCACAAATGAATATAAAACAAATTCTTGGTTATTGCCCGTCCAGCATAATGGTAGCTTATTTCTTTGCTCTTCCACTGATAATATGAAATTCTACGGTTGCCAAACACTATCCAATTACTTACCCAATTGTGTTTTCACCCAGTGTCCAGTGTTCATTCCATCGAAGACAAGTGTTTTGAAATAGGAGTGAAAACTCTGTTTATTCTATTATTTAAGTCTGGAGGTAGAAGACTTTGTTTTTCCTCTTTTATTTCCCCCTTTCTGCAGTTTTTTTTAATCTTAACTGAGACTTAGCCAGAGGAGAATGAAGGAGTGAAGGCCATCACTGACGTGTCCCAGACTAAGTTGATGTGGGAGGAGCAAGTCCCGGAGTAGAAGCAGCAAGCACTGGAGTGGAGGCCAGTGCGGAGAGGCGAGTCCCACAGAGGAGGCCAGCTCAGGGGAAGCAAGTCCCAGAGTGGAGGCAACCTCAGGGAAAGTGAGTTCTGGAGCAGAAGCGAGGCCCTGCGGATTGGAAGGAAGGTCTCGAGGTTTGAAGCCCAGTGCGGTCTAGACACTCTGCCCGGGTGGTCTGGAGACTCAGTGCTGGAACAGACTTGGTGAAAAAGGCTAAAATTCGAGTACTGACACACACAGAATCCCTACAGTGTGGAAACAGGCCCTTTGGCTCAACAAGTCCACACTGACCCTTGGAGCATCCCACCCAGACCCATCCCCCTATAACCCACACATCCCTGAACACTATGGCCAATTTAGCCTGGCCAATCCACCCACCCTGCGCATCTTTGGACTGTGGGAGGGAACTGGAGTACCCGGAGGAAACGCATGCAGACTCCACACAGACAGTCACCCAAAGGTGGAAGTGAACCCAGGTCCCTGGCACTGTGAGGACACAGTGCTAACCACTGAGCCACCCTGTCTCCCTAGCAGGTTCATTCCAAACGAACAGCCCAGGATGCAGTACTGATCAATAATTATTACAGGACTGCAAAGCATCGTCAGTAAAAGAGTACTTGTTAAAAAATTTCTTTATTCTTATGCTGAACTTTTATTTATTATTCTTTCAAGTCTGTAACATATACATAAATATCTGTACCTACTACCCTGCATCTAAGACAGCGCCGAAGCGGAGACAATTCAAACTTTTCACTGCACTCAGTCGGGTGGACACGACAATAAAGCTAATTCAAGTCAATGATTTTAATGCTTCACCATATATATATCTATGATCAAGAACACAGAACTAAATTCATACCTGGCAGCCATCTCATCCATATAGCAGTTTCATAAAGTATAATATATGCATATTAATAATGCCATCAGTTGAACACAGTAAATTCTAAGAATTATAGATCACAGAAGTTAACAATGTAAAATTAACTACCATTACAGAAACAGATGGAATGTGATACCTGAAACAGATCTCATGCTTATTTTGGAAAAATAGCAACCTGCCAACTACTGGCCAACTAAGCTTTCTTAAATGATAGCTCTGCCACTGGTATTTATTACCAACAGATTTTATTGGCACATCTTATTGCAGTTAGGCATCAGGACATAAGCAGTTTTATTAATTAAGACCTTTGTAAGTATTTACTACTGCTTCCTTAGACCATTTTAACTCATACCTTTCAATCATCTGTACATCTTAATGAGATGCAACGTTCATTTCCTTGCACGTCTTCTTGACTGCTTTCTCAATGACAAAATTGAAAATAACTACCAATTAATTCTTCAGGGTTGCATATCAGTGCATTTCATGGACAGATAAAACACACTTGTCATTTGGGATATTTTTTACTGCACTTCAAGATCACATGAACGCGCCATGTTCATTATTTTCCTGCAGAGATTTTATTATGCACACTTAGTGAAAATCAGACATTTTGTTGCAAAATCTGGAACTCATCTAAACATTTTAATATGTTACTTAGATCATACATTTAGTGAATACACCCAAGGTAAAGAGCTGTGAACTCTTCCACTAAACAAATATGACAACTTAAACAGCACTCAAGAAAATACTAATTAGTGAATATTATTCACCAGATATTGCAACTACTGCAGAACAGTGACTAACCATTTAACAAAACAATTGTTGCAGTTACACAAATGGGCAGAATAAAAATCAAAAGTGTATTTGACTTCAAGTATCATCACACTTTTTTGAAAAAAAAAGGTGCAGGTCAGACACCAGAAAGTGAGATTTGGTAGGAATGCTTTCACATCATCATTGTTTTAAAACTAACAATTAAAAGAAATTGTTATGATCTTCCTGCAGTTGGTGAAGGGAATCCTGGCAATGCTACAAGACACCACCGTTGCAGCATCCAGATCATAGAATCCCTACAGCCTGGAAACAGGCCAAATCAAGTCCACATTGGCCATCTGAAGCACCCAGTCCCATCCGCCCGCAACCTATCCCTTAATTGTGCAATTCCCATGGCTAATTCACCTAGCCTACACTTCCCTAAACACTTTGTGCAATTTATCATGGCCAATTCACCTATCCTGCACATCTTTGGGCTGTGGGAGGAAACTGGAGCATCTGGATAAAATCCACATAGACACGGGAAGAACATGCAAATTCCACAGTCACCCGAGGCAGGAATCAAACCCGGGTCCCTGGTGCTGTGAGGCAGCAGTGCTAACCTCTCTGCAACCAGATATAAGAGGTCGTATTAAAGATGAGCCCTGAAGACCTCAGGCAATTTTTTACTGAAGATCTCAACCAAGTCCTTGGACTGAAATAAGGTAAGAGTTGGACTAATATAAAAAGATCATTTTTCCAAATTCATTCAGAAGAATAAGATGCTCAAACT
This sequence comes from Ginglymostoma cirratum, assembly GCA_024137785.1. NCBI lineage: Eukaryota > Metazoa > Chordata > Chondrichthyes > Orectolobiformes > Ginglymostomatidae > Ginglymostoma > Ginglymostoma cirratum. The sequence continues at coordinate 80,379,560 of JAHRHZ010000012.1, forward strand.
GACAAAGGTAACAAAATATTAATACCCACATTACAGTGTAGAACTGTGCCAACTTTAAACAGATTAAGCATCAAACACAGATAGCTTAAGAGAGATACCATCAGATGCTTATGACAAAAATTAAAGTGACCTACAATGAATATCCCTCTGATTGTGACAAAGGTCTAGATTCTTTGGTACTTGCCACCAATATTTCACGAAATAAATGTATCACATTTAGCACAGTTGAATTAATCTATGGCCATGTTATCCATCATAATGGATCAAATCTTGTTTTTGGACAGAAACATGAAATATCGATGCTAAACTGCATGCCTATGTTTCTGGAGACACTCTCAGGAGTAAGCATAGTAGCAATGGAGCCTTTAAAAACTTCACAGACAACGATCAAAGAATGGGCAAATAAGCATATTGAAACAAAAACATTTCAAACAGGAGATGAAGTGTTGGCATTGTTACTTTTATGGGGTTGGGGGATGGGGTGAGGGGTGAAACCTCTGAATGCAAGGTGTAAATCCAATTTTGACACATGCTTCACGAATAAGCTTCATTCATAACAAATAGTTTATTTTTAGTTAATTAAAGAAGTCTGTTTATGTTTCTTTTATTTTTGATCGTAAACTAAAGTGAAGCAATTGTCCATTTCAGCAACTGAATCAATGGACTGACAATAATCGTGCAACTCGTGGAGTAGTAGGGTTTTGATTTTCATGTACTGGTCTTGCCCAATTTGTAACACTTGCCTATCTTACTGTCACTTTGGATTCTGAAGCACCTGGGGCTAGGTGCACTAATATTGCCCCTTTTAATGTAAATGTTATTCAATACTCTGTTTGTCTCAGATGGGTGCTCTGATTATAAACTAGCACAAATGGATTGATTTTTATTGATTTTCCAGGCTTATTAAAGTACGTGGATTAAAACTACATATAAATTGAAATGATGACAGAAGAAATCATGAACAAACTGTACACTTTTGCCAGACAATGTATTAGTTTGAAATATGTTGTCACACTGGAAAGACGCACTGAGTTAAGATCCCCAGCTATAAGCTTTGGGGCTCCTCCTGTCATGTTTGCAGATAACACAAACATAAAAGGGCAGAAGTAAAAAAAAAAACCTTAAAAACTAAGAAATTACAAAAGAAGTCTCAAATCAGAAAGCCAGTAAAGAAATTGGACCAAGAATGATGAAGCACAGCTGATGGGCAGATGTTACACACCTGAAGAATAAACTGGAATATACAGTTTGATGAATGGTGCCAAACCAGCTATGGGGGAAACTATGGAAAGAAGTATTGTAATCAAAGCACACTTATTACATCACCATGAAAGGGATTCATAAAAGAGAGCACTAAGCTAACAAAATCAGAAATTGCTGGAAAAGCTTAGCCAGTCTGGCAGCATCTGTGGAGAGAAATAATTTCCTATTTACAGCATCTGCACTAAGCTATATTGCTAAACAAGAACAGTACAAACATTGCAGACATTATGAAGGTGAAGAGATATTAAATTCTGATAAAAACCAGAGCTCAAATAGTGCAATCTGATATAGCTATGAAGGTACAAAGAAACAGCTAAGTTCTGGAAGCATGGCACATGAAGGCCATTAGATCAAATCACTGCATCAGTGAATTGAATCATATGGCAAAGTTGGAAAAAACCCTCTCCAGTCTTCAAAATGTATTGAATAAGAGAAGATTTTACACACTAATTAAGGAATTATGTCAGGAAGCACTTCTTCAAAGTGAATAACACCTAGAATGATTTTCCAGACAGAATGGTAAATGCCAAGTTTCAGGAATTCAGACCCAAATCTCGATTCTCCCCTCCCCTTCTTTGAGATACTTCTTAAAATCCATGTTATTGATCAAACTTTTAAAATACTCTTCCTAATATCTCTGCCTTTGGTTTGCCATTCCTGTCTATGGTGATTGCACTTCTATGAAATGACTTGGGATGTTTTCTCCAACAATTTCCAATAACGTTGCAATTATTCAATAGGCAGTCCAGAGATTTGAAATAAGAGCAGTTTACAGGAAAGGGCAAGCTAGAATTCTTGCCCTTTTGGGAATAAAATGCAACTATAAGCTGCCCTCAGAGAATAAAAGGCACATAAATGTCAAAAATGAACAGAGTAACAACATAAAATAGGAGTTGAGCTGGATGAACACAGCAGGCTAGGCAGCATCAGAGGAGCAGGAAAGCTGATGTTTCGGGTCTGGACCCTTCTTCAGAAATGGGGTAGGGACAGGGAGCTCTGAAATAAATGGGGGGTGGGGGGGATGATGGAACGTGGATAAAGGAGCAGATAGGTGGAGAGAAGACAGACAAGTCAAGGACGCGGGGATGGAGTCAAGGAGGTGAGTGTAGGTAGGGAGTTGGGATGGGGGTTGGTCAGTAGGAGGGAGGGAGGGAGGGGCGGATAGGTGGGAGAAAAAACAGACAGGTCAAGGAGACAGGTACAACCTGGGCTGGTCTTGGGATAGGGTCGGGGATGGGGAGATTTTGAAACTTGTGAAGTCCACATTAAGACCACTGGGCTGCAGGGTTCCCAAGTGAAGTATGAGGTGCTGTTCCTGCAGCCTTCGGGTGGCATCGTTGCAGCACTGGAGGAGGCCTAGGATGGACATGTCATCCAAGGAGTGGCAGGGGGAGTTGAAGTGGTTCGCGACTGGGAGGTGCAGTCGTTTGTCACGAACCAAGCATAGGCGTTCCACAAAGCAGTCTCCAAGCCTCCGCTTGGTTTCCCCGATGTACAGGAGGCCACTTCGGGAACAGCGGATACAATATACCACATTAGCAGATGTGCAGGTGAACATCTGTTTAATGTGAAAGGTTTTCTTGGGGCCTGGGTGGGGGGTGAGGGGGAGGTGGTGGGGCAGGTGTAGTACTTCCTGCGGTTGCAGGGAGAAGTGCCAGGGTTGGTCCAAAGATGTGCAGGCTAGGTGGATTGGCCAGGCTAAATTACCCATCGTGTTCAGGGATGTGTAGCTTAGGTGGATTATAGGGGAATGCTCTGAGAGTCGGTGTGAACTTGTTGGGCCGAAGGGCCTGTTTCTACACTGTAGGGATTTTAAAAAACTCTTCTTGTGCTGTAGAAGAGTCATATTGGACTTAAAATATGCCCCAAAATTTGGTGCCCGGTGTCTAACATGGAGCTGCTTAGCAGAAAGCGGCAAGTTGAAGTAACCACAAGTTGAAGTTGAAGTAGCGGCAAATAACCACACAAATTTTCATTTCTCAAAATCTAGCTTGTTTGGCTCATTCAGCAAGGTAGAAAGCTCAATATTAAGAAAGTGAATTGGGCCACTCATCAGATGTTTAGCAACCAGGGGTACTAATATCCTGGGTGGGAAATTTGCTAGTGCTATTCGGGTGGATTTAAACGAGCTCAGCAGGGGCATGGGAACCTGTGGTAGAGTTCCAGTACACAGGAGGATGAGAGAAGGGAGGACATGGACAGGATTTCACCATCACAGGAGTGTGCTGGCAGACAGCAAGCTGGTTTGAAGTGTGTCTACTTCAACACCAGGAATATCCGGAATAAGGTAGGTGAGCTTGCAGCATGGACAGGTACCTGGGACTTCAATGTTGTGGCCATTTCAGAGACGTAGATAGAGCAGGGTCAGGAATGCATGTTGCAGGTTCCAGGGTTTAGATCTTTCATAAAGATCAGGGAAGGTGGTAAAAGAGGGGGGGGGTGTAGCTTTGTTAGTCAAGGACAGTATAACGGTGGCTGAAAGAACTTCTGACGAGGACTTGTCGACTGAAGTGGTATGGGCTGAGGTCAGAAACAGGAGAGGAGAGGTCACACTGCTGGGAGTTTTTTATAGGCCTCTGCAAAGTTCCAGGGATGTGGAGGAGAGGATCAGCAAAACGATTCTGGGCAGGACTGAAAGGAACAAGGTGGTCATTATGGGAGACTTTAACTTCCCCAACATTGACTGGAAATGCTATAACTCTAGTACATCGGATGGATAGGTTTTTGTCCAATGTGTGCAGGAGGCTTTCCTGACACAGTATGTCGAAGGGCCGACAAGAGGGGAGGCCACACTGGATCTGGTACTTGGTAATGAACCAGGCCAGGTGTTTGATTTAGTAGTAGGTGAGCACTTTGGAGAGAGTGACCATAATTCGGTTACGTTTAGTTTAGCGATGGAAAGGGATAGGAACATGCCACTGG
>JAHRHZ010000012.1:80383754-80506548 GCA_024137785.1 Ginglymostoma cirratum
CAGACATAGGTGGATGGGTTAGTAAGTTTGCAGATGACACTAAAGTCAGTGGAGTGGTGGACAGTGTGGAAGAATGTTGCAGGTTGCAGGGAGACTTGGATAAACTGCAGAATTGGGCTAAAAGGTGGCAAATGGAGTTCAATGCAGATAAATGTGAGGTGATGCACTTTGGGAAGAGTAGTAGGAAAGCAGAATACTGGGTCAATGGAAAGATTCTTGGTCGTGTGGATGTGCAGAGGGATCTTGGTGTCCAGGTACAGAGATCCCTGAAAGTTGCCACCCAGGTTGATAGTGCTGTTAAGAAGGCAAACGGTGTGTTAGGTTTCATTGGTAGAGGGATTGAGTTCCAGAGCAGTGATGTCATGCTGCAACTGTACAAAATGCTAGTGCGGCCTCACTTGGAATATTGCGTCCAGTTCTGGTCTCCCCATTATAGGAAGGATGTGGAAGCATTGGAAAAGGTGCAGAGGAGATTTACCAGGATGTTGCCTGGTCTGGAGCGAAGGTCTTATGAGGAAAGGCTGAGGGACTTGGGTCTGTTCTCATTGGAGAGAAGAAGGCTAAGAGGGGATTTAATAGAGACATACAAGATGATCAGAGGATTAGATAAGGGTGGACAGTGAGAGTCTTTTTCCTAGGATGATGACGTCGGCTAGTATGAGGGGGCATAGTTGCAAATTGAGGGGTGATAGATTTAAGACAGATGTCAGAGGCAGGTTCTTTACTCAGAGAGTGGTAAGGGTTTGGAATGCCCTGCCTGCCAATGTAGTTAACTCAGCCACATTAGGGGCATTTAAACAGTCCTTGGATAAGCATATGGATGATGATGGGATAGTGTAGGGGGATGGGCTTAGATTAGTTCACAAGTCGGCGCAACATCGAGGGCCGAAGGGCCTGTTCTGCGCTGTATTGTTTTATGTTCTATGTTCTAAATGGAGCTGGTTTTGCTGTCTGGAAGAGGATATTGAATGCAATGCCACAATTCCCAAGTTGTATAAATGAAAGGCTCATGACACCAGTCCCCCAGCTTCGCCACAATCAATATGTTACTGCCATTAGCGCTTATGCATCAACCCTTGGATCTGATGAGGATATTAAGAAAAGGTTCTAATTCTGACGGTGACAAAGCTTTCACTGCCATCTCTTAAGCAGAAAAGATGATCCCTCTCTGTGGGAGTTTAATGCCTTGGTTGCCTTGCCCAGAAACTGAGAACAATGGTGTAGGAAAAGCCTTTGAAAATTGTGTACTCCTACTGGCAATGCACTCAGCATGGCCTCATTATAACAATCACCATCTTCCACCAGAAGAGCAAGTACATACCATGTGAATCATCAACTTGCTCAATTGATAACAAACAGCTATCTCGCACAAAGACATAATGGTCTTCTGGTCAGAAGGTGGTTGACTCTGAACTGCTCTCTGAAATGGCTCAGCAAGCCACCCAGTTCTAGGGTAATTCGGGATGTGGAAAAAGACTATCATTCAGTAGGTAGGATGTCTGTATTGTGAGATCCAGAGATTTGGACATCCAAGAAACATTATCACAATCCTACAACTATCTCATCATGATCTGAACTGTGTTGAGTGAGAGATACGAACCCGGCACTTTCAAAATCCAGACCAGACCACTGTCAAGCTGTGCGATCCTCCCCATTCTATTTACACTCTCCAAAGATCAAATTCCCTTTAGGGTATGCCGAAATGGGAAAACCTTTAACCTCAATCAACTCCATGTGAAAAATCAACTGACCACTAAATATTATTTAGAGGGTGTGGATGAATGCATTGTGACTTTTCTTGTTGCGCCAAAGCCACTTGATTACTTTAACTCTGCAAACAAAAGACTAAGCCTGTTCTTGAATGTTGCCAAAACTCTCACCAACCCTGAACTGTTCAGTCAAATAATTCACCTCCCTTATAATTCACCTCACTGAAAGAGACCATCTGAACTATGTTAATGAATTCCTCCAACTTGGCAGCCATTTCTTTCAAAAGCCCACTAATTACTAGGAGATCAAATAGGGGATAAAAGTGTGCCTGCTCAACCATCTACAAACTACAGCAGCAAGTGTTTTCATAACAAAGACCTTTGCAAGTCAACAAAATTCCTGGTGTACATGGTAGTTGTCATCACCACACTCCTGTACTGCAGTGAGACTTGGACTATGTATCAGCAACTAGAGTATTGCACTAGAGCAATTTCAACAACAAAGCCTCTGCCACATTCTCTGGATTCAATAGGAGGACTGCTGTACAAAGCTGTGTCCTTCCTGAGAGCCAGCTTTCCAATAATCCAAATAAAACTCCTACAATATCAATTTTAATGCACTGAACATTACATTTGGACATGTGAAAAGCATCTGCTCTGCAGTTTACCAAGCTGTATTATGCTTCAAATGCAAACGCTTTAATAATGAGGCAACAAAAGAAACAAGTCCTGCAGTTTGGATCTCACTGCCTCATGGGATGTCTTTCGCTTTGTGCCCAAAGGTCTGCAGGTCATGAATCTGTCGATTCAGTCATAAAGACCAACGGCAGAAACACATAACCTTGAGAAGTCATCCACAAGTCAAGTAGTAGCTTTCCTATTGAAAGGCCTTCCTCTTTAACCTGTGCAGCACATAACTTGTGCTCAAAACACGAAGGATACACCAATAACAAAAAGCAAAATTTTTAAAACAGCTCAGAATTTAAACACAAAACAAGGCATAACGGATAAAGGCATAACATAAATTTCACACCTAAATCATCAACTTATCTGTTCACTCTGCAAATGCTGCCCTCTGTAAAAGCTACCTTACTAACTTCGATGCATTTACACTGCTCCAACCAACTTTGGACTATTAGCTGCTGTGGGATTTCAACCGGGCAAATTTTCATTCATACTGTGGCTCTTAAATTGCTAGAACTGCCCCATTTGCGCAACACGGTGGCTCAGTGGTTACCACTGCTGCCTCACAGTGCCAGGGACCCGGGTTCGATTCCACCCTCAGGTGACTGTCTGTGTGGAGTCAGCACATTCTCCCCGTGTCTGTGTTGAGTTTCCTCTGGGTGCTCCGGTTTCCTCCCACAGTCCAAAGATGTGCAGGCTAGGTGGATTGGACTGGCTAAATTAGCCGTAGTGTTCAGGGATGTGTAGATTAGGTGGGTTTAAGGGGATGGGTCTGGGTGGGATGCTCGAGGATTGGTGTGGACTTTTTGGGCCAAATGGCCTGTTTCCACACTGCAGGGATTCTATGATTCTGGTAGACTTCTGTTCGGATCTCAACACGGTTACGCAGAAAGCACTTTCCCAAAAGTTAGAATCTTGTGCATTCCAAGCCAGGATGGAAGGTCCGACTCTCATTGCTTATTTCAGGTATAAAAACCTCAACGCTTCCCCAGTCAAGTTACAACATCATGGTATTTCTGCTCCCATGTAATTCAAAGTACAGTAGTTACACATGACACACTACAAACACAGATTCTGTCCTATATATATTACTATTTTAGGATGAGTGCAGCGAGGAAATCATAACATCAATGCCATTTATGCTTTAGAATTACAGGAGCTTGTGTGCATTTGGACGCAGCTATATTCTAAACGAGCATCACCACAGAATGAGGAGCATTGAGGAGACTATTTAGACAATCACGTCCTGCGCTGGTATTTTGAAGCTTTCCAATTAGTCACATACCTTAGTTCTTTTCCCATTGTCTGGAGGAGTTTTCCATTAAGTATTAATTCAATTTTCTTTAGAAATTAATTATCCATTTGCTTCCAGCAACTTTCAGGCAATACATTGCAGATTATAAGTTAGGACTTTTTATTCTATCACATAAAATATGTGTCCATTAATTATTAATTTTCAGCCACAGATCAACATTCTCACTCTCATCCGGTCCTTTCATGACATTATCAACTGTACTGTATCGTTTGGTGGCACCACTTCCAACAGGTTCAGGAATAAGAATGGAGTGGATCAGGGCTCTGTCCTAGCTCCAATTCATTTGATGTTTTCTGTTCCTGCAGCTGACCTTGCCTTTCCTGCAGATTTGTATTTAGTTTATCTCCTTGTTAGATCAGACAGTATGCTCTACAATCAAGATTTAAAGCAAAGACAAAAATACAGCATGTCTTGATCAGAGAATTTTTCTAAACATACGATACTGTGCTAATTGCTAGCATGGAAATACAGCTACACCAATTCATGATCGTTTCTCCCTTACCTTTAACCTGTTCTCTTGTACCACAAAAATACCTAGCAAGCTGGTAGCTTCTACTTGTTCTGCTCTTAATTACCCTTTCACTCCATCAAACTATCAGGAGCTCTTCAGCAAAAGTCAAGAGAGACCAAGCATGTATTTCTGACTTAGCATCAACACATCCCTAAAGACTAGCCTTGTAGGAAAATAGTCATGGAAGAGGTTATTCCTTTAACAATATGCTTTTAGTACTAGGTTTTCTTTCATCAGTACTACTCTCATGAAGCAAAACTGAAGTTCAAAGGTTAAAGAATGCTATCATTTATGACAGGCCTCCAATTACTCTCCCTTGAATGATGCTGTGTGTTACTACATTTCATTGAGAAACTATTTCTACATTCTTCATGGTAAGATACCTCACAAAAAGGCAGTGCCTTACTTTGCTTAACAACCATTGGTTTGAATCTGAACTGAATCAAAGAAAAGCTTGTTTAATCTGACATTTGCTTACACCAATGCTTTCTACATGTACCAAGCAGTATTATTCCACTGAATAGCTCTGCCAGGCACTGCTACATCAAATAAATAATAATTTTTAAATTTTCAAATTATTCTTCATTAACAGACACAACATTCTTACCACGCAAAATTCAGTGGAAAAATCTAACTGGACAGCCTGCAGCTCTTTGTTTTGTATCAAGTTATCTAAATGGAGCACAGGAGAGGTGTATACTTTACATTTGATATCTCTGCCAAGAATATAGACATCTTCCAGTTCCCTCAATGGCATTCCAAGATTTAACTACATAAATAAGCTGATTATGTTTAATCAAATGGCTGAAATGAGTAAAATATATTCAACTCCCTATGAATATGTTCATATAAAAGAAACATTAAATATGTCAAGTATTAAAATTAAATCTATACTCAGTAGGCAGGTTTAGCCAACAAAACTGTAATACTTGACACATTCAGAATTAAACAGAAAGAGTCTAATCAACTAAAATACTGTCAAGAGTTTTTTAATGACAGAAGATAAAAGGAAGAGTTTGACCTTAATACGAACTCAATGTAGAGACATGGTAAGGCTAAGCCGCAAAGGAAATTAGATGTTGGCAAATTTTATTCATGAATTCATTCACGAGATATCAGACCCAGAATTTAGTGCACATCCGTAAGCAGTTAAGAGTTAACCATATTGTGGAGAATTTAGTATCAAGGATAGATTGATCAAGGATGACAGATACAATTTCCTAAAGGAAATCAGAGGTGAGCCATATGTGTTTTTGCAGCAATCCAGTATTTGCATTACCACCATTGACACTTAGTCTTTTGTTCAAGATACATTTTAATTTCCTAGATTTAAATGCCTCAGCTGCAACAGTGGGATGCGAACTCAACCATGTGAACTGGCTCATACTTTCAGGTCTCTGGATTCTACTAGTTCCACAACAAAATCATTATGCTATCTTCCCAAATATGTCTGGGGCATGATATAAATTGAGAGCATAAGAATGGCTAATAAAACTTAATCAACAAATTTAATATCAGAATAGAAATGGCACAATCAGAAACTTAGATTAGTGATATGTGCAACATGCACAATTCAGGATACCTTGTATCTGTCAAATTAAAGAGGAATTCACATGTACAAAACAGAGTCACAGAGTCTTACAGCGTAAAAAGGAGGTGCTTCAATCCATCTGGCCCACACTGGCCATCAAACACATATCAATTCTAATCCCATTGTCCAGCATTTGGCCCACAGCCTCGTATGCTATGGAGTGTTCATCTAAATCCTTCTTAAATGTCATCAGGATTCCTATCTTTACCACCCTTTCAAGCAGTAAGTTCCAGATATCCAGCCATGAGACGGTTTCTGCTCCTCTCAAATTCCCTCTTAAATTCTTACCTTAAATCTCTGCCCCCTGGTTGTTGACACTTCTACTAAGGGAAAAAAAATCCTACTTACCATATCAATGGCCCTCTTAAATTTTGTATAACCCAATCAGGTTGCCCATCAGCCTTCTCTGCTCTTAGAAAATCAACCCAAGTCTATCTATTCTCTCTTCACCTCAAGCAACATCCTGCTGAATATCATTTTTAACCCCTCTGGAGCAATGACATCCTTCCTACTGTGTGTTCACCAGAACTGAACAAAGTATTCCAACTATGGCCTAACCAATGTCTTATACATTTCAATCACCTCATCCACTTGTTCCATTGCCTTCAATGATCTGTGGACCTGTACAAGGCCCCTTTGATCTACTGTACTTTATAGGGTCCAATCATTCTTGACATAATTTCTTATCTTGTTAGTTTTCCCAAAGTGCATCACCTCATACCCTTCCTGATTAAATTTCATTAGCCACTGTTCAGCCCATCTGACCGGCTTGTCTATATCATCCTGTACTCGAAGGCTTTCCTCCTTGCTATGGGAAGCGATGGCCTGGTAGTATTATTGCTGGACTGTTAATCCAGAGACCCATATAATGTTCTGGGGACCGGGTTTGAATCCCGTCATGGCAGATGGTGAAATTTGAATTCAATTAAATGTCTGGAATGAACAATGACCACAAATCTACTGTTGATTGTTGGAAAAACCCATCTAGTTCACTGATATCCCTTAGGTAAGGATCCTTACCTTGTCTGGCCTACATGTGACTCCAGACCCACAGCAATGTGGTTGACTCATAAATGCCCTCTGGCAATTAGGGATGGGCAATAAACGCTGCCTAGCCAGCGACAACCTCATCCCATGCATGAATAAAAAAAGTGTCATGTCACCAATTTTCATCTCATCTATGAACTTACTGATCAAACCCCAAACATTCATGTCTAGATCACTAACATACACAACTGCACCAAACAGAATGCCAATGGATATAGGCTTCCAGTCACAAAAACAGCTTTCAACCATCATCCTTTGGTCCTTGCCACAAGCCTAAAATTGCCCTTGATCCCATGGGCTCTTACCTTCTTGACCAGTGTATCATGCAGGAACTTGTCAAAAGCCTAACTGACATCTATACAGACTACCTCAATTGCACTATCTTCATCCAAACACTTAGTCACCTCCTTAAAAAATTCAATCAAATAAAATGTAAAAATGACAAAAAAGATCAGAGAACTGCAAATGTCCAAAACAAAAACAGCAATTGCTGGAAATACTCAGCAGGTCTGGTCATATCTTCAGAACAGTTCTCTCTATCTCTCTTTTTGGGCTCCATCGTAATGTACTGGACTTGAAACATTAACTCTGTTTTCTCTCAACAGATGCTGCTGGACCTGCTGTGTTTCTCCAGCACCCTGTTTTTTATTTCAGATTTCGAGCATCTGCAGTTCTGTATGCTTATTCAATGCACTAAGCTTCCCACAAACAGCAAGTGAAATTAATGACCAGTTAAAATCTGAAAGAACTGCGAATGCTATAAATCAGGATCAAAAACAGAAGTTGCTGGAAAAGCTCAGCAGGTCAGGCAGCATCTGTGAAGAAAAAAATCAGAGTTAACGTTTCAGGTCCGGTGACCCTTTCTCAGAACTTCCTCATTTTTAAAATTCAATTTTAAAACGAACTTAGTGTTGGACATTTTTAACAGAAGCAGTGAAAAATTGATATGATCCTTAGGTCAGGTCCTATTTTTCAAGAGGAGATTTTTGCAGAAGAAATTAAAAGGGGAATGCACAAAATACAGGAGACACTTTGGACCCAGGTACTTTTAGCAGTTAAAGATCACTGACCTTTCTCAAAAGGATGCTCCAGCAGAAGGAAGAAAGTTAAACTAAATTAAATTTAACTTTTGTTTTGTAGAAAAATGCCAAGCCTTTTAGAAAGAGTACTCATTAGTTGAAAATATTGCATGTAACTTATGTATTCAAACTGTAGGTAATTTGCATAGACCCAGAGTCAAATTATTTCCAAAATCATAAAACTGAGCATATCGTGTGATCGTGACTAATTAACAAAAAGCCCACAACTTAAAACAATCCAGAAAATTGACAATACCAGCACTTGAGCAAAGATCTCTGAAGCAAAGTATTTGCTGAAGACGCATTTTTAAAAATATCTTATATAGATCTTTCCGCGCTCTCAGCAATCAGCAATTAAGTAGTTATCCATCTTTATCATAATACTTCTGCATCACCTTGATCTTAAATATAAAATAAGAATAAAACAAAAAAACCTTCTAGCAAGTATGAATAGGGAAGATAGAGAATCTGAGGAAATAAATAGTGACATCTTAAAAAATGTCCATATTTAAAGATTTCAAGAAGATTTGTAACTCAGGTTTTGGATGAGGTTGTTGACATGCTTGGCAAGCTGGTGGGTTTGGGTGCAAACGTTTCGTCACCCTGCTAGGTAACATTGTCAGTGCGCCTCCGGTGAAGTGTCAGTGTTCTGTCCCACTTGTTATTTATATGCCTCAGTTTGTTGGTGTCTTTGATACCACTTCCGGTTCAGTTTCTCAATAATTTGTACACAGGGTCAAATTCAATGTGTTTGCTTATGGAGTACCGGTTAGAATGCTAGGCCTCCAGGAATTCCCTGGTGTGTCTCTGTTTGGCTGGTGCAATTATGCATGTGTTGTTACAGTTGAATTTATGTCCCTCGTTGTCCGTGTGTAGCGAGACAAGTGAGAATTGGTCGTGTCTCTTGGTGGCTAGTTGGTGTTAGTGTATCTGTATTATCAGTTTTCTTCTGGTTTGGCCTATGTAGTGTTTTTCACAGTCCTTGCATGGTATTTTGCATATTAGATCGGTTTTGCTAGTTTTGGGTATGGGATCCTTTACGTTCGTCAGTAGCTGTCGTACGGTGGTTGTTGGTTTGCAGGCTATCCTGATATCTAGGGGTCTGAGTGGTCTTGTGGTCATCTCCGAAATGTCCTTGATGTACGGTGGGGTGATGAGTGAGTCTGGTTGTGTTGTGTCTTCCTGTCGTGGTCTGTCTCGGAGGTAACGGCAGATTGTGCTTTTCAGGTATCCATTCCTTTTGAAGATTCCGTGTAGGTGCTCCTGTTCTGCCACAGCTAGGAAGCATAGATTTCAGGTGAGAGGGGACAGATTTAAAAGGGACCTAATGGGCAACATTTTTATCTGAGGGTGGTGCGGGTATGGAATGAATTGCCAGGGGAAGTGATGGGGGCAGGTACAATTACAACATTTAAAAGGTATTTAGATGTGTATATGAATAGGATGGGTTGAGAGGGATATGGGCCAAGTACTGGCAAATTGTACTAGAATAATTTAGGATATCTGGTCAGCACGGATGATTTGGACCGAAGGGTCTGTTTCTGTGCTGTACTTCTCAATGACTCTATAGTTACTCCAGCAGGATTCCAACTGATTTTCTTGTGCCCATGAAGCATAAAAATCAGTGATCAATGACATTCTCTTTGATCGGCTGAGTACATCAATGCCTGTATAATATACATGTATACACACCAAATTAGCCTTCACAAAAATTTCAACTGATGAATAAAATATCTTCCTGGGATATTTCCATTTGTCCACAAACAAACCACATGTTGAGGGTTACTTTAAAGTTTAATTCGTACAATGGACATTTAATTCTTGATAAAGACACTAGGATAAAGTAGAATATAGTTTCTATAAACAACAAAAATTCAGACAATTCAAATGTTATTATGCATACACTGGATATTATCAAAAAAAATTCATGCTTGCATGCAGAATGGTGTTTAAAATGCATTTAATTTTGATGATTTAACAGTGTTAATACGAAGGTTTTACACTTATTTCCATTTATCAAGCAAACAATCAATAATGATTTAAATAAAGCTCCAAAGCAAAACAGAGTAAAACTTTGTATATTTGTACCTTGATATGTTGTGTGACACAGAGTCTGACCAACTTCCTAAAGTCTACGTCTCACTTAATTCAATGTAAGAAGTCCTAAGCTAGATGCCTAGAGGAGACTGGCTAGCACAAGAAATTGAGTTATTTTAGCAGCAGTATACAATTTTCTCTCCCTATTTTGTTATGGTCCACAAATACAATAGATAAGCCAAGTCAACTAAGGAGTCTGAAATAGCTGCTCACAACTTGTAGATGGAATTTTTAAAAATATTTTCCTTGAATTATATTCATATATATTTATATTTTTGGTCTTGATGAGCAACAAAAGAAAAATACTAATAAAAGAAGAATGAAATTCATGAATTCAATATGAAAACATATTCAGCTTCAGAAAAATTAATTTTTTTCAAGTTTACAAATTTTCCTGCAAGTCAGAAAACAAAACTACTAATGCAAATCCAATGGAAGCTCCTATGACATACTTCAAACCTTTTAAAGGCCTTCTTCTTCCACATACATACTCAAGTTCTACTCAATATCAGATTACAAACTGCAGAAATCACATTCCAAAACGCAAAATAAAGTCCATATTGTTCATTGCATAGTCCACAGCTCTTCCGCAATAGCAGTGCACATCTGTAAGTCTATATATTTTTTTCTCTGCACATATTTAATATGTTTAAAAAAAAGTCAGGCTACACCTAAATTCAAACCTGAAACACAAACCTTCCAAACTGCCTTCCAGAAACAAAAAATAGTATTTTCCCTTCCTATTCATGTTTTCTCCCAGCCCCAATTTAACGTTATGTACGTGTAGCAGTAGATGCCTGGCTGAAGTTGACTCATGGGAAGTTCAGTTTTCAAGTAAAAGTTTCACTGTAACATTTGTGACACCCATCCTCTCTGGCTGCTCTCAATAGCACTTATTCTCAATGGAAGTTGCAGTTCTGATAAATTAAAAATGATCCATCAGTCATTTTATTTAAAAGTCACTGGAATTCTTGTCTTATGTTGATTATTTCATTGTTGACTGCAAAAGTTTCTACACGTATGGAAAGAGAAAAAGATTGGTGAAAACAAATGCAGTTTCCCTACAGTCAACAACATAGGATTTATAAAGGGGAACAAAGAAATGACTGACCAATTAGATGTATACTTTGACGTGCGTTCACAAAGGAGGACACAAATGACATACCAGAAATGTTGAGGAACACAGGTTTCTCATGAGAGGGAGGAACTGAAGGAAATCAGTATCATTAGGGAAATGGTAGCAGGGAAATTGATGGAATTGAAGGCCGTTAAATCCCTCGGGCCTAATAATCCACTTCACAATAATGGCCCTGAAAATAGTGGGTGCATTATTGATCATCTTTCAAGATTCTATGGACTCTGGAACAATTTTGTTTAGATTAGAAGATAACTAGTGCAATCTCTCCACTTAAAGGGAGGCAGAAAGAAAACTGGAAATTATAGACCAGTCAGCCTGATGTTGGTAGTGGGAAAAATACTGCAGTCCATTATAAAAGATTTAATAGTTGAGCACTTGGAAAACAGCAGCAAGGTCAGACAGAATCAGCATGGATTTCTGAAAGGGAAATCAGGCTTAACAAATCAACTGGAATTCTTTGAGGATGGAGCTAACAGATTTGATGAAGGAGATCCAGTATAAATGTTTTATTTGACTTTCAAAAAGCTTTCAACAAGGTCTCACATAAGAGATTAGGTATAAAATTAAAGGACATGGAATTGGGTTAGTATATGGAGATGAATAGAAAATTAGTTAGCAGACAGGAAACCAGAGTAGGAATAAAACGGTCTTTTTCAAACGGAAGGAAGTGATTAGTGGGATACCACAGGGATCAGTGCTAGGACCCCCAATATTCAAACTATATATTAATAACTTAGATAGCTTCAAATCTGCAGATGAAACAAAGCTGATTGGGAAGGTGACCTGAGAGGAGGATACAGAGATGCTTCAGTGTGAGTTGGACACGCTCAGTGAGTGGGCAAATGAACTGCACGTGCAGTATAATGTGGATAAAATCAGATTATCCACCCTGGCAGCAAAAACTGGAAGGCAGATTTCAACACAAATGGCTATAATACAAGGGGAATGTGCAACGAGATTTGGGTGTCCTCATACACCAGTCACTGAAGATAATCATACAGGTTTAGCAAGCAGTCAAGTTGGAAAATGGCATCTTGGCCTTCGCAGTGAGACAATTTGAGCATAGCAGCAGTGACATCTTGCTGTAATTATACAGGGCCTTGTTGAGACCACATCTGGAATACGGTCTGCAGGTTTCATCTCTATGAAATTCACCACCACAGAAAGCAGTTAAGGCCAAAACATCGTATGGTTTCAAGAAGAAGTTGGATGTAGCATTTGGGGCTAAAGGGATCAAAGGGTATTGGAGAATAACAGGAACAGACTATTGAATTGGACGATCAGCGATCGTAATGGATGACAGATCAGGCTTGAAGTGCCAAATGGCCTACTCCTGCTCATTTTCTATACTTCTGTTTCTGTGATTTAACCACATATGGTTTCTATATCATTTGACATTAATTTTCTTAATATTACGTCAATCAAGCCCTCTAGCTGGTAAATAATTTGTCCCTTTTTTTGCAATGTCTAAAATAAAGTTATGTTATTTAGACCGATCAATTGGTCCAAATGCTCAAAGAATAATTTGTTGCTTTTTGAAATAGCTGTCAACAATTTGTTTTATTTTCAAATGTTTAGCAACCCTCTTGCAAAAAAGCAAACTTTTCATTTAAAAAATCTTTTATTAAATGCAGCCCCCCATTAACTTAATTTGATAAAATGGGATTTTTAACTCAGATTAAATCAGATTTTGACATTGTTACTTTAGATAATGCAGTATATTAACTAATCGGCTCTTTATTGCACAAAAAAAAACAATCATAAAGGTACTAGGAGGGTTAATGAGGCATGAATGAGCATTCAATAGGTATTTGGCAGAGTATCACATTGTCAACATGTTAGTAGAATTAAGCCATCTGATTTACGGGGCAGTGCCAATGTAGATATGAAGGTTTAAGGCACGGAAATCAAGAAGAGTAGTCACATACAATTGTTTTTCAAACCTGTGGGAGAATGTGCACTGAAGTTCCTGGGGTGGGGGGAGCGTATAAGGACTACTGCTCTTTTCAGCATTTTAGTGACCTGGAATTGGGCTTCAGGGCATAACTATGAACTCTATGGATGGTACATCAATCAAAAATGTAGCAAATTACAGGGAAGATAATTACAGGACTTCAGAAGATCATAGACTGCTTTCCAACCACATGTAAGTCCTGTCCCTCAGGATTCCCTCCAACAACTTGCCCATCACTGATGTCAGGCTCACCAGTCTATTGTTCCCTGGCTTTTCCTTACCACCTTTTTTAAATAATGGCACAACATTAGCCAACCTCTAGTCTTCCAGCACCTTACCTGTGGCTATCAATGATACAAATATCCTAGCAAGGGACCCAGCAATCACTTCTCTGGCTTCCCACAGAATTCTAGGATAAACCTGATCAGGTCCCAGGGATTTATCCAGCTTTATGCATTTTAAGACGTCCAGCACCACCTCCTCCGTAATATGAACATTTTTCAAGATGTCACTATTTATGTCCCCATGCTGTCCGTCTTCTCTGTCCTTCTCCACAGTAAACACTAATGCAAAATACTCACTTACTATCTCCCTCATCTCCTGCAGTTCCACACATAGGCAGCCTTGCTGAACTTTAAGGTGCCCTGTTAGGAACCCTGTTGTCCTTAATGTATTTGTAGAATTCCTTCAGATTTTCCTTAGTCCTAATCGTGAAAGCTATCTCATTTCCCCTATTTTCCCTCCTGATTTCCCTCTTAAATACTACCTTCATACTCTTCCAGTGATTCACTTGATCTCTGCTATCTATACCTGACATATGCTTCCTTCTTATTCTTAACCAAAACCTCAATTTCTCTAGTCCAGTATTCCCTACACCTACCAGTCTTGCCCTTCACCCTGACAGAAACATACTGTCTCTGGACTCCCGTTATCTCATTTTTTTAAGCATTCCCATTTTCCAGCCATTTATTTTTCAGCAAATATCCACCACTTCTCCCTGTCCCCCCCAACAACTTTTGAAAGTTCTTGCCTAATACCATCATAATTGGCCTTCCTCCAACTTAGAACATTAACTTTTAGATCCAGTTTAACCTTTTCCATCAGTATTATAAAATTAATAGAATTATGGTTACTGGCCCCAAAGTACTCCCCCACTGACATCTCAGTCAGCTTCCCTACCTTATTTCCCAAAGCAGGTCAAGTTTTGCACCTTCTCTAGCAAGTACATCCACAATTTTCTTGTACACACTTAAAGAAATTCCTCCCCATTCAAGCCTTTAACACTGTCATAGTCCCAGTCTATGTTTGGAAACTTAAAATCCCCTACCATAACAACCTTTTTTTCTTACAGATAACTGCAATCTCCTTACAAAATTGTTTTTTTAAAATTTCCTGCTAACTATTGGGGCATTCTATAGTACAATCCAATAAGGTGATCATCCCTTTCTTATTTCTCAGTTCCACCCAAAATAACTTCACTGGACGTATTTCTAGGAATATCCTGCCTAAGCACAGCCGTAATGTTATCCCTAATCAAAAGCGCCAAGTACACACTTCAGTGAAAGCCTGCACAACATTTCAGACACTATTCTCCCCGTTTACGGCTGTCTGCGGTTCCGAATCAACGTTAGTGATCGCATAGGGAGCTAAGCGTTTGGTCTCTTCTCGCACGTCTTCGTCCCCAACAAATGTACCGTCCTTACCACATATGAAATTCGTACATTCAAAGGGGGCCAACTGAAAGTAAAATGCACCTAAATTGTACAAATTCAAGAGCCTCTGGTCCCGTTTCCCACCCACCCCCGCCGTGAAGTACCAAATGGTAGAACTCCGCTAACTCGCCGTTTGAATAACTGGAAACGTAAGCATCTGTTGCCTCCTGTTGAGAAGAAAGATGGATTCGAAGGGCCGACAAAGAATTCGCAAGGATGGCATCCTTCTCAACAGGCAATTGATTAACCTATGCAGTTTAATCTGCAGCATGGTGACTGACCAGCCATAGTCGTGTGCAGAAGTAGTACGGCATAATTGAACAGTTAGCCCTATCAGTCAACAAAACAGTCAGTGTCCAGGCATCCAATACAGTTACTTCACTTTCATCTTCTAGTTTCCAATGCATACCTAACTGTATCAAAAAATCTTCAAATTAGGAAATGCGTTGCTGCCTAGCAATCCCAAAATTGAAATCCCCAAAGAAGCATACATATCGAAAATTGAGGACACCCCCACCCCCACCCCCGCCAAACTTACGGTAAGAATGTTCCTCCATCAAAATCTACGTCTGCCTAGTTAAATTAAATACAGGAAATCCTTCCACCAAATTAGCCTCAAATGAATGCAATCACTTCATCCGTTCGGTGCTAAAAGCTCTTGCAACCATATTCAAATAAGAAAAAATACCGAAGCCTTTTCTTGTGATACAAAACAGAAACCTGGTGAAAATGTAAATCACAAACGAATCAAATGTTAATCGTGGAGTTTAGCAATTTCTGAAAACAACTGCATCGCTTGTTAACGTGAAGCGTGATGCTTCCTGATTCCAAACGTGCATTCAGCAAGGGGGACAGGAAATGAGAAGTATTTATGAGTTCACGTTTTCCAGCATTGTTTGTTGCGAAAACATAAACGAAGAGAGAAAGTAAAACAACCAAAAATAAAATTTCGTGTATTTCTCGCCGCAAACATTTTACAACTAAATAGCTTAATTTTTATTGGTGTATCACAAACTCCGCATTTTGGGTACAGGAGCTTTTTTCGGGGGGGGGTGCAGAGGATTGTTGCAGAGAACTCCAAACAGTACGAGCAGCACAACGGACCGAATGGCTTTCTGTGATTCACTGTTACTTGGTAAATCGGAAGATATGAGACGTTTCACGTTTGAACATCTATTATTTTCTCTGCTCATATTAAAATTTATTGTCTGCCTTTCCTGTTTTAAAATCCTTACCTGTTGAAATCTTTCCGATAAGCGGGCACCACATAAACAGAAACAGCACGAAATGTTTTCCAAAAAGTCTCGACTTCATCAGAGTTTTGTACATCACTCCTTAGTTAAATGCAGACCGCACCAACTTGTCTTTTAAAGAACGATTTCGTCGCGTTCATCCAAGGAGACCAAACGGTCCTCCACTCCCAAGGGAGGCACCACAGAACCACGAGAAGGAAAAAAAAACCTTTATACAAAGCCCCTGAATTATTCTTCAAAATCAAATCTCTAAAAACGCAGCGATCGGGGTAAAGCTCTAAGTTACGGCTGAGTTAATACAAATCTGGTGGTGTTCTTCTCAGGAAAATCTTTGCAACATCTCCTGTAGTAATGAAACCCGAAGGTTTGCGGTCCTGAAAACTATCTTCTCCCACTCAAACTTTGTCTGCGTAACGTGTTATGTATTGCGCGATCCCAACTCCAGGCCCAATGCGCGCGAACCACTCCAGCGCACGCCTCTCGATCCAGGTTTCGGGAAACGTTAATAGCGCAACCTACCGGGGAAAAACGTCGCACCAGAGAATTTCGAAGGGATGCTCGAAATAGCTTCGGCAACAACAAAAATCAAGAAATGCAAACCGAGTTTCAGATGGATCCTTCACCAAGGGATTATGTCTTCTGGGAGATGAAATGTAAATAGGCGTGAATAACCCCAAGGATTTGGGAGTACGAACAAAGGCAGGCTCGTGCAGCCATAAAAACTGCAAATTTGCACTGACTTATTTCTAGAAGGACATAATTGAACGTGCGAAACGTATCTAACCTTGATTAGATCATATGTGCCATACAACCCTGGTCGTCGTATTTATAAGAACGATATAGAAGCACCGAGAAGGCGCAATAAAAATTTGCAAGGATGACAACAGAACTGAGATTGGGAAATGATTAACTAGGTTCTGCTTCTTTTCACTTGAAATTAAAAGAGGTGACTTATTAGAAGTCTGCAAAATTATGAAAAACCAATGAGTAGATGCATGGGAAATATTTTCAATTACGAGAAAAAGCATAACCAAAGACTGTGAAATAAGTCACCAACGCATCAAATAGCCTGTTCTGAATAAACTCATTTTACCCAGAGAGTGGAATGCTGCCACTGAGCATGGTTGAAGTAAATGGCATATGTGCATTTAGCGGAGGTAAGATTAGCATGTAAGTGGAATGGAATGTGGTTGCTTTGGAAGTGGAAAATGATTGCACTGATTAAGAAATGAAGAAGGATGGCAGAAGACAAGAGCATGTCTATAGGCATGAACTGGTTGGGCTGAATGACTAGTTTCTGCAGTGTGTATTGTGATATGGGGATCCTTATCATTCCACATACATATAAATGCCAATCTTGAAAATTAGCAAAATTTTTGAAGGAATCCAGAACTCGAAAAAAAAGCTTTCTATTGAGCCAGGAGCAGGATCACCACTTGCATTCTGAAAAAGAACTGTCTACTCCAGGTATTCAGGAGTGGATGGGTTACTTCAATGTTCAAGAAAAGTGGCTCAGGAGAACCACTATTGACCAAGCTGATTTAGTTCAAAAGGACAAAGTTGTCTGTGAGAAGTGATGAGAGAATTAACATAAGAGGAAGGAAACTCACTTGCCATTACACACTACCTGGTATTAGTCACTAATAGTCCCCATTAACAACTTTTCACCCTCCCAGCCTGATCATTATCACTCTTTGTCCAACTGCTCTTCTCTCTCTATAGGCTCTATCCTATCGTTTACTCCCTATCCCATCCCCCGCCACTTTTTTCTGCATATAAACAAATGTTTTCCCAGCCAGCATCAGTTCTGAGGAGGGGTCACTGGACCTGAAACGTTAACTCTTGTTTTATCCTTCACAGATGCTGCCAGACTTGCTGAGCTTTTCCAGCAACTTTGTTTTTGAAACTCACTTAAGTTTTTCCTCCCAATTTGCCAGAATTGGATGTATCTATTCATGATATACTGTTAGGAATGACCACAACACAATTCTTGTGAAGCTAATACCCAGCCTGGACACTGAGGACATTTTGTATTACTGCAGTGCTAAATGTGAAAGATTTGCATCTGACCTTTTAACCTATAGACCTTTCAAATCCCTGACTCTACCATGATACCAAGCCAGGGATCAACCCTCTTTAAATCATGATTACAGAAAGCACACCAAGAATGTCAGGTGTACTTAGAGGTGTACCTAAACATGTAGTGTCAATAGAGTAATAAAACAGGATTACATGCATACTAAATAGGAAAAGCAAAATGTTATTGACAGTTATAAGCAACACACAATCAATGGATTATCTCAAAGCACAGTGGATCTATCATATCCAACTGTGAAGAGTGATGCATAATTAAATAGCACAGAGAAAGAGGAGGCTCAATGATCACCCTTATCTTCAGTAAAGGCAGGCTCCAGTGCAGAGTGAAAAATCCAAGGCTGAAGCATTTTTAAATTTGGCCAGAAGACGATCGATTGCAGGTGTTCCTGGGATGCCCATCACAAAAAAAAAACTCAGTTTTGGGTTAAATTGATTCACTCCACCTGGCAGCAAGAAATGGTTTAGTGCATTGCTTTAGCAAAGGTTGTGCACACCAACAGCACCCCAGCTATAGTACTCCAGACCTGTGCTCCAAAACTGGACATTTTTCTAGCTAAACTGTTCCACAGGTACAATATATCTACACAACATGGTGAAAAATTGCTTTAGCATGTATGATTCACAAAAAAAAATCAGTTGTATTCCCTTCAATTTGCTTTGATCAATATCAAGGGGAACTGTTGTCAACAGTGTTGTTAAGTATACCTTAACAATAACCGGTTGACTGATGCTCGGTTTGTGAGCTGTTAGAACCAGTCAGATTCTGAGCTCATTACAGCCTTAGTGAGAGTTAGGTTTGTAACATGAACTAAAGACTGAATTCCAAAGGTAGGTGAAATTGACTGTCCTTAGCATTAAGGTAACTTTTAAATGAAATATGGCATCGAGGAAACCTGTAAAGTTGAAGTAAATTGGAATCAGAATATTCTGAAATAACTGGAGTGACTAGTGAAACAGAAGAGTTTTGTGTTTTTTGGAGGCCAATCTTCTCGGCCCCAGAATATTACTGTAAGACTTTCTCAGGCCATTGTCCTAAGCCCAGTCATCTTCAGCTAGTTCTTCACTGACCGTCACTTTGTCACAAGTTCAGAAGTGGGAATAATCACTGATGATTTCACAGCACTCAGTTCAATTCATAGTTCTTCAGATGATGAAGTCACCCATGACCACCTGCAGAAAAACATTGACTCGACACTCTGGCTTCTAGTGATAAGTGGCAAGTTGCCAGGCAGTGACCATCTCCAAAAAGAGAGAATTCAATTACCTTCCCCTGTCATTGAATGATAATATCATTGCTGAATCCACTAGCAACAACAAGCATATTTGAACAGCAACTTAATTGGATGTGTAAATACTAGGGTTGTAAGAGCAGATCAGTGAGTAAATCACCTCCTGATTCATCAAAGACATCTTCATTCATCAACCCAAGACCATCTACATGGCACCAGTTAGGAGTGCGGTGGAAAACTCTCCATTTGCCTAAATGAATGAAGCTCCTACAAGACTGATGAAGCTTGACAAGATTTAAGGCAATGTCATCCACTGGACTGGCACAGCCTCCGCCATCAGAGCAGTCACTCCCTTAATTACCAACACACGCAATGATTTCTGTGCATACCAATTATAATTTGGACTGCAGCAACTCATGAATGGGTTCTTGGATAAGTTTCAAACTTGAAATCTCTATCACCTTAACTGGCAAGGGCAGTATACAGACAAAAATATCAATACCTGCAAGTAACCTCGTAAGTCATAGCACATCCTGACATGAATCATAAAAGGTGTCAGGTAGGTAGGTGTCACATTGGTCAGGTAGAGTGCCAACAGGTACAATGCCAAGTTGGTATGGTACCTGGGCAAAAGTGGGAATGGGCCAGGTAAGTGATGGAGTGTTGAAGGTAGATCAGGGTAGGAGCTATCAATTCCATTACAGACACTTGGTTGAGAGAGGGACAGGACTCAATGTTCCAGAGTTTCATTGTTTTAGACGAGATAGAGAGGAAGGTAAAAGAGGTGGAGGAGTTGCATTACTAATCAATGATAATGTCAGATCTGACTCAGAGAAGACATACAGAAGGGCTCATTCACTGAGGCAATATGGGTAGAGCTCAAAATAAGATGGGTGCAATCACTTGTATTATACTATAGGCCCCCCAACAGCCACCGAGACATTAAGGAACAAATATGTAGCAGATTAAGGAAAGATGTAATAACAACAGGGTTCTCATAGTGGTGACTTTAACTTCCCCAGTGTAGAATGGGATTCCCTTAGACCAAGAGGTTTAGACGGAGCAGAATTTGTTAAGTGCATCCAAAAGTGTTTCTTCAAACAGTATGTGGATAAGGGGCTATACTGGACCTTGTGTTGGCTAAAGAGCCTGGCCCGGTGACTGACCTTTCAGTGGGAAAGCAGTTTGGAAACAGTGATGACAACTCCTTAAGTTTTAACTTCGCTATGAGTAAGGATAAGTCAGGACCTTGTGGGAAGGTAATAAATTGGGGGAGGGCACAGTACATCAGTATTAGGCAGGAGCTTGGTTGTGTTAATTGGGAGGAATTGTTATGGGGCAAGTCTACATTCGACATGTGGGAGTTGTTTAAAGACCTGCTGATCAGAGTTCAGGACTGGGATGTTCCATTTAGAAGGAAAGATAAGGGTGACAAGGTAAGGGACCCTTGGACAGTGAGGGAAGTTGTGAATTTAGTTAAAATGAAAAAAGATGCATATGTGTGGTTGAGGAAGCAAAAATCAGATAGGGCCTGTGAGGAATATAAAGAAAGCAGGAAAGAATTCAAGCAGGGAATTAGAAGAGCAAGAAGGGGCCACGAAATGATCTTGCCAATTAGGATTAAAGTGCATTCTATACATACATTAAAAATAAGAGGATAACGGGGTAGAAGGTAGGACCACTCAAGGATAAAGGAGGGAACTTGTGCATGGAGGCAGAGGATGTAGGTGAGATCCTAAATGAGTACTTTGCATCAGTATTCATCCAGGAGAAGGATATGGAAGATGGTGAGATTTGTGTGGAGCTTGCTAATATGCTACGGCATTTTGAAATCAAGAAGAGGTGTTGGGTCTCTTGAAGAGCATTAAGGTGGATAACTCGCCAGGGCCCAATGATATCTGCCCCAAGGTATTGAGAGAGGCAAGAGTGGAGATTGCTAGGGCCTTGACCAAGACCTTTGTATCCTCGTTAACCAATGGAGAGGTCCAGGAGGACTCCGAGTAGCTAATGCTGTTCCTCTGTTCAAGAAGGGAATTAGGGTTAATCCAGGAAACTATAGACCAGTGACTGTCACATCAGTGATTAGGAAGCTATTGGAGAGAACTTTTAGGGATAGGATTTATATGCATTTGAGAAAGCGTGGCCTAATTAGGGACAGTCAGCGTGGCTTTGTGTGGGTCAGGTCATCTCCTACTAATGTCTTTGAATTTTTTGAGGAGGTGATGAAGGTAATCGATGGGGGTAGAGCAGTGAATATTGTCTACATGCATTTTAGTAAGGCTTTTGACAAGGTCCCTTATGGTAGGCTCATCCAGACAATTAAGATGCATGGAATCCAGAGTGATTTGGCCACGTGGATTTAGAATTGTCTTGTCCATAGAAGGCAGAGGGTAGTAGTGGAAGGGTGTTTCTAT
Organism: Ginglymostoma cirratum; assembly: GCA_024137785.1. Lineage (NCBI taxonomy): Eukaryota > Metazoa > Chordata > Chondrichthyes > Orectolobiformes > Ginglymostomatidae > Ginglymostoma > Ginglymostoma cirratum. The sequence continues at coordinate 80,405,585 of JAHRHZ010000012.1, forward strand.
GGCTGAAGGTCCGTGATTAGTAGTGTTCCATGGGGATCCGTACTGAGATCTTTGCTGTCTGTGATCTTGGATGAAAATGTAGATGGGTGTGTTAGTAAGTTTGCAGATGATACAAAGATTGGTGGAGTTGTGGGTTATTGGTGGAGTGTAGAAGGTTATCAAAGGATACAGCTGGATACAGATCATTTGCAGATAAGGGTGGAGAAATGGCAGTTTAATCCATGTGTAAGTCTGAGGTGCTGCACTTTGAGAGATCAAATGTTAAGGAAAAGTATACAGTCAATGGCAAGACCCCAAACAGCATTTACAAAGGGATCCGAAAGTGGCCACTCAAGTAGATGGGTGGTAAAGAAGGCATGTGGCATGCTTACCTTTATTGGTTGGGGAATTGAGAACATGAGTCAGGATGTCATGTTGTAGTTTTTAAGACTTTGGTTGGGCCACACTTAGAGTATTGCATTCAATTCTGGTTGACACTTTACAGGAAGGATGTGGAGGCTTTGGAGAGGATGCAGCAGAAGAATTTCCAGGATCCTGTCTGGATCAGAGGGTATGAACTATAAGGAGAGGCTAGAAAAACTCAGGTTGTTTTCTCTGGAACAGCAGAGGCTGAGGGGAGACTTGATAGAAAGGATTGAAGGTCAGAATCTTCTTCCCAGAGTTGAAATGTCCAATACTAGGGGGCATGCATTTAAGTTGAGAGGGGAAAGCTTAAAGGAGATGTGAGGGGCAAGTTTTTTACACAGAGAGTGGTAGGAATGTGGAATGCACTGCCAGGGGTGGTGGTGGAGACAGATACATTAGGGGTGTTAAAGGGACTTTTAGATAAGCACCTGAATATGCAAAGAATGGAGTGATATGGATCAAAGGCAGACAACAGATTAATTTAATTTGGTGTTATGTTCGGCACAACATCTTGGGCCAACGGGTCTGTTCCTGTGCTGTACAGTTCTATGTTCTGTGTAATTCTGGAATGCAAAGTTAACCTTGTCTCCTCTTTATTCCAAACTGTTTTAAGAACAGAGAACAGTACAACGCAAGAACAGGCCTTCTGACCAACTATGTCTACGTCAAACATGATGCTATTGTAAACTAATCCTATCTGGCTGTACATGGTCCATAACCCTCTACTATCTCTCTGTTCACATGTCTATCTAAATTCCTGTTAACATTTGCTATTTTGTCTACTTCTACCACTTCCCCTGGCAGCACGTTGCAAGTACCTACTACCCTCTGTGTAAAAAATTTCCTTGGGCACCTCCTTTAAACTTTCTCATTTATGATAACTGGGATCAAATGAATCACTCCAGGCATGTAAGGGCAGTAGGAGTATACTCAAGAGGGAAATCAGGAAGGCATCAATGGGACATAAGATATCTTTGGAAAATAGGGTTAAGGAAAATCCAAAGAGATTCTACAAATTCCATACAGGCAAAAGGGTAACTAGCGAGAGAATAGGGCCCCTTAAAGATCAACAAGGCTATGTGTGGAACCGCAGGAGATGTGTGAGATTCTAAATGAGTCCAAAACTAGAACTTTAAAATGAGAAGGTAAAGATTTAAAAGGGACCTAAGGGCAACCTTTTCACTCAGAAGGTGATGAGCTGCCAGAGGAAGTGGTGCTTGCTGGTACAATTACAACATTTAAAAGGCATCTGGATAGATACCTGAAAAGGAAGGGTTTAGCGAATGGGTCTAGAATAATTTAGAATATCTGGTCAGCGTGAACAAGTTGGACCAAAGAGTCTGTTTCTGTTTTGAACAGCTCTACGACTCTCACCTTAAATAAACCTATGTCCCCTAGCATTTGACGTTTCCACCCTAGGAAAGATTCTCTAACTGTCCATGTGTCTCATAATGTTATACACTTCTATCAGCTCACCCCACAGCCCCTAATGCTCAGCGTAAATAGTCGAAGTTTGTCCAAACTCTCCTTATAGCTAATACACTCCAACCCAGGCAACATCCTGAAAAACCTTTTTTGCATCCTCTCCAAAGCTTCTACACCCTTCATATGGAGCAGCAACCAGAACTGCGTATAGTATTTCAAATGTGGCCTGACCAAAGTCTTATACATTTGCAACATGGCTTGCCAATTTTTATACTCAATGTCTCTATTAATAATGGCAAGCATGCTGTATGCCTTCTTTACCACCTTTCGGGGAGCTAGGGACTTGGACCGGAAGATCCTTCTGCGGATCAATGCACCTTAAGGTCCGGCTATTAACTGTATACTTTTCTCTTGCAGTTGACCTCCCAAAATGCATCACCTCACACTTCGTTGGATTAAACTCCATTTGCCATTTTTCCACTCAATGTTCCAACTAATGTATATCCTTTTGCATCCTTTGATATCCTTCCTCACTTTCCACAACTCAACCAATTTTCATATCACCTGCAAATTTACTGATCAGACCACCGACATTTCCAACCGAATTATTTATATATATCTTACAAACAACTGAGGATCTAGCACTGATCCTTACAGAACACCAGTGGACATAGACATTCAGTTAGAAAAACTTCGATAACTATCCTCTCTGTTTTATGCCCAAACCAATTTTGCATGCAACTTTCCAATTCATCATGGATCCCATGTGATTTGATCTTTGGACCAACCCATCATGAAGGGCCTTACCAAACCTTTTAGCAAAGCCCAAGTAGACATTATTAAGTGCCTTACCCTCATCAATCATCTTCATTACTTCCTCAAAAAACTCAATGAAGTTTGTGAGACAAGACCTCCCCTGTATAGAGCCATGCTAACTATCCCTAATAAGTCCATTCTTCTTCAAGTACAAGTAAATCCTGTACCTAAGAATCTTCTCCAATAATTTCCACACAGGTGATCTAAGGCTTACTAGCCTTTAAAGTCCTGGATTATCTCTGTTGCCATTCTTAAACCAAAGGAAAAATATTGACGATTTTTTGGTCTTCTTGGACCTCACCTGTGGCTAAAAAGGATATAAAAATCCTTGTCAAGGCCCCAGTAATCTTCTCCTTTGCCTCCTTCAGTATCCTGGGATAAATCCATCAGGTAAAGGGGACCTACCTATCTTGATGTTTTCAAGACACCCAACACCTTCTCCCTCTTAATATCAACATGCCTTAGAGCATCAACAAATCCCTCTCTAAATTTGTACCGAAAACAAAAAATGCTGGAAATCACAGTGGGTCAGGCAGTAACTATGGAGAGAGAGCAAGCTAATGTTTCAAGCCTAGATGACTCTTCATCATTTGCATCTCCCTCTTTAAACATACCATCATCCATGTCTTTCTTCTTGGTGAATACCATTGCGGGGTTCTTATTAAGGACCTCACCCACTTCCTCTGGCTTCACATATAAATTCCCTCCTTTGCCCTTGAGTGGACCTACCGTTTTGCCAGTTACCTTCTTGGTCCTAATATAGAGATATGGAGAGGTTGGGTTTTAGAGGTATTAGCACTTGACAACAAGAATTTTAACATCAAGCCATTGAGGGACTAAAAGCCAAAGTACAGAGGTGATTGCAAAACAAATCTTTATTCCAATTAGAATTTATGAAGCATAGTTTTGGATAACTTATTTTTCTGGAGGGTGAGGATAGGAAGCTATTGAGGAAAGCATTGGAATAGTCTTGTCTGAGGTAATAAAAACATGAATGAGTTTCAGGAGCAGATGGGTTGAGGTGACAAAGCTGGAAGCATGCTGTCTTCATGGTGTAAAGAGGTTATGGGCCAGACTGTCAACTCAGGGTCAAATAGAATATTGAACTTGTAAACAGTTAGAGACGATCGCCAAGGAAGGAAATGGAATCAGTGACTCGGAATATGATGCTTGTGGTGAGAAGGTTCAGAGTTCGCAATGTTTCACTGAAGAAATATTCTACTATTCAGTACAGCGCCCTGATAACCAGAGGCAGTCTGGACAGACTTCAGGAGGAGGCCAAGATGAATTATCCGCTTAGCACTGTTGGGCTGAAAGTGGATGCAAATGCTTTTTATTTCCCACCTTTGAGGATCAGGATATTTCTGGAGCCTCCTCATCCTGTAAGATCATAAAAACGTGAGAAATTGGATCAGGTATAGGTCATTTAACCAACAAACCTGCCTCACCACTCCATAACATAGTGGCTGATTTGCCCAAGACCTCAACTTTTCTTTCAAAAGATTTAAGGTGAGCCAAAATTATTTTTTCAATTGTCCACCACTGTTCACAGTGTGATGTACTCAGACCACTGAGCAAAGATCTGATTTGTTTGTTCTGGAATCAATTAGTCCTGTTTATCATGTGCTGCTTCCACTATTTTGGGTACAAGTTTGTATCTTTAAGAGATGGGCACCTTATTTGAGATATGCTCCTGGCACACCTGTCTGCATTCTTTGTTGAACTAGAGTTGACCCTTGACTTGGTGGCAATGGGAGAATGAGAAACCTGGGGTAGGACCAAACAGGGATAATGGAGGGAACTTGTGCACGGAGTCAGACAAGGTAGGGGAGGTCCTCAAAGAATACTTTGCTTCAGTGTTCACCAGTGAGAGGGACCTTGACGTTTGTGAGGACAGCGTGAAACAGGCAGATATGCTCAAACAGGTTGATGTTAGGAATGAGGATGTGCTAGAAATTTTGAAAAACATGAGGATAGATAAGTCCACTGGGCCAGACAGGATATACCCATGGTTACTACGGGAAGCGAGGGAAGAGATTGCTGCCCATTTGGCAAAGATCTTTGTGTCCTCACTGTCCACTGGAGTCGTACCAGATGAGTGGAGGGTGGCAAATGTCGTTCCCTTGTTCAAGAAAGGGAATGGGGATAATCCTGGAAATTACAGACCAGTCAGTCTTACTTCTGCGGTGGGCAAATTATTGGAGAGGATTCTGTTAAAAAGTTTGATAGATAGACTCCACTACCACTGCCGGCAGTGCATTCTACACGCCCACCACTCTCTGTGTGAAGAACCTACCTCTGACATCTCCCCTAAACCTTCCTCCAATCACCGTAAAATTACTCCCCCTTGTAATAGTCATTTCCATCCTCTAAAAAGTCTCTGGCTATCCATTCTATCTATGCATCTCATCATCTTGTACACCTCTTTCAAGTCACCTATCATCCTTCTTTGCTCCAATGAAAAAAGCCCTAGCTCCCTCAACCCTTCCTCATAAGACCTGCCCTCAAGTCCCGGCAAACTCCTGGTAAATGTCCTCTGCACCTTCTCTAAAGCTTCCACACCTTTCCTATAATGAGGTGACCAGAACTGCACACAATATTCCAAGTGTGGTCTAACCAGAGTTTTATAGAGCTGCAGCATAACCTCACAGCTTTTAAACTCAATTCCCCTGCCAATGAAAGCCAACACACCATATGCCTTCTTTACAACTCTATCAACTTGGGTAGCAACTTTGAGGGATCTATGGACATGGATCTGAAAATCCCTCTGTTCCTACATACTGCCAAGAATCCTGCCATTAACCCTGTATTCTGCATTCAAATTCGACCTTCCAAAATGAATCACTTCACACTTTTCTGGGTTGAATTCCATCTGCCAATTCTTTGCCCAGCTCTGGAGCCTGTCAATGTCCTGTTGCAACCTACAACAGCCCTCCACGCTGTCCACAACTCCACCAACCTTCGTGTCATTGGCAAACTTACTAACCCACCCTTCCACTTCCTCATCCAAGTCATTTATAAAGATCACAAAGAGCAGAGGTCCCAGAACACCACTAGTCACCAAGCTCCAGGCTGAATATTTTCCATCTACTACCACTCTCTGTCTTCTTTTAGACAGCCAGTTTTGTATCCAGACAGCCAAATTTCCCTGAATCCCATGTCCCATTACTTTCTGAATGAGTTTACCATGGGGAACCTTATCAAATGCCTTGCTAAAATCCATATACATCACATCCACTGCGCTGCCTTCATCAGTGTGTTTTGTTACATCCTCAAAAAATTCAATAAGGCTTGTGAGGCATGATCTGCCCCTCACAAAGCCATGCTGACTATTGAAGCTTGTGACTAGTGGTGTGCCTCAGGTGTTGGTGCAGGGCCCATTGCTGTTTGTTATCTAGATCAATGATTTGAATGAGAATGTGCAAGGCATGATTAGTAAGTTTGCAGATGACACTAAAATGGGCAGTATTGTGGACAGTGAGGAAGAGTATCAGAAATTGCAGTAGGATCTTGATCAGCTGCAGTAGTGGGGTGAGAAATGGCAAATGGAGTTTAATATCGATAACTGTGAGGCGTTGCATTTTTAAAAATCAAATCAAGCTAGGAATTTTATGGTGAATGGTAGGACCTCAAGGAGTGTAGTGGAACAGAGGGACCTTGGAGTTCAGGTGCATAGTTCTCGGAAAGTGGAGTCACAGGTAGACAAGGCAATGAAGGTAGCTTTTGGCACACTGGCCTTCAGCAGTCAGAGCACTGAATATAGATTCTATGACTCTATGTGCATTTGGAGGGGGAAGGGATGACTAGGGTTAGTCAGCATAGTTTTGTGCAAGGGAAATTGTGTCTCTCAAACTTGATTGTGTTTTTTGAGGAAGTAACCAGAAAGATTAATGAGGGCAGAGAGATAGACATTGTTTACTTAGACATTAGTAAAGCTTTTGACAAGATTCCGCAGGGTAGACTAATTAGTAAAGTTAGATTACATGGGATTCAGTATAAGCTTGCTAATTGGATACAAAATTGGCTTACCAGCAGGAGACAGTGAGTTATGATGGAGGTTTGTTTTTTGGATTGGAGGCCTGTGACCAGTGATGTTCCGCAGTGGTCGGTGCTGGATCCACTTTTGTTTGTCATTTATATAAATGATTTAGATGAGAATATAGAAAGCATGGTTAACAAGTTTGCGGATGACACCAAGATTGTTGGTATGCCGGACAGTGAAGAAGGTTATTTAAGATTCCAAAGAGATCTTGATCAATTGGGTCAATGGGCTGAAGAGTGCCAGATGGAGTAAAATTTGGATCAAACTGAGGTATTGCATTTTGGTAAAACAAACAAAGCACTTAGCATGCTTGCCTTCTTTGTTCAGACCTTTGAATAAAGGAGTTAGGATGTTATGTTGAAATTGTATAGGATGTTGGTGAGGCCTTTTCTGGAGTATTATGTCCAATTCTAGACTCCCTGTTATAGGAAGGATATTATTAAGCTGGAGAGGGTTCAGAAGAAATTTACCAGAATGAATGTTGTGAGTTATAAGGAGAGGCTGGATTGGCTGGGACATTTTTCCCTGGATTGAGGGGTGACCTTATAGAGGTTTATAAAATAATGAGGGGTATAGACAAAGTGAATGGCATATGTCTTTTTCCTTGGGTGGGGGATTCATGACTAGGGGACATATTTTTAAGGTGAGAGGCAAAAGATTTAAAAAAGACATGAGGGGCAATTTTTCTACACAGAGAATGATTCATGTGTGAAATGGACTTCCAGAGGAAATGGTGGATGTGGGTACAGTTACAACATTAAAAGACATTTTGATAAGTATATGAATGAGAAATGTTTGGAGGAATATGCACCAGGAGCAGGCATGTGGGACTAGTTTAGTTTGGAGTGATGGTTGGCATGGACTCGTTGGACCTGTTTCCGTGGAGTTTGACACATTGATTCTACAATAAAATAGTTCCCCAGAAATTGCAGTTCTAACTCTCAATGGAGTTTAATTTCCTTGTCTGACCATTTGTAAACCCTTCTACCTGATTTTATTTTTGTACCTGGCATTTCTAGGCATTTCAGATTCACATGTCCATGCCGCTCATGTTGATCAAAGCCTATCTTTGATGTAAAAGTAAGTTCACATCTCAAGCATACAAAAGCTCCTACTTGTGTAGTAATTTGATTTTCTTTGCATGTAGCATAGTAACAAGCAACTGCATGATTTTCGCTGCTATTGCCACATCTAGAGTATCTAATAAGGATGTTTTGAAAGCCATATTTTTTGACCGGATGAATATGCAAAGTACCCATAGTGGGGAGAAGGGAATTACATAGGGTGCAAGACAACCTAGCTGTAGGATATGGTGTTACTATTTTGCTTGTGGAAGTTCTGCCATATGTTGGAGGGATAATTATTGGTTCTGTATTGGCTACATTACCAGAGGTTTTCTCACCCTGTTTATTAAAGATGTCTTGTCCATTTGTTTATATCCATTGTTATAAAAGACCTGCGTTTTAATTATATTGTTAATTTCCAAAGGGTGTGCTACCTTACTGGAGTCTTCTATGGATGGTTTGTTATCATTTATCAAACTACTGAACATTCTAGCCTGCATCGAGGTACCAGGTTAGGATAGGAACTATATACTTGTCTGATTGGTCTCAAACCTATCTCATCAGTTTATGTTGAGATAGAGACTTTACTAGCATTGTGGAACAAGCTGGATTGTGTGGTTACAACATTTTTCACAGGTCACCATCACTAATGAACCTCTGGGGCAGTCGTTTGACCAGGACACTGCCCAGCTGGACTGATGTAGGTTCAACCCATCATTATGATCAACAAAGTAAAGCATAAAATTATTGCAGTGGTCACTATGGAAACAAGAATCCCAGGGGAGGCCCCACCTCAAACAGAGTCATAGTTACTCTCGTTGTTTACGCATGCTTCATTAAGTTTCTTCATGTTGACATTCTGCCCTGACTGAATCTTGGGTTCTTCTCATGGTGGGAACATTAAACGGGGTCACACTCTGGCCTGCACCCTGGTCTTCGATGGGACACAATGTGAACTCTGCCCTGACTGAATCTGGGACGCTTACATCAGTGGTACTCCACCACAGATGGACTACATTCTGCACTCACTCCATTCTGAAGATAGGCCATTTCCTATTATCATAGAATCCCTACAGTGTGGAAACAGGCCCTTCGGCCCAACAAGTCCACACTGAACCTCAGAGCATCCCACCCAGACCCATCTCCCTATAACCCAGCTAATCTACACTTCCCTGAACACTATGGGCAATTTAGCATGGCCAATCCACCTAACCTGCACATCTTTGGACTGTGGGAGGAAACCAGAGCACCCGGAGGAAACCCGCACAGACATGGGGAGAATGTGCGGACTCCACACAGTCACCCGAGGCTGGAATTGAACCCGGGTCCCTGGTGCTGTGAGGCAGCCTGCTAATCACTGTGCCACTGTGCCGCCCAAATAATAGGAATTCTTTTTAATGGGAGGAGGGGAGGGAGTAAAAGGGATGAGGGTAAGAGAGGGAGAGGGTGAGTGGAAGGGTGTAGGTAAGAAGGAGGAAGGGAAGGGCATGAGAGAAGGAGGGGGGATGGTGTAATGCTGCTAATTGAGGTCTACAGCCTGGGCTGTCTCTTCTTGCTGCTCCCCGTCAAGCATGAGGTGGGGAGGGTGGGTGAGGGGGGCACAGACTGCCATGTGGAGCCTGTTACTCACTGAGCCTGTGCTCTGTTTGGTTGATGACTGAGGATTGGAGCTTGAAATCTGGTGTTATCTGGACCCTGGACCATCACTTACTGGTAAGTTTGACTGGTGTCTGGGCCCTCTGCTGCTGCTGCTGCTGGGATTGATTGGGGCCTGAGTCCCCTGCTTCTGCTGTGGGGATTGACTGGGCCCTGGGCCTTCTGCTGCTGCCGCTGCTGCTGGGATCAACTGTGGCCTCGGCCCTCTGCTGCTGCTGCTGGGATTGACTGGGGCTGGGCCCTCTGCTGCTGCTGCCAGGATTGACTGGGGCCTGTTCCATCTGCTACTGCTGCTGGGATCGACTGGGGCCTGGGTCCTCTCCTGCTGCCGCGAAGATTGACTGGACCCTGGGCCTTTTTCTGCTGCCACTGCTGCAGGGATTGAATGTGGCCTGGGCCTCTGCTGCTGCTGCTGGGATTGACTAGGGCCAGAGCCCTCTGCTGCTGCTGCTGCCAAAATTGACTGAAGCCTGGGCCCTCTGCTCCTACTACTGGAATTGACCAGGACCTGGGCCCTCTTCTGCAACTGCTGCTGCTGCATTGGACTGTGGCCTTGGGCCCTCTGCTGTTACTGCTTCTGCCAGGATCGACTGGGGCCTGGGCCCCCTGTTACTACCAAAAATTGTCTGAAGCCTGGGCCTCCAGTGCAATAAATGTTAATGTTCTTTCGTTTAATGTACATTGGCATCTTCTTGAGAATATGTTCAGTGATGGACCATTGTCATAAACATAAAGAAAGGGGCGATATGGTGGCTCAGTGGTTAGCACTGCTGCCTCATTGTGCCAGAGACATGGGTTTGATTCTATGAAAAATAAGACTTATGTCTATGAAACTAGATCTCACTGTAGGATATGATTTGTCCAGTATTATCATCAGCTGGGATCATAACATTAGATAGATGAATTCAAAGCCTTTTACTATGTGGTAGTGCTACAGAATATGCTGGATGGTATGGCATTTAGTGGAATGGTATGCTCCTCCTGTGAGATGTGGAAGATTGGAGAGAAGTCAAATGTCCTTGAAAGCTATGACCGCTGCAAATGTGTCCAACTGCATCTGTTCTCAGACTGCATGGACCAGTTGGAGCAGCGGTTGGACTCACTGAGGAGCGTAAAAGATGCAGAAAGTTTTATAGATAGAAGTTTCAGGGATGTTGTCATACCAGTGTTTCAGCTAGATAGAGGGGGATAATCTCCAGGAGGGGCAGGCAGGCAGTTCATGAGTTCCCACTGGCTATTCGCCTCTCAAACAAGTATACTGTGTTGGATACTGTTGGATGGGAAGGTTGGCCTCTCAGCGGAATGCAACAGCAACAGCATCGGCAGTTCTTTCTGTCTTTGAGCAGCAAACAGATCAGCGATTGGGCAAACTGCAATTGTTATTCAGCAGGGAGTGTTGAACTGTAGGCGAGCAGTGTTGATAAGGGGCTCTATAGTCAGGGCACAAGCAGGTAGTTCTGCAGCCTTGAGCAAGACTCCAGAATGGTGTGTTGCTTCCCTAGTGGCAGGGTCAGGAATGTCTCTGAACTGGCATAGGGCATTTTGTAAAGGGAAGGTGAGCAGCCAGAGGTCATGGTCCATATTGATACTAATGATATAGGCAGGAAAAGAGATGAAGCCCTGCAGAGGGAATTTAGGGAGTTAGGTAGAAAGTTGAAAGGACGATCTCTAAGGTTGTAATCTTGGGATTACTTCCTGCGTTACGTGAAGCTAGAAATAATCAGTTGAATTCATGGCTAAAGCGCTGGTGTGGAAGGAAGGGCTTCTGATATCTGGATCATCGGGATCTCTTCCAGGGAAGGAGGGTCCTGTACAAAAAGGACAGGTTGCACCTAAGCAAGAGGAACACCAATATCCTTGATGGGAGGATTCCTGGTGTCATTCAGGATGGTTTAAAAAAAGTGTGGACGTGTATGATGGTAAAATTAAGGAAGTGAATGTTGATATTCTGGGGCAAGTCGATATTAAGAAAGGAGAAGTGTTGGTTAATTTGAAAAACATTAGGGTAGATAAGTCCCCAGGGCCCAATACAAGCTCTCCCAGCATACTAAGGAAGGCAAGGAAGAGATTGTTGGGGCCTTGATCGAAATTTTTGCATCCTCAATAGCCACAGGCAAAGTCCCAGAAGACTGGAGGATAGCCAAAGTTGTTCCTTTGGTTTAAGAAGGGTAACAAGGATTGTCCAGGAAACCATAGGCCTGTGAATCTTACATCAGTGGTAAGGAAATTATTGGAAAATATTCTTAGGGACAGAATTAACTTGCATTTGGAAAATAATGGAATAGTCAGCATGGCTTTGTGTGGGGGAGACATTGTCTCACAAATTTGAGTTTTTTGATTAAGTGATGAAGATGATTGATGAGGACAGGGCAGTGGATGTTTCTACATGGCCTTTACTAAAACATTTAACAAGGTTCCTCATGGTAGGCTAGTCCAGAAGATTAAGTCACATGGGATCCACAGTGAGTTGGTAAGTTAAATACAAAATTGGTAACCAAAGTGTAAGCTAAGATGGGTCAGATTCAGATCAGGAAATGGGAGGTAGAATATTAATTTAGCGATATAGTCAGTGGCTTGGAAAGATAAAAGAAATGAGGATTAAAAGATGTCCAGCAAAGAAAATTGATGGGGTTGAGCTATTTATACTTCAAAGCAAGAAGTATTACAAACAAGGCAGATGAAATAAGGGCACAGATAGACATATGGAAACACAATGTTATTGATTAAAGGAGGTGCAAATCTGGTAGTTCAGTATCCTTTGATATTGAGTTTTCAGGCACAATAGAGTGGGTAACAAAAAACGAAGGGGTAACAGTATTAGCTAATCAATCAGTTACAGTTGTAAGAAAGGATGATATATTAAACGGATTAACAAGTGAGGTTTTATGGCTTGAGCTTAGAATCAGAAAAGGGGCAGTCACACTTCTAGAAGTGTATTACAGACTGCCAAATAGTGAGAGGGAAATGGAAGAACACATATGTGGACAAATGTCTGCCTGTAGGAATAGGAGGGCAATAATAGTAGGAAACTTTAACTATCCCAATATCATCTGGGTTTCAAACAACATAATGGTCATTGAGGGTGAAAAATTCATGTATTGGAACCAGGAAAGTATTTTAAACAAAATCTGATAATCCAGATGAATGGAGATAGAATCCTTGATTTAGTTTTGGGAAATGAAGATGGACAAGTCGATTAGATTTAGTATTATTATGGAAAAAGACAGAGACAAATCAGGAGTCAAAGTTTTAAATTTGGGGACACAAATTTTACAAAACTGAGAAGTGAGTTGGATTGGGCAGGACTGCTAAAGGATAAATCAGTGGTAAACCAGTGGGAGGCACTAAAAAAATGAAATCCTTACGGCACAAAGCAGACATGTCCACTTCAAAAATAAGAATGGTCCTGCCAAACCTAGATCCCCACAGTTGTCTAGAAAAGTACATGCGAAGATTAAACATAAAAAGAAAGCTTATGATAGTCACAAAAACCTCAACATTGCAGATAGCTGGGACGAATATAAGAAGAACAGGGATCAAGTAAAAGATAATGAAATCAAAGAGAGGACATTGAAAAATATTAGCAAGCAAGATAAAAGAAAACAAAAAGGTGTCTTACCATTTGGGGCAGCATGGTGTCTCATAGTTAGCACTGGTGCCTCACAGTACCAGGAACCTGGACTTGGATGAATGTTCGTGCAGAGTTTGCAATCTCCTTGTATCTGTGTTGGTTTCCTCTGGACACTCTGGTTTCTTCCCATAGCCCAAAGATATGCTGGTTAGTTGGATTGCACATGGTAAATTGCACATAGTGTTTAAGGATGTTCGGGCTAGGTGCAGGGTTATAGAGTGGGGGTTGGGTCTGGATGAGATGCTCTTTGGAGGGTCACTGTGTACTTGATGGGGTGAATGGCCAACTTACCTAACTGTAGTCATTCTATGAGTATATAAAGAGCAAAAGGACAGTTAAGGAAAATGTGGGACCGATCAGAGATGAAGAATGGAACTTGTGTGAAGCTGCAGAGGATATGGGAAGAATTTTAAATAAATTTTTTGCCTCTGTATTCACAAAGGAATGGACTGATGTGGATATAGCAATCCAAGAGGAGCGATGTAAAACATTGGACAAAATAATCCTAACGAGAGCTGGGCAGAAACAGTGGTGCATCTTTGTTACAGTGATAGGCTTCTGGATTGACATGGATGGCGCTTTCTTGGGGTGTCACGGTGGCTCAATGGTTAGCACTGCTGCCTCACAGTGCCAGGGACCCAGGTTTGATTCCCCCCTTAGGCAACTGTCTGTGTGGAGTTTGCATATCCTGCTCGTCTCTATGTGGGTTTCCTCTGGGTGCTCCGGTTTCCTCCCACAGTCCAAAAATGTGCAGGCCAGGTGGATTGGCCATGCTAAATTGCTTGTAGTGTTCAAGGATGTGTAGATTAGATGGGTTATAGGGGGATGGGTCTGGGTGGGATGCTCTGTGGATCAGTGTGGACTTGTTGGGCTGGAGGGCCTGCTTCCATGCTGTGAGGATTCTATGAACAAATTCTATGAGAGTGGAAGTGTTAGTTGGAATTCTTGAAAGCAGATAAGTCACCAAAGTTGGATGGATCATTTCCTCAGATGTTTTGAGGATTCTTTTTATGATCCTTATTAGACACAGGTGAGGTGCTGGAGGATGAGAGGAATGCAAAAGTGATCCTGTTGTTTAAAAAGGTTATAAAGGAAATGCCAAACGTTTATAGGCCAGTTAGTCTTACTTCGGGTGGTGGGAAAATTGTTAGAATCAATCCTGAGAGATCAGGTAAACCATCACTTTGAAAGGCATGGACTAGTCAGGGATTGTCAGCATGGCTTAGTTAAGAGAAAGTTATGCCTTACAAATTTAAGTGAATTATTTCAGGAAATGAAAAGGGGGATTGATGAGGATAGTGCAATGGATGTTGTCTACGTGGATTTTAGTCAGGCATTTGATAAGGTCCCACATGGCAGACTGGTCAAAAAGCCCATGGGATACAAGGTAATGTATCAAATTGGATCCAAAATTGGCTTGGTAACAGGAAACAAAGGGTTATGGTCAATGACTGACTGGCCTTGCAAATGGAAAGCTGTTTCAAGTGGTGTTCTGCAGAGCCCAGTGTTGGGACATCTACCGTTTGTTTTATCCATTAACAATCTGAACTTGAACTGATCTGAACATGGGGGGAGCACAACTGGGAAAATTGCAGAGGACACAAAAATTGGCCGTGTAGTGGATAGTGTAAAGGATAGCTGCAAGCTCCAAATTGATGGAGTGGACGTGAAAATGGTAGATGGGATGTAGTGCATTTAAGGAGGTCAAACAATAAAATACTCAATAAACAGGAGTGTACTGATAGAGGTAGTTGAAATGAGAGATCATGGCATACAAGTGCACACAGGTCCCTAAAAGTTACAGTACAGGTGTTTAAATTGTAAAGAAGGCATATCTATTTCAAGCCTACCAACTCCCACAGCTACTTAGAAAAGTTGGCAAGAATGCCAACCCCTATTCCCAATTCCTTTGCCTCTGCTGCATCTGCTCCCGAGATGAGGCATTCCACTCCTGGACATCCCAGATGTCCTCGTGTTTCAAGGACTGCAACTTCCCCTCCACAGTGGTCGAAAACACCCTCGACTGCATCTCTCACATTTCCCGCAACTCATCCCTCACACCCTCTCCCCGCAATAACAGCAAAAACAGAATCCCCCTCGTCCTCACATAAAACTCCACCAACTTCTAAATTCAATGTATCGTCCTCTGCCACTTCCGCCACCTGCAATCTGACCCCACTACCACGGACATTTTTCCCTCCCCATCCTTATCTGCCTTCCGGAGGGACTGCTCTCTCCATGACTCCCTTGTCCACTCCACACTCCCCACCAGCCCCACCACCCCTGGCACTTTTCCCTGCAACCGCAGGAAGTAGTACACCTGCCCCTACACCTCCCCCTCACATCCATCCCAGGCCCCAAGAAAACCTTCCACATTAAACAGATGTTCACCTGCACATCTGCTAATATGGTATATTGTATCCGCTGTTCCCGATGTGCCCTCCTGTACTATCGGGGAAACCAAGCGGAGGCTT
This sequence comes from Ginglymostoma cirratum, assembly GCA_024137785.1. NCBI lineage: Eukaryota > Metazoa > Chordata > Chondrichthyes > Orectolobiformes > Ginglymostomatidae > Ginglymostoma > Ginglymostoma cirratum. The sequence goes on from JAHRHZ010000012.1 coordinate 80,421,098, forward strand.
GGAGACCGCTTTGTGGAACACCTACGCTCTGTTCGTGACAAACGACTGCACCTCTCGGTCGCGAACCACTTCAACTCCCCTCCCACTCCTTGGACGACATGCCCATCCTGGGCATCCTCCAGTGCCACAAAGATGCCACCCGAAGGCTGCAGGAACAACACCTCATATTTCGCTTGGGAACCCTGCAGCCCAATGGTCTCAATGTGGACTTCACAAGCTTCAAAATCTCCCCACCCTCGACTTCAGCCCAAAACCAGCCCAGCTCGTCCTCACGTCCTTGACCTGTCCATCTTTTCTCCCACCTATTCGCTCCTCCCACCTCACTGACGAAGAATACAAATGTAGGGATATAATGGTGAAAATGTATAAGACACTGGTGACGGCTAAACTGCAGTATTGTGTGCAGTTCTGGTCACCACATTACAGGAAGGACATATTTTGTCTGGAGAAACTGCAGAGAAGATTTACTAGAATGTTGCCAGGGCTGGAGAATTGTAGCTACAAGGAGAGATTGGAGAGGTTGGGGTTGTTTCCCTTGGACCAGGGAATGCTGAGGGGCGACATGATTGAGGTATGCAAAACTGTGAGAGGTAGAGAAACAGTAGGCAGGAGGAACCTGTTTCCCTTGTCAGAGGGTTCAAAAACCAGGCATCATTGATTCAAGCTAAGTGATAGAAGGATTAGAGGGGACATGAGGAAAAACTTCTTCACACAGAGGATGGTAGGTGTCTGCAATTTTCTGCCTGAGATGGTGGTGGAGGCAGAAACCCTAAACTCTTTTAAAAAGTACCTGGGTCTGCATCTTATGTGCTGTCAGCAGCAGGGCCATGGGCTGTGTGCAAGAAGATGGCATTAGAAAGGATTTCTTTTGGTTGGCATGGACAAGATGGGCTGAATAGCCCCTTTTTGTGCTATATTATTTCTATGGATCTGTAGGCTTGGTCATAGAAGACACATGATCTTGTGGAGGGTTTTTTTTTCTAACTGGGGATGTGTGACTAGTGGTGTTCCACAAGACTCAATGCTGGGACCTCTGTATAATATACAATATAACATATGTATATAAATGATTTGGATTATAATGTAGGTGGTCTGATTAGTAAGTTTGTAGATGTCATGAAAGTTGGTGCTATTGTGGATAGTGGGGAAAATCACAGCGGGATATAGACTAGTGGGAAGGTTGGGTGGAGAAATGGTAGATGGGGTTTAATCTGGACAAGTGTGAGTTGTTGCATTTTGGGAGATCAAATGCAAGAGGAAAGTGTACAGGAAAATGGGAAGACCCTTAGGAGCATTGATATACAGAGGGATCTCAGGTGCAAGTCCCAGGAAGTGGCGACACAAGTGGATAAGGTGGTAAAGAAAGCGTACAGCATGCTTGCATTCATTGGTTGAGGCAATGAGTATAAAAAGATGGCAAGTCACGTAGCAGCTGTATAAAACTTCAGTTAGGCCACTTTTGGACTATTGTGTGCAAGTCTGGTGGCTGCATTATAGGAAGAATGTAAAGGCTTTGGAGAGGGTTCAAAAGATGTTTATCAGAATTTTTTCCTGGATTGATGTGTATTAGCAATAAGGAGAGGATGGACAAACTTGGCTTGTTTTCACTAGAGGAGCAGAGGGATGACCTGATAGAAGTATGTAAAATTATGTGAGGCATGGATAGGGTGGATAGTCAGTCATTTTCCCAGGTGGCAATGTCAAATACCAGGGAACGTAAGTTTAAGATGAGGTGGGGAGATTAAAGGAGGTGTGCAAGGAAAGATTTTTGCGCTAAGGGCAAATGCCTGGAACACTCTGCCAGGGGAGGTGGTAGAAGCAGATCAGTGTTTAAGAGGCATATAGAAAGACACATGAACAGGCAGATAATAAATGGATACGGACCATGCGCAGGCAAATGGGATTAGTTTAGAGTGGCATCATGGTCAGCACAGACATGATGGGCCGAAGGGCATGATGGTGGCACAGTAGGACGTCCCAGCCTGAGCTGCTCTGCTTCGCCAATTCCTTTTGCTTTCTTTTTTCTTCTCTTTTCTGCAGTTTTCCTTCCTTTTCCCACTCTAACTTTTAATTTTTTAAACTTACCCAGAGGGAATGGAGAATGGAGGAGGAGAGCCCAAGTCTAGGCTGGCATGCGAGAGGATTCGGAGACTGTGCCAGCGTGGGAAATGAGTCTCAGAATTGGGCCATGGGCTGGAGTGCAACTTGGGAGGCAGTCTAAACCTAGGCCAGCCTGGGAGACGAGTTCTGGAGGTGAGTTGCGGGCCGGCGCCCAATGCAGGATGCAGTACAAGCCCAGGTCGGCCTGGGAGATGAGTCCTGGAGGCGAGCCCTGGACCAGAGGCCAGTGCAAGGAGGCAGCAAGGCCTTGAGTTCTGAAGCCCGGTGGGCAGAAACTAGGTGAAAAGGACTGTGAAATTTGAGTACTTTTTAAAGATACTTTTTCTTCTTATTCTGGACTTCGAGCAATTCAAGTACTTTTTAAAAATTTTGTATTCCATTGCTAGACTTATTTTGACTCTTACAATTCTGTAATAAATGCTAGGTATCTGTACCTAGTTATCCTACACCTAAGATGGCGCCAAAGCAGCAACATTACAAACTTTTCACTGCGCTCATTTGAGCGCATGTGACAATAAAGGCTTTTCTATTTTATTCTGTTCTATTCTTGCGCTGTACTGTTCTATCTTCTATGTATTCTGAATGTGAAGTTGGGATTTTATTACCACAAGAATCATGTGGTACCCACTCTTACCAATACTGTCATGGACAGCTAAATCTGTGACAGGTAGATTGGTGAGCGCAATGTCAAATGAGTTTCTCTTCTTGTTGTTTCCCTCAGCACCTACTGCAAATTGTGTTGAATAACTACTTCGTTTAAGACTCAGCCATATCAGTCAGCAGTGATGCTACCAAGCCACTCTTTGTAATGGACATTGAAGTGCCCCAACCAGAGTTGAAGCATCTTCAATGCTTCTTCCAAGTGATGTTCAACACGGAGGAGTACTGATACATCAGCAGAGAGGTTGTGGAGATAGTAATCAACAGACATTCTCTTACCCATCTTTGACCAGATGCTGTGAGAATTAATTGGGTCTGGAGTCAATGTGAGAACTTCCATAGCAATATGCTTTTGCCTGCATACCACTGTGCTGCCGTATCTGGTGGGTCTGTCCTCTTGGTAGGATAGGTGATGGTGCTACCTGGGATATTGTCTGTCAGGTGCAATTCTGTGTTAATGACGATGTCAGGCTCTTGCTTGACTGGTCTTTTGGACACTCTCTCAATTTTGGCATAAGTCTCCAGATGTCTGTAAGAAAGATCTTGTGAGTTGACCAAACTGAGTTCTCTTGTGTTGATCTTCTTAAAATTCCAGTTTTTGACTTGAATTAATATTTCATTTGTGCAATGGTGGGTTTTGAATTCACTTTTTGTTTCCACGTCACATTCCTGTCTGAGTTTCCTTTCTTTCATCAGGCTTCACAATAGCTTTCCTACAACTAAGTGACATGCTAGGCTATTTAAGAATCAACCATTTTGCTATGCCATCTTCTGGAACTCATGAATGAGATCACTAACTGTGTAGTGAAGGTCACATCAGTACTGATCTTTCAAGACATCACTGGTGACATTTACCATAATAGTTAAAACCTCAGTCTAACAGTGAATTAAATAAATTGCAGAAGCACTTTTGCCATCCCAGTATAAAGACAATAACAACATGGGAGACTCCAGCATTTTTATGACTCTTCCTACAATTTTTTTTATTATTCATTAAAAGGATGAGGGCATTGTTGGCTAGGCAGCATTTATTGCCCATTCCTAATTGCTCAGAGAGCAGTTCAGAGTCAACCACATGGCTGTGGATCTGGAGTCACATGTAGGCCAGACCAGATAAGGATGGCAGTTTCCTTCCGTAAAGGACATTAGTGGACCAGATGTTTCTTTTTCCTGAAAATTGACAATGTTTCATGGTCATCATTAGATTCTTAAATCCAGATATTTTTGGTGAATTCACGTTCCACCATCTGCCATGGCGGATTCGCTCCCAGGACCCCGGAATGTTATCTGGGTCTCTGGATTAACAGTCCAATGATAGTACCACTGGGCTATCACCTCCCCTAATTTACACTACAGAAAAGGACATAAGCAATAATGTAATGGAAATAAGGAGGCACTGATAGCTCAGTGGTTAGCATTACTGTCTCACAGTGCCAGGGACCTAGGTTTGATTCCACCATCAGGTGACTGTGTGGTGTTTGCACATTCTCCTGCTGTCTGTATGAGTTTCCTCTGGGTGCTCCAGTCTCCTTCCACAGTGCAAAAATGTGCAGGTTAGGAGAATTGGCCATGGGAAATGCAGGGTTACAGGGGTAGGGTCGGGCTGGCAGTGGGATACTCTTCAAAGGGTCAGTGTGGACTTGATGGGCTGAATGACCTGTTTCCACACTGTAGGGATTCTATAGCATCATGTTCAACACATGCACATGCTACTGTGACAGTACTGTGCCCTTTAAGAGGGATTTGTTTGCTGCTGTTTCGCTTGCAAAGAGGAATTGCCAGTGACGTTGGAATGTCTGCTTCAGAAGCAGCAGGTAAACAGCTTTAAGCTCCCTGAGTGTTTTTCAAAATTAGACAAAAGAAGAATGAGTAGGTGGAGTCAGGCTCACATAGACCCAGGATTTTAGTTTTGCTTTAAGTTGAAATTGGGGTTTGAAGCTGGTAGATGCAGATTTCTCTCAGCTGCAGCACAAAGCTTGAATTCTTGTTCTGATGTTAGATTTGGTGTTCCTTTCTCCTGGATTGGAATGGAGATCACAAATGAGAAGTAACAAATACCAAAGAACTGAGGATGCTGTAAATCAGGAACAGAAGCAGAAGTTGCTGGAAAAGCTCAGCATGTCTGGCAGCATCTGTGAAGAAAAAATCAGAGTTTCGGGTCCGGTGACCCTTAATGAAATGTTAACAAATGAGAAGAATCTGTTTTGCTAAATTTGTCTTTGCCAAAGTTGTGCATATGGGATGCTAGTAGATTGGGACAGTTGATGATTAGTAGTTAAATAATATATTATTTTACCCAGTGTTTCACAGAGTTAAAATTATGCCAATTCTTCGTTTTTTTTGTTTGTAATCTAACTGTATTGTAAGAATAAAGTATGTTTTGCTTAAAGCCTAGCAGTTTGACCAATTGAATCATGTCTGGAACACAACACCTTATACTTGAATTTAAATAAGATGAAAGTTAGGGTCAGGGCTATTTCTTGATATTTTTTAATAGGGTTTGGTCTGGTCCATACCACAACTCTTGAAAATATCACAATTACTGCATTTCCTGAAGAAAGATGCTGGAAATTCCTTCCTAAAGCTTTCAATGTGGCATTGGTGATGCAAGCTGTTCAAAGAGATGAACCACCATTACCATTTCAGAGAAAAAAGGAAAATGATCATAACTGCGGTCTTGCCTGAGAACAAAAATGCTTCCACTTACTTTTATAAATTATAATGTTTCCACTGTTATTCTATTTTATGACTGCTGTTTAGTTGAAATTCATGCCAGTAGTGTCAATATGCAAACTGCATCCTTGTATTTAAATAACATTAAACTTTTACTGACTACAGCAGATTTTACAGAAAGAGATATTATAGTAGATTTTCCAATCATTATACATGAGAAACAGATGCATGATGGGTGCAACCAACTCAAAAGGGTGGAGATCCAATATGTTCTGCACCTCTTCCAATTTTGTGGTCAGATTTGTATTGGTGCCAGATGTGATTGTTAGTTTGTACTTCCTAATAATATAATTATGATCCAGTTTCATAACTCAGACTCCTATATAACTTTCCATCATTTTTGCCAAAATGGATACTGACTATCAGCCCAGGTAAAATGGTATATGCAAACACTATGGTATGGCAGATTGGAACTTCTCCCTTGCCCAAACCTACATATTTGAAGCAGGAGCCTATAATATTTGTGGCAGGGTGTAGTGGTAATGTCATTGGACTAGTAATCCAAAGGCCCAAGCTAGTGCTTTGGTTTTTAAATTCAATTAATAAATTTGAAATGAAAAGCTAGTCTACAGATGACCATTGCCAAAAAAAAGCACACCTACAAATCACTAAAGTCCTAATGAGAAGACGATCTACCTTCCTTAACTGGTCTAACCTGGCCTACTTGTGACTTTTCTTCATGAAGCAGAGCCTTCTAGAAGTTTGTTTTAAAGAAGCAGGCAGCATACAGAATGGACAAATGAGTAAAGATCAGAAATTTATCACAGTTTCTGATGTCACTTCAGAAGTTACAAGTCTTCCGCCATCAAATCCAGAGTGCGATGGTTCTAGTCTACCTACTTGGCTTCAAAGAAATAGTCCAAGAGCCTTAGGATCTTCATGGTTACCAGCATCTTGACTATTAATTCTGAAGTATAGCTAGATTCTCAACCTCCTAGACTTGGTATCAGCAGGTGTAATATATTCTATCCTGAAGATTCAAAATGGCTAGTCTTCAATTAACAGTTTTAACAAATGCAGTTTCGTCACAACACGGTTTTTACTTTACTACGCATTACTCCAATAATGCATGCCTCATTCACAATAACATAGTTCATACCGAAATTCCAGCAGTGTGGAGGAATAGATGTATGCCAAAAACCCACATTGTTGGGTCTGGGTAGGATGCTCTTCAGAGGGTCAGTGAACTTGTTGGGCTGAATGGCCTGTTTCCACACTGTGGGGATTCTATGATTCTATGTTCCTGGGCATATCCCTGCTCATTCAACACCTTTTGGCTGTTACCCGCCTCAATGAAGTTAAGTTTTTAAAAACTATCTCCAGGGATGCACAACCCTCCAGCACCAAAGCAGCAGAGCAGTCTCATAATCCTTAAGATTCAACTTCCGGAGCTGCAGATGAGTTGGATTAGGATCACTGCCTACTACCTCCAGATTAGGTACTCTTGTACGTGTGACAAGAAACATTAAAAGACACTCTTTTTGCATATTTTCATGTCCATTTTTGTGTGTTACGTTAACCTCAGTCCTTGTTTTCTGTACATTTTTGACTTTCTCGGAACATGACCCAAGCATTTATATGGGCTTGTTTTGAAAATTGTGTTTCAAATAACGTGGTTTTGCTTAATGCAGTGATTTTCCACAGCATAATTACCACGTAAGTGGAGAATTATCAGTACCAAGATCTGCAGCATTTTGAATGCCCCTCCCAATTTTATATTGACATGTAGGCAAAACAAGAGAAGTAATTTATTAAGAAGACTTTTAAAATGATCTGTTAAAGATTCAGAGTGCCCCAACTAAAAAAATTCAATGAGCAGTTGAGATAAAGAGCCAAACAGTGAGAGTAAGTTCTTCCTATCTTTTTGTTGCACAGATAGAAGCAAACTGCTTGTTCAGGATTCTTATGAAGCAAAAATCAATTTTCTATACTCAATTTTCAGTTGAATTTAAATAAAGATGCCTGGACATATGTATGGAGACGGTAAATATCTAAATCAGCCTCTTCTAGATATTTTTCCTAATAGATCCGATGAAAAATATTTTAAGAATGCCCATATTTAGTTACACAAATGAAAGCAAACTGCTTGGTTATAAAACCCTTTTTCTTCTAACATTATCAGTTAAAAGACTTGAATCCATTTCAATAAGCAGATGGTCAGTATGCAGACTTAAAATGTTGAAGTAAATGGACTTGGCTATTCTGCTTCCAGAGACAAATAACCCATTAACACATCCATCAATTCACATATAAATAATGCACACATTCAGACAAGGCAATGGAAAATAAATATTATTTTTAAATATATATCTAAGAATTAGGTGAGAAGTGTGTTTATCTAATTGAAAAGAAAACGTAGAAATCAGATTTAACAGAACATTGTTAGCTCGTTCTTAGTTTTCTATTAAATTTATGGCGTACGTGTTGAACTGAATCTTATGATATTTTGTCTGTTGCCAGTTCTGAAGAAGTGTCATTGGATGCAGAACATTAATTCCGATTTCTCACCACAGATGCTGCCAGACCTGTTGAGTTTTACCAGAAATTTCTGTTTTTGTTTCTTACAATATTTTGCCTAATTGTCTGTTTCGTCAAGTTTCCCAGAAGATATAAATTCATAGAATGCATTTTCATTCTTAGAATCCCTACAGTGTAGAAACAGGCCCTTCGGCCCAACATGTCCACACCGACCCTTAGACCATCCCACCCAGACCTATCCCCCATAACCCACCTAATCTACACATCCCTGAAGACTATGGGCTAAGTTAGCATGGCAAATTCACCTAGCCTGCACATCTTGTGGGAGGAAACCAGAACACTCAGAGGAAACCCATGTGGACATGGGGAGAGTGTGCAAACACCACATAGTCACCTGAGAGTGGAATCAAACCCAGGTCCCTGGCACTCTGAGGCAGCAGTGCTAACCACTGAGCCACCATGCTTGTTAGCAAGGTGGTGAGGCTTAGCAAGATTTCTTGGCATTTCACCCTAAAGTCACCCCATCAATTAACTTCTATGTCTTTAAGGCTACACCCTCATCTAATGCTAACTCAATTTGATCAATGGCCATAATCAGAAGTGTTATGGATGAGAACAAACTCCTTTCAAAATATATTAAGAAGATAGTCTCTTCTGACCCCTCTCCAGCTTAATAATATCCTTCCTATAACAGGGAAACCAGAACTGGACAAATATTCCAGAAGAGGCCTCACCAACATCCTGTATGACTTCAAATAATGTCCCTACTCCTATACTCAAAGGTCTGAGCAATGAAGGCAAGCATGCTAAACACCTTCTTAATCATCCTATCTATATGTGACACAAACTTCAAAGAACTACGTACCTGAACCCCCCAATCTGTCCTTTCTACAACACTACCCAAGGCCCTACTTTTAATTGTATAAATCCTGTACTTGTTTAATTTACCAAAAGAGATCTGGCACTTTCTTCTCAACCAATCCCTGATCAGGCTATACATTCTTCTTACCAGTTCAACAAAATTCACTGGCTTATTTTGTTTTCCCACATCCGTCTTCCCAGTGCTTTTTCTAAACTGCAAACTTCATGATGGCTTACTTGATTATAGTGAAAACACCTGAGCTTTATTATTTCTCTTTACCCTTCATGGGTTTCCTTTTTACCCTGTGGTAAACTATCTTCACAATCTTCTATGAGATCTCCTTTTCCCTTCCGACCTGAGGATTTCTCTTTTCCCCAATTTCTATCCCTCACAGATTAAAATTGATGTCAGGAGCCAAACATTGATTTATGAGCCAAATCATAGTCATCTGCCACTTTCACTGCTAATCTTGCAGTTTTAACTCTCTACTCTTCCATATGAGTTCTCATAGATCATTGAATGCCTGTGTGGAAGCAGGCCATCTGGCCCATCAAGTCCACACCAACCCTCTGAAGGGCATCCCACACAGATACACACCCCACCTGTAACCCTGCATTTCCCATGGCTAATTCTCCTAACCTGCATATCCTTGGACACTTTAGGCAATTTAGCACAGTCAATCCACCTAACCTGTTTGGACTGTGGGAGGAAACTGGAGCACCTGGAGGAAACCCACTCAGAAATGTGGAGAATGTGCAAACTCCACACAGATGGTTACCTGAGGGTAGAAGTGAACCTGGGTCCCTGGCAAAGTGAGGCAGCAATGCTAACCACTGAGCCATGGTGCTGCCCCTGCACTGATCAACCACGCGTCCACAGAGCCATTACTCCACAACGCACACCTTGTTTAAACCCACCAAAATCAACATCTGAAACAAAAGACACTAACACTTACCACTCACTGCCTTTGAGTCCAATAATCCTATACCCAACCTGGAATTAGAGATTTTGGTTTTGGATGAGCTCTCAATTTGTTATGGACTAGATCAGACTCCTTCAAAATGTATTAAGAAGTTAGTCTAGAAACTAATTTTTCTTATTTCAAAGGTAAATGTGAGGTACTGTATTCCAGATGCAAATTGATTGTTCAAAATACTTGAAATTAAGCAAAACACAATTTATTCAAACCCTATACTTAAAATACAACAACAGAAAGAGGAACTTGGAACAACTTAACTCTTTTGGAAAAAATTACAGAATAATACATTATTTTACTACTAAAAAGTAACCGTTCTTTTTAGTTCCACATCGATGCGTCGTCTGCCTGGTGCCGGGGTTCAGGATGTCTACTTTGGGCTGTAGGTGAACTTGCAGCGGTGGTGGGATTGGTGGATGGGGATGGGGGGACATGGGTGGGGTAAGTCTAGAGGATTCAGTTGTCATGGTCCATGTAGGTACCAATGACATAGGTCGATTCTTCATAGCCTGTATGAAGAGCTAGGCACCAAATTAAGCAGAACCTCTAATAATCTCAGGAAAATTACCTGAGCAACATACAAATTGAAATAGGATAAACAAAGTTAGAGAGATGGACATATCAATGAAAGACTGGTGTAGATATGACTTCTTGTTTTTAGGACCCTGGCACCAAGACTGGGGAAAATGGGATCTGAACTGCCAGCATGGTCTATTCTCGAATGGTACTGGGATTGCTGTTCTTGCAAAGCAAACAACTAGGAAAGTAGAGTGGGTTTTAGAAAATGGTAGGGTAAGGGCCCAAATTTAGGAAAGCCTGGTGAACCAAAGACTGGGAAAAGGACAACAAAGGAAGAAATGAATGTGAGAAATGATAAATAGAAAATGACAGGAAGGGACAAAGAGTGCAGATCTGAGAGCAATTAGCAGATAAGACTAGAGGTTACAAAAATAATAAAACATAAAGCATTATATTTGAATGTACATAGCATTCGAAACAAAACAGATGAAACAGCAGTACAACTGAGATAAATAGGTACAACCTAGTAGCTATTACTGAGACAAAGTGGAAGATGACCAAGATTGGGATCTCAATATTGAAGGGTTTGTGACATTTAGGAAGGACGGGAAGGTTGGAAGGAATGGTGCGGTGGCTCTGTTAAAAATTATGTCAGCACAATAGAGACGGATGACATAAAGTCAGGAAAACAGGCTATAGAAGCAGTCTGGATAGAAATAAGGAATGATAAAGGTGAGAGGTCATTATGGAGTTGTGTGTAGGTCCCATAATAGTAATCATGTGGTAGGATAGGGTATCAAGGAAGAAATAATGAGAGCTTGTCAAAAGGGTATAGTGATCATCATAGGAGATTTTAACCATCATGTAGATTGGAAAAATCAGATGGGGAAAAGTAGTCTAAATGAGGAATTCATTGAATGTTTTCAGGATAGTCTGTTACACCAGCATGCTATGGCACCAACTAGAGAGCAAGTTATGCTAGACCTGGTTTTAACCAGTGAGGTAGGATTAATTACTGACCTCATAGTGAAAGTGCTCCTGGGTAGCAGTGAACATGATATGATACAATGTATTATACAGTTTGAGGGGGAGAAGTGTGGATCCAAGACTACTATTTTGAATTTAAACAGGGGCAATTATGAAGGCAAGAAAGCAGCACTAATGAAAGTGAACTGGCAATTTTGGTTAAGGTATGGGTCAATAAAAATGTAATGGCAAACATAAGAGGATATTCCAGAAAGCATTCCAATAATTAAGAAAAATTACAGAATGGACCCACTATCCATGGTTAACGAAAAAAGAGCAAAGATATTATCAAACTCAAGGAGAAGGCGTATAATTATGCAAAGACAGGTTGCAGGTTAGAAGATTGGACAGAATATGAAAAGGCAAAAAAGAATTACAAAAAAGATTAATAAGGGGGGTTGAATTAGAAGGAGAAAAAGTTAGCAAAAAGTAGAATAAAAACAGGCAAGAAAGGTTTTTTCAGATATTTAACAAAGAAAAGAATTAACAAAGTAAGTGTTGGTCTGATGGAAAATGAGGGGGATATTAGTAATGGAGGATAAAGAAATGGCAAGCAAATTGTTTAGGCACTGTGCTGGTCTTCAATAAAGAGAATGCAAGCAATATCCCTGAAATAGCTTTATATCAGAAATTGAAAGTGAGGGAAAGACTCAAGAAAATTACAATTGCTAGAGGAGTAGTATTGATTAAATTATTGGAATTGAGATTTGACAAGTCCTTGGTCCTGAAGGAATTTATATTAGGGTCTTAAAATAAATAGCTAGTGAAGTAGTTGATGCATTGATTTTAGCTTTCCAAAACTCATCAGACTCAGGGAAGGTTCCTTTGTATTGAAAATGTAACTCCTTTATTCAAAAAGGGAGGGAGGCTGAAAGCAGGAAACTATAGGCTAGTTAGCTTAACATCTGTCATAGGCAGACTGTTAGAAGCTATTATTAAAGATATTATATCAGGGCACTTAGATTAATTCAAGATAATCAGGAAGAGCCAATATGGTTTTGCCAAAAAAAAATCATGTTTAATTAATTTATTGGTGTTCTTTGAAGAAGTAACCTGTTTTGCGGACAAAGAGGAACAAATTTAGATTTTCAAAAGGCATATGATAAGTTGCCACATCAGAGGTTATTATGCAAATTAAAAGCTGACAGTGTTTGGGGTAATTTGTTAGCATGGATAAAAGAATGACTGGCTAAAAGGAAGGGAGAGTAGGGATAAGTGGGTCTTTTCCAGGCTTGCAGGTGGTCATGAATGGTGTGCCATTGAGATAGATTGGAACCTCAACGCTTTACAATCTATATGAACAACTCAGATGAAGAACTTAAGGGAAGGTAGCAAAATTTGCTGATGACACGAAGATTGGCCAAACAACAGTTTGTGTAGAGAACATAAGGAATCTACAAAGGAATAGAGATCGGTTAAGTGAATGAGCAAAGATCCAGCAAATGGAGGACAATGTGGAAAAGTGTGAAATTATCCATTCTGGCAGAAAGAACAAAAAAAAAGTAAGAGGATGCAGAGCTCTGAGATGCAAAGATATTTGGGTGTCCTAGTGCATGACTCACAAAAGGTGAGTATGCTGGTACAACAGGTAATCAGGAAGGTTAGTAGGGGCGGCACAGTGGCTCGGGTTTGATTCCACCCTCAGGCAACTGTCTGTGTGGAGTTTGCACTTTCTCCCCGTATTTGCGTGGGTTTCCTCCAGGTGCTCTGGTTTCCTCCCACAATGCAAAGATGTGCAGGCTAGGTGGACTGGCCACGCTAAATTGCTCATAGTGTTCAGGGATGTGTAGATTACAGGCAAGAAAGATCTTTTCAGATATTTAACAAAGAAAAAAATTAACAAAGTAAGTGTTGGTCTGATAGAAAATGAGGGGGATATTAGTAATGGAGGTGAAATAAATGGCAAGCAAATTGTTTAGGTACCTGGAATGATTGCCTTACAGGGAAAGGCTAGACATGCTGGGTCTGTATCTTCTAGAGTTTAAAAGTGGTGACTTAATTGAAACGTGTAAGATCCTGAGGACACTTGACTGGGTGGATGTTTCCTCTTGTGGGAGAATATGGAACTAGGAGTTATAATTTAAAAGTAAGGGGGTGTTGATTTTAAACAGAGATGAGGAAATGAAGGTTGTGAGTGTTTGGAAATCCCTTCCTCAAAAGGCAGTGGATTCATAATCTTTGAAAATTTTTAAGGCAGATTCTTGATAATCAAGGAGATGAAAGATTACTGGGGATATGCAGTAATCTAAAGTTGAGGTTAAAATACGATCAGCCTGATCTTATTCAATGGCAGAGTAAGCTTGAAGGGCTGAGTGGCCTACTCTTGTTCCTTGTTCATATGTAGCTGTTTATTGTGAGACCATTTCTGAAGTACTTTGTATAGTTCTATTCTTTTTTAAAAAGTTTCACGTAATTGTGTTAGAAACAGTTCAAAGAAGGTTTGCTTCACTGATTCCTGGATGATAGAGTCATTGTATGAAGAAAGGTTGGGCTGGTCAAGCCTGTATCAATTTGAGTTTAGAAGCTTAACAGGTGATTTTATTGAAACGTATAAAATCTCGATGGGACTTGACAGCAGAATGATTGCTGATGGGACGTTTCCCCTTGTGAGGACTAGACAAGGAGCTGCAGTTTAAAAATAAGGGATCTCCTATTTAATGTGAAGATGAGGAGGTTTTTTACCCTCTCAGATGGTCATGAATCTGTGGAATTCTCTTTTCCAGAAAGGGGCGAGGACAATTTGGGGTTATAATCAGATCAGCTGTGATCTAATTGAATGGTGGAGCAGGCATGAAGGACTGATTGGTCTATACTTGTTCCATGTTCACTGTCTATTCATTGTCCCGAGTTGCTTGTTCATTGACCTTTCCTCCAACATAAAGTCAAAACTGAGGAAGTTCACTGTTGATTGCACAATGTTCAGTATCATTCGTGATTCCTCAGATGCTGAATATATCCATATTCATGCAGCATGACCTTGGCCCTAACAATCTCCAACAAGACAGAACCTAAATTTTCTCCATTTAATGGCATCACCATGACTGAATCCACCACATTGAATATCCTAGGGTTATCATTGCATCGAAATTGAACATCCATACAAATATGTTGACAAAATCTGGTCAGAGGCTGCTAAGTCTAGGACCAGTGACTCTCCATAGCCAGTACACTATCTGCAAAGCACAATTCAAGAGTGTGATGGAATATTCTTCAGTTGTGTTCATGAATGTAGTTCTAACAATAATAAAAAAAACTTGAAAAGCTTCAGGATAATACAATACCTTAATTAGCATTCAATGCAATACCTTAAAAATTTAGTCTCTCCATCATGATGCACAGTGACAGAAGTGTGTACCATCTACAAGATGCTCAACAGCAACTCAGTAACCGCCTATGAAAGCACAAATCTCTACCAGCTTGAAGGACAACGTCGGTAAATACATGGAGCACTGTCACCTGCACATTACCGTCCAAGCCACACAACAGGAATTGATCAACTCATGGCTTGATTATTTAAAACTATTAAATGCGTTATATATATAATGAAGCAAACATTTTTGTAAGCCAACCGATTTCTGTGTAATCAGTTTGTACATTCAAAGTAGATTAACTGCCAGGCAGAGTCACAACATTGTTTGAATACAACACATGGAGTCCTTAAAGATGCAGTCTCATACAACATTCCCCTCTTTTCCAAAATAAAGTTTAACCATTTACAAACACAAGTGAACTTATGAGCCTCTGTAGCATCTAGGGCTTGCTGTGCAATTTGACCTAATGATAGTCACATTGTCTGGAAGTGCCATTGATTTACATAGCAAATCATGATATTGTTTGTTGTTCCTATTGGGCTTGTTAAGGTACTATTTCCAGCAATGAAGTGCCAGTCCCAGTGTTTATCGTAATGGATAATAGCCAGATATTGCTTCAGATTAGCTGCTGACTGATCTCCTTCATCCAGCTGGTCCAAATTTTCTTGCCATTTGCTGTTTTGTTCCTTTAGCGCTTCCAGTTCATTTTGAAGCTTCTGATTTTTTTCACCCTGGATCCTTGTAAATTTTATGAATGATTTTATGAATTTTTATGTACAATTTTATTGTCACATGTATTTCACACTGAGAAAAACAGTAAAATACAGTGAATAGTTTTTCCACAGTTGCTGCGATCCGACACCATTTTGAATTGTTTTAAGAATAAGAAAAAAAATAGAATGAAGATCATTCTCTCAAAGTTTTAGCCTTCTGTTGGCCCAGTACATTTTATCCTTCTAAACCTGCTCTAATAACAGAGCTGCCTCTTCAATATTTCTTTCCTGTTTTTATTTTCTTTGAAGCCTGGACCTGTTGCACATCTGCTTCACTAACTGCTTGATTTGGTTCCTCATTGCCATGCTTGAGTTCTTTGACCAGACCATCATTACTGGCATTTATTTCTGAAAGAGCTGTCTCATGAGTAATTTACTGCTCCATGGTTTATGTGCTGTTTCTGCAGCTCTGACATTTTCTGTAGCATTGTTCGGAATTCAAAAGAATGGTTCTGGAGCTTCAGTTGCATCAAGGCTACTGGAACAGGATGGCCACTCTCCTCTTCAGGCCTGGAAGGTCTGTTTGTGTGGATGACACAGTTTCATGACAGTGTCCGAGGACATCCTCAGTCTGTGACAGAAATGTGCCTGACTCATCTGGAGGATATGGCATTGATTGCAATAGACTCTAGGCCTCCTGTGCCTCCTTCACGTCCTGAGGGGACCTGCAGCTGTAACTTGTTCATGGAGAGACAGTTCAGTAGACACCGAATGTTGCTGCTGGTCCTGGACTTGCTGCTGCATTTGTTCCTTCTCAATTTCATGGTGGCTTTTGTTGTAATGCAGTCACAGTGACAATAATCTACTGTGGCTTATTCCATTGGTTATGGTTCAATGAACCCAAATGAAGAATATTAGAAACAGAACAAGTCCTTAAGTAGTCAGTACTTCCATCGCACACAAATGACAGTTCAGAATTGTCCTTGGTACAACGCGACATGGAGAATACCGACAAGGTGGACCTTTGACATAGTGGACTCTAATACCACATTGTGCAAATACAGGAAGGGATTGTAAATGCAGTAGAATTATTGGAAGCTTGCTGACCATCTCCATCTCCCCTGGAGCATGTTTTGAAAAATAGCTGTTTTGAAATATAGCAGGTCAAGGTGAGGAAATCAGCGTTGCCTTCATGCTGCCTGGAGTGAAACGTAAAAATATAGAAGATAGGAGCAAGTGTAGGCTATTCAACCTGTCGAGCCTTCTCTGCCATTCAATATGATATGGCTGATCATCAACCTCAATACCTTAACCTTGCCTTCCCACCGATATCCCTTGAACACTTTAGCCACAAAAGCTTTATTTACCTCCTTCTTGAAAAAACAATGTTTTAGCCTCATTCACTTTCTGTGGCAGTGAATTCTACAGGTTCACCTCTAGTTTCAGTCTGTAAAGGTTACCCCTTATCTGTAAACTATGGCTCCTGGTTCTGGAACTCCCCCACCATCAAGAAAATCCTTTCTGCATTGAACGTGTCTAGAACATAGAACATAGAACAATACAGCGCAGAACAGGCCCTTCGGCCCTCGATGTTGCGCCGACCTGTGAACTAATCTACGCCCATCCCCCTACACTATCCCATCATCATCCATATGCTTATCCAAGGACTGTTTAAATGCCCCTAATGTGGCTGAGTTAACTACATTGGCAGGCAGGGCATTCCACGCCCTTACCACTCTCTGAGTAAAGAACCTGCCTCTGACATCTGTCTTAAATCTATCACCCCTCAATTTGCAGCTATGCCCCTCGTACAAGCCGACATCATCATCCTAGGAAAAAGACTCTCACTGTCCACCCGACCTAATCCTCTGATCATCTTGTATGTCTCTATTAAATCCCCTCTTAGCCTTCTTCTCTCCAATGAGAACAGACCCAAGTCCCTCAGCCTTTCCTCATAAGACCTTCGCTCCAGACCAGGCAACATCCTGGTAAATCTCCTCTGCACCTTTTCCAATGCTTCCACATCCTTCCTATAATGGGGTGACCAGAACTGTACGCAATATTCCAAGTGAGGCTGCACTAGCGTTTTGTACAGTTGCAGCATGACATCACTGCTCCGGAACTCAATCCCTCTACCAATGAAACCTAACACACTGTATGCCTTCTTAACAGCACTATCAACCTGGGTGGCAACTTTCAGGGATCTATGTACCTGGACACCAAGATCCCTCTGCACATCCACACTACCAAGAATCTTTCCATTGATCCAGTATTCTGCCTTCCTATTATTCTTCCCAAAGTGCATCACCTCACATTTATCTGCATTGAACTCCATTTGCCACCTTTTAGCCCAATTCTGCAGTTTATCCAAGTCTCCCTGCAACCTGCAACATTCTTCCACACGCCACCAACTTTAGTGTCATCTGCAAACTTACTAACCCATCCACCTATGTCTGCGTCCAAGTCATTTATAAAAATGACAAACAGCAGTGGTCCCAAAACAGATCCTTGTGGCACACCACTAGTAACCGGACTCCAGGCTGAATATTTTCCATCAACCACCACACGTTGTCTTCTTTCAGAAGGCCAGTTTCTAATCCAAACTGCTAAATCTCCCTCAATCCCATGCCTCCACATTTTCTCCAATAGTCTACCATGTGGAACCTTATCAAAGGCTTTACTGAAGTCCATGTACACCATGTCAACTGCCCTACCCTCATCCACATGCTTGGTCACCTTCTCAAAAAAACTCAATGAGGTTTGTGAGACACAACCTGCCCTTGATGAATCCATGTTGACTATCTCCAATCAAATTGTTGCTTGCTAGATGATTATAAATCCTATCTCTTATAATCCTTTCCAAAACATTTCCTACAACAGATGTAAGGCTCACTGGTCTATAATTACCTGGGTCATCTCTACTGCCCTCCTTGAACAAGGTCACAACATTTGCAATCCTCCAGTCCTCTGGTACTAAACCTGTGGCCAATGATGACTCAAAGATCAAGGCCAAAGGCTCCGCCATCTCCTCCCTAGCTTCCCAGAGAATCCTCGGAAAAATCCCATCCGGCCCAGGGGATTTATCTACCTTCACACCTTCTAGGATTGATAACCCCTCCTCCTTACTAACCTCAATCCTTTCAAGTCTAATTGCCCGTATCTCAGTCTTCTCCTCTACAATATTCTCCTTTACCCGAGTGAAAACAGATGAGAAATATTTGTTTAGCACCTATCCGATCTCCACAGGGTCCACACACAACTTCCCACTTCTGTCTTTGACTGGCTCTATTCTTATCCTAGTCATCCTTTTATTCCTCACATACCTATAGAAAGGGTTCTCCTTAATTCTACCTGCTAATGACTGCTCATGTCCCCTCCTTGCTCTTCTTAACTCTCTCTTTAAATCCTTCCTAGCTAATCTGTAACACTCCATCACCTCATCTGAACCATCTCGTCTCAATGTCACATAAGCCTCCTTCTTCCACTTAACAAGAGATACAATTTCTTTTGTAAACCAAGGTTCCCTTACCTTATCAATTCCTCCCTGCCTGATAGGGACGTACCTATCAAGGACACGCAATATCTGTTCCTTAAACCAGCTCCACATTTCGATTGTCCCCATCCCCTGCATTTTGCTACCCCATTCTATCCCTCCTAAGTCTTGCCTAATCGCATTATAATTGCCTTTCCCCCATCTATAACTCTTGCCCAGTGGCATGTTCCTATCCCTTTCCATTGCTGAACTAAATGTAACTGAATTATGGTCACTCTCTCCAAAGTGCTCACCTACCACCAAATCAAACACCTGGCCTGGTTCATTACCAAGTACCAGATCCAGTGTGGCCTCCCCTCTTGTCGGCCCTTCGACATACTGTGTCAGGAAAGCCTCCTGCACACATTGGACAAAAACTGATCCATCCGACGTACTAGAGTTATAGCCTTTCCAGTCAATGTTGGGGAAGTTAAAGTCTCCCATAATGACCACCCTGTTCCTTTCACTCCTGCCCAGAATCGTTTTGCTGATCCTCTCCTCCACATCCCTGGAACTTTGCAGAGGCCTATAAAAAACTCCCAGCAGTGTGACCTCTCCTCTCCTGTTTCTGACCTCAGCCCATACCACTTCAGTAGACAAGTCCTCGTCAAAAGTTCTTTCAGCCACCGTTATACTGTCCTTGACTAACAAAGCCACACCTCCCCCTCTTTTACCACCTTCCCTGATCTTTATGAAAGATCTAAACCCTGGAACCTGCCACATCCATTCCTGACCTTGCTCTATCCACGTTTCCGAAATGGCCACAACATCGAAGTCCCAGGTACCTATCCATGCTGCAAGCTCACCTACCTTATTCCGGATACTCCTGGCGCTGAAGTAGACACACTTCAAACCAGCTTGCTGTCTGCCAGCCCACTCCTGTGATGGTGAAATCCTGTCCATGTCCTCCCTACTCTCATCCTCCTGTGTACTGGAACTACACCACAGGTTCCCACCCCCCTGCTGAGCTAGTTTAAATCCACCCAAATAGCACTAGCAAATTTCCCACCCAGGATATTAGTACCCTTCTGGTTCAAGTGAAGACCGTCCTGTTTGTAGAGGTCCCCCTACACCTGTTAGAATTCTACAGGTCCTATGAGATCTGCCCCGCATTCTTCTAAACTTCAGTGAATACAATCCTGTCTCAATCTCTCCTGATACATCAGTCCTGCCATTGCAGGAATCAATTTGGAAAACTTCTGCTATACTCCCTCTATAGCAAGAACATTCTAAAGAGAGCAAAATTGCTGACAACATTTCAGGTGTGACCTCACCAATATAATTACAGTAAGATATCCTTGTTGATTAAGAAGAGTCTTTATGATCTGTGATGGCAGTTGACATTTCAAGGTCACCTGTGATTATTTATGTTTCACAGAAATATGAAATCATTACATTGTAATGATGAAAGACACTTGCTTTGTCTGCTCCAGATGTAGTGGCAGTTACTTTTCATTTCCATTGAGTATTGATGATTTGGATGAGGATACAGATTGTGCTTCACAGAATAAGTTGTAGGCACCGCCTGGTAATCTAGATGTCCTGCCCAAACCTTCATGTTTCTTTATTCCTTGCACTTTCTGTCAACCGTATCAGACTT
Source organism: Ginglymostoma cirratum (assembly GCA_024137785.1). Taxonomy (NCBI): domain Eukaryota; kingdom Metazoa; phylum Chordata; class Chondrichthyes; order Orectolobiformes; family Ginglymostomatidae; genus Ginglymostoma; species Ginglymostoma cirratum. The sequence goes on from JAHRHZ010000012.1 coordinate 80,441,629, forward strand.
GACCTTCCACACATTAACACCCAACTCTTTAAGTCTTCATCTCCCAATATTTTCCCTAATCCAGGACCTACAATTTAGCCATGCATATCATTGTGATTCACTGTTCCCCTGCCAGGGTAATTGTGACCATTGATTGAATCTATTTTTTTCTGATCTTGCCACGTTTTCCCAACTGACCTGTCATTGCACAAATTGTTCAGGGGCCAAAAAAATTCAACCATTAAGTGTACAAAGTTTTCACAGAGAGAGAAAGAAAGGGAGAGAGAGAGAGCGAGCTCACATGATACAATTTGTGGGTATTACTTATATACACATACATATTAGGTTTGAACTAGGGGACAATCAGAGAGAAGCTGCCATAGAGTTGCCTTGCTCCTGCTTGTTTTTGCTAAAACCTCTCTCATCAAAGTTTGTGAGTTGAAAATCTATCAGAAGATGCTAATGCTGAGTGTTCTTAAAGAGGATGCTCGAAATCAACGCCACTGTGTCCAAGGGAAAAAAGAAATCAGTGAGCCATGATTGCTCCAGTGAGAACCTCTGGGACCAGCAGCCACTGTGGAAAATTACTTTTCAGCTGTAAGTAAGATTCCAGTCAATCCATTTTTCCCGAGTTTGAATTTTATTCAGTGAAATTTAAGATCTGATACAGAGTAGAGTTTCATGGTCAATTTTTGCACGCTTAAGGAATTATTCATGTGTTTTTGTCACATGAGTGGATTATTAGATAAATTATATATTTTAAATTTTCTTTAATAATTTATGCCTTTTTGCTTAAAGGAGTTTTAGAAATAAAGCTAAGGCTTTACTTGTTAATTTAAGGAACCTGGTTGGATCATTTCTTACTCTAAGTAATACATTTTAAAGTATTTATTTATTAAATTCACACTATCAACTCCTTTTAAATTCAAACACACTTGTCAGCAGCTTGCGCATAGTGTTAAGACAGGAGTTAGATCACCCCTCCTAACTTGGTCATAACACTGGTGTTGGTACGTTTTTCTTATATTATTCACGCTCAAAGTACAGGCTATATTCTCTCTCCAGGATTTTATCAGACTGTTTAAATAAACATGTTACTTGCTCATCCCCTCATAAAAATTATTTATAAGTGCAATTGCCATCAATAACATACCTCCAAAAGAGTTTCTAAATTTAAAAGGTGATGTATTCTGTCACTTCTATACACATTACAGTATTACCAACTATGCTAAATCTAACATTTATTTGAAGTTGGAAAAATTAAACAAATCAGAAACATACTTCTTTCCTTTATTCATTTAGAAACATAATTGACAGGCTCTTATAGGACAGGAAGTGAAACAAAACATTGGTGTAAAATGTTGAACTTCTACCTTTATATTGGCAAAGGAAGTTTACACTATTGAGTGATGAAAATGACATTATTTAAGTGGATGATGCCATGTTAGTCACAAGTACATAAGTCTCAACATAAGTCTGTTAACTTCCTTAATCCATCACTCCTAATATACAGTGGAAGCATTCCACAATCTTAGATAAACAAAACTTATTGTAAACTGAACTTCCCTCCACCACCATTTAAAGAAGACATGCCAGTGTAGATTTCATGATTGGAAAGACATGTCCAAAACCAAAGAAAATGTTTAGATTAATAAAAGTAAAAAGAACACACAACAACAGCTATGTTTTTAAAAGTTAAACTGTATTGTTCTGATAATGTATCTCCAAAAATAAGTCCTGGCGACAGCTTGGTGGAAAAATAGTCCAGTTTGGCTCAAAGTTCTGTTGTGTAAGGACAGGCATAAAATCCTCCTCTATCAATTGGGCTATTTCTTCTGGTCCATTAGAGAGTTAAGTAAGGATTCCTGGATGATAAAGACTGAGCACAGTTTCTTGGATGCTCCACTGGACAGTTGTTTGTATTCCATGCGCTGACTTTAAATAGAAAGAAACTATGTCAGAAATCATATGATAGTGGCAAGTCACAATATATAACTGCATTTGTCTAACCATCTGCCTGTTCATCAAAAAATTGCATGCGTTATCATTTGCAATTGCAAATTGTCTAATATAAATGATCAATAAAGAAAATAATTATTTGCAAAGAAAGTTCTTTTTTACTTCTTATCTATCCCAATCTCATCTGACCTTGCACATGCATTGCATGCATAATATTTAAATTGTTCAGGTCTTCTCATTCAATGCATAAAAGTTATTGTTGGCTGATCATGTGGGATCTGGTTATTCCTAGGATGATGTTCATTTCCAGGGAATGCCATTGTAAAGGGGTTATGACTGATAAACATTACCTTTACTTCTGGATTGTTGTCTTGAGACAACTCACACATGATTGCAAAGCTTATGACTTTGCACATATCACCAGTGTCCATCTGATATTTCATATTGGGAGTCTCCTTCTGCACCAGTTAAACCATTCAACCATTTGCCATCTTAACATCAGATAGTGTCATAGATATGTACAGCACGGAAAAAGACCCTCAGTCCAACTCGTCATGCCGATCAGATATCGTATATAAATTTAGTCCCATTTGTATGCATTTGGCCCATATCCCTCTAAACCCTTCCTATTCATATACCCATCCAGATGCCTTTTAAATGTGGTAACTTTAACAGCCTCTACTACTTCCTCTGCAGCTCATTCCGTACACACACCATCCTCTGCGTGAAAAAGTTGCACTTTAGGCCTCTTTTAAATCTTTCTCCTCTCACCTTACATCTATGCCCTCTAGTTTTGGACTCCCTCACTCTGGAGAAAAGACCTTGTCTATTTACCATATCTATGCTCCTCATGATTTTATAAACTTCTTTAAGATCACCCATTAGCCTCTGATGCTCCAGCCTATTCAGCCTCTCCCTATAGTTCAAACCCTCCAACCCTAGCGACATCCTTTTATACCTTTTCTGAACTCTTTCAAGTTTCGCAACATCCTTCTTATATCAGGCAGACTAGAATTGCATGCAGTATTCCAAAAGTGGCCGAACCAATGTCCTGTACTGTCACACATGACCTCCCAACTCCTAAACTCAATGCACTGACCAGTAAAGCAAGCATAGGAAACACCTTCTTCACCAACCAAGCTGCCGGCGACTCTACTTGCTACGAAACTATGAAACGACACTCCAAGGTCTCCTTGTTCAGCAACACTCCCCAGGACCTTGCCATGAAACATATAAGGTCTGCCCTGATTTCAATTGTGTAGACTAATTCATCATATGAAATCTCTTTAGCAGCTATCTTTTATAGGCTTTCTTTTCTACTTTCTAGAAAACACTTATATGCAAAGTGATTCAACGTCCAGCAGTTAGAACACTGCTTTCCCCTTTCTCTTGACATATTTCCTTTTTTTTCACAATAGTTATCTCCCCAATAGTTACATCCTGCACTTTGGTCCTTCCGGAAATATTTCTTCCTTTTCTCCATGGTGTCGTTCCTGTTAGGCCTGGACTATCTCAGCACAATGTAACATCTTATTTCTTTGTTCTTAACCTAGTCAGAGATATTATGACATACATCTGGAGCAGGTGGGACTTGAATCCAGGCATCTTAGCTCAGAGTTGGTTTATGACCACAAATCACATATTGTGTATTTCATATGTTAATCATGAGTAAATTACTCATTTTCCAATTGATTAACTTACATAAAAAGCCTATTAAATTTTAAATAAAAGGGGTAAAATGCAGCATCTTTTCTCTCATGAGTAGTCTACAGCTGATGATTGATAATCATGGATCTTCAACACAAGTAGATAGCTTTCTTGGGGTGTAAATTTCTCTGCTCTCAGTACATGTATTCTCACAGTGATATCTCTAATGAGATCATGTTACAGTTGCCCAAATTCACAAGATTCAGCTAAAAGTCTCAGTGCAGTCATGTCATGATTAATACTATCCCTCTGTTCCTAAGCGCCGATATTAAGTACAAACAGTTCATGAATAATATTAGGAGAAGGTTTGAAATGGATCCTCAAGGCTCTCAATATTTTTTCAGTCTTTTCTCCTCCTGAGTGAGCTCTAGCATGCAATACAGCATGCTGCATTGTTTCCTGCATTGATAATGGCGTATGACTGTTATTGGATCAGATATTCTTTTTCACAGTTTTACTATTGAAACTGACAGTTCAATTTCTGTCTCAAGTCATCTCCACAGGAGTAAGGACTGAAAAACTCACGATTGTATGGCTTCACATGGCAGTACAAAGTTGAAGATATAAGATATGATTATCTGCTGCATTTTCTTACATTATCTGGCCCTCTTACAACAATTAAAATCCACACAATCTCAGCTGCAAGCTTTTGACACCATGTTCCATGTCCTGGAATTCACAGCCTCTCCTTCAACCCAAAAGACAGAAAACAACCACATCACAGGTTACATACATGACTTAGGCAAGTCACAGTGTACAACTGCTTTCTTCAAACAGTCCACTGGCTGATTGGGTGGGTTGGGAATGTGGCCAGGTGAGCTGATGGCAGATCTTGAGATGGGTGTGGTTTGTTTGGGCAGTGGATGCTGGGGGGAGGGTAGATGGGGTATTTGCATAAAGGGTGCATACAGATGTTAACTTGTTGGACCTGTAAGAAACAGCCCTGCTCCATCTAGCATATGTGCAGCACAGTAGATCTGCTGACCTCATCGATCTGGTCCTGCCTGTTCATTTCATATGCCAAGATTAATGAAATCTGGCCTCTTTGGTTTAAAAATAACAATTCTGTGACAATCAAGGCCCACCATATTCTTAAAAATTCCTACTAACCGACCTGGTGATATATTTGACTGCTTCCCCAACCCTGTTGGAGGTGTGTTGAGTCAAGTTTGAACGTATAACTACTTGTTACTTCCCAGCCACCCACAGCTCTCCCATTCTTGGGGTGCTAGAGTTCTTACCATGTTTTGAAGTAGGAGAAACCTGAGAGAGGGTTTATTGATCAGGATTTCCTCCAAATTTTATGAGAGCAGGTCCAGATAAATTTTAATTATATAACTGTATAACTTACTTCTCTCATAAGTGGCAGTTGGGACAAGTTAGTGTTCACACATGGACATATTAGGTTTGAATAAGACAAGTAAACGACTTTCACAAACACCTTAATGTATAAGCTGGAGCAGCACTGGCTATTGTAGCAAATCCATGCTGTTAGGACAGGGTGAAGGCAAAGTGTGAATCAGTTCCCCTTTGGTTAACCTCCTTGATTGATTGCAATGAAGAGTTTTTAAGTACTTTTAGCATGCAACGTTATCACACTTTGATGGAACGTTGTATTTGTAAAAATTAAGGAGTTTTATTGGGTGAAAGAAGAATTTTATTATTTACTAACCTCAAGGAAAATGATAATATGTGACATTGATGTCTTGGATCACAGAATGCATCGAAGCGGTTCTTTTTAGGTTTAGTGAAATGCAGTTAAGAGAAGGTTGGACAACAGCAATTTGCTTAAATATGAACATTTTTTTCAGTTAATCTATTTATATAACTTGCTTCAAAATTCAGTATATTCCAGATTCAGATTCCTTAATTTCTATTTTTTTTAATCACCTCACCAAATAACAGTAAAATAACATCACACATGGACTCAGAATTTCTCCATCTCTCTTCATCTGTATCTGTCTTGAGGATACTTCTCCAATATGTTTCCTCGCTTGTCAATTTTATGAATGATTGTATCATTGAGTGGTAACTTCCTCCGCATGCAATTACCTGTTTTCAGCTACAAGATACATGGTATCAAACAATACAGCTTGAACGTTCATCAAGGCTTTACTTTCAACTTACGCCTACAGCCTTTTATTTTTCCAGGGGTTCGCTTACCACTTTCTTAATGAATACTTTGCGTTGGTATTCACTGGGGAGAGGGACATGACGGATGTTGAGGTTAGGGATAGATGTTTGATTACTCGAGGTCAAGTCGGCATAAGGGGGGGGCAAGTGTTGGGTATTCTAAAAAGCAATAGGGTGTACAAGTCCCCAGGTCCGGATGGGATCTATCCCAGGTTACTGAGGGAAGCGAGAGAGGAAGTAGCTGGGTGTACTAGCTAGATGGATAGAGAACTGGCTGGCAACAGGAGACAGAGAGTTGTAGTGGAAGGGAATTTCTCAAAATGGAAAACTGTGACCAGTGGTGTTCCACAGGGATCCGTGTTGGGACCACTGTTGTTTGTGATATACATAAATGATCTGGAGAAAGGTATAGATGGTCTGATTAGCAAATTTGCAGATGACACTAAGATTGGTGGAGTAGCAGATAGTGAAGGGGACTGTCGGAGAATGCAGCAGAACATAGATAGATTGGAGAGTTGGGCAGATAAATGGCAGATGGAGTTCAATCCAGGCAAATGGAAGATCCAATTCAAGAGCGAACTATAGGGTAAATGGAAAAGCCCAGGGAAAAATTGACGCACGGAGAGATCTGGGTGTTCAGGTCCATTGTACCCTGAAGGTGGCAATGCAGGTTGATAGAGTGGTCAAGAGGGCATACGGCATACTTTCATTCATCGGACGGGGTATTGAGTACAAGAGTTGGCAGGTCATGTTGCGGTTGTATAGGACTTTGGTTCGACCACATTTGGAATACAGGGTACAATTCTGGTCGCCACATTACCAAAGGATGTGGATGCTTTGGAGAGGGTGCAGAGGAGGTTCACCAGGATGTTGCCTGGTATGGAGGGCGCTAGCTATGAAGAGAGGTTGAGTAGATTAGGATTATTTACATTAGAAAGACGGAGGTTGAGTGGGGACCTGATTGAGGTCTACAAAATCATGAGAGATATAGACGGGGTGGATAGCAAGAAGCTTTTTCCCAGAGTGGGGGACTCAATTACTAGGGGTCACAATTTCAAGGTGAGAAGGGAAAAGTTTAAGGGAGATAAGTGTGGAAGGTTCTTTACGCAGAGGGTGGTGGGTGTCTGGAACGTGTTGCCAGTGGAGGTGGTAGAGGCGGGCACGATAGCGTCATTTAAGATGTATCTAGACAGATACATGAATGGGCAGGGAGCAGAGAGATACAGATGCTTGGAAAATAGGCAACAGGTTTAGATAGAGGATCTGGATCGGCGCAGGCTTGGAGGGCCAAAGGGCCTGTTCCTAAGCTGTAATTTTCTTTGTTCTTTGTACTTTGTTCTTTATTAAAAATAAATCGATTCTCACCACAGATAAATAATTACGAACAGTCAACATATAACTCTACCAGTTTAAATTCTCGCCCCGTTCGAAAACATGCACATATAAACACAGACCAAGAATAAAGTATGGATGGAGTGTAAAAACTGGGTAAGCTGTTCAATGGCCCCAACCCACAGGGTTTAATGAGATGAAATGATTAAGTTTCCAAACTTACTGTTATTCAATTTCTCCTTGCCTTGTCCTTTTTACCTCTTCCTTGGATGCACAGGCGATTGGTACTTTAATGGTAAAGGCCACAGCTTTCAGTAGATAGTGAGAGAAAATCAATTGGCGTTCTTCAGACTTTAGGCATTTAACTGAAGAAAGAGACAACCAACTGTCCTTGCAGTCGTCTGAAGGCTTCTGCGAGAATCAATCACACCCCCAAATTGTAATAAGTAATTTATGGCAGCACTTTGTAGGTTGCTAACACTGTACAGTGACGGTAAAAATGTGGGCTTCTGAGAAAGACAAGGAAATAAACTGGAAGGATTTCAATCTATACATAGATTGCATAAATCAGACTGGCAAGAGTAGCCTGCATAATTAGAGTGTTTTCAGGAAATTTTTTAAATTCAGGATGAGAAAGCAGGCTGTGTTAGATCTGGTAATGTGAAATGAGATACAATTAATCATTATGGTAACTGCTACCTCGAGGTTCCTTTCTGAGTAAATTTTGTGTGCAGGTAGTGGAGAGAGGAGTTGTTCAAAGTTTAGACTTAAATGATTGTAGTTATGAGGGCTTGAAAATAGAGCTGGCTGAGGTGAATTAGGAAAGTAGGTTAAGGGAAAGGTCAAAATGATACAGTGGCAGACACTTAAGAAGATAGAATCCCTAAAGTGAGGAAACGGGGCCCTTCAACCCGACAAGTCCACACTGATCCTCAGAGCATCCCACCCAGACCCATCCCCCTATAACTTACCTAATCTACACATTCCTAAACACTACAGGCAATTTAGCGTTGTCAATCCACCAAGCCTGCACATCTTTGGACTGTGGGAGGAAACCAGAGCACCCAGAGGAAACCCACACAGACACAGGGAAAATGTGCAAACTCCACGCAGACAGTTGCCTGAGGATGGTGGTGAATGCAGGTCCTGGCGCTGTGAGGCAGCAGTGCTAACCACTGAACCACCTTGCTGCCAAGATATTTCAAAATACGCAGAAAAGATAAATTACAGCAAGGAAGAAATATTCTCAATGAAGAATGCATATTCTATGGCTAGTTAAGGAAATTCAAGATTGTAACAAATGAAAAGAAAAAGTGCATCATTACATAAAGTTGTTAAATCAGAAGATTCAGTAGAATACAAAGAACAGCAAAGAGTGACTAATGATTAACAAGGAAAGGGAAATTAAGAGAGGAAGAAAGTTTGCTAGAAACATAAAAACGGTCAAATTTGCAGAGGTATTTAAAAAGTAAAGTGAGCATTAGTCTGTTAGTGAGTCTGGGCAATTAGTAATTTAAGATCAGGAAATGGCATGTGAATTGAACAGATAATTTATATCTGCCTTCACTGTAGAGGGTACAACTAACATTCCAGAAGTATAGTAAACCCGACCAAACAAAGCTTCAAGACATCAACATCCCCGAAAAACCTATGTAACAACACTAACACACCTAAAATCAATGTAAAAACACACAAAATGTAATAGAAACGTAATGCAGGGGATATACACATTACTGTTAAACTTTATTTACAGCATAAATACCCTGATGTCGTGGTATATCATGGTATTTGAGGTAGATCATTTTTGCGGGTTTATCAAGAGTGCTGGTTGATAAGATAATGATTAAAACAAAGTTTGCTGTAATTTTGAAAGGGAGTGGGGAAGTCAAAACAATTACATTTCTAGGCTGATGAAAGCAGTAGCTGCTGAGACAGTAGATGCGTTGGTTTTAATTTTCAAAAATTCCCAAGAATCTGGAAATATTCCATCAGATTAGGTAATAACAAATGTGATTCTCTCCTTTCAAGAAAGGAGTGAGATAGAATGCAAATAACTACAGGGCTTTTAGCCTAAGATGTGTCATCAGGAAAATGCTGGAATCTATTCACAACATTATTTACAAATGCAATTAAGCAAAGTCAACATGGTTTGTGGAAGGGTAATCATATTTCACTAATTTAGGAATTGTTTGAGCACGTAACAAGCAACATAGATAAAATGGAATCAATGAAGTGAAATAGAATGTCATTGTTTATTGGGGAATGGAACATAAAAGTAGAAATATTTTGGTACAGTTATATGGAATGTTGGTGAAGCCATGTCGAGAGTACTGTGTGCACTTTTGATACCAAAGAACAAAGAACAGTGGAGCACAGGAAAGACCCTTCAGCCCACCAAGCCTGTGCTGACATCTTTCTACACTAAAAACCTTTTGCCTCTACGCGGTCTGTATCCCTCTATTCCCTGTCTATCTATGCATCTTCAAGATGCCTCTTAAACATTGCTATTGTATCTGCTTCTACTACCTAATCTGGCAGCACATTCCAGGCACTTACCACTCATTGTGTAAAAACCTACTTCTTACATCTCCTTTAAACTTTCCCCTTTTACTTTAAACATAGTAATTGACATCTTTACCCTGGGATAAAAGATTTTGGCAATCCATTCCATCCAGGCCTCTCATAATTTTGTAAACTTCTATCCAGTCACCATTCAGTCTCCAACGCTTAAGTGAAAACAAACCAAGTTTGTCCAATCTCTCCTCAAAGCTAATAGTTCCGAACCAGGCAACATCCTGATAAACTTTTTCTGTACCCTCTCCAAAACCTCCACATCCATTTGATAACCAGAACTGTAAGCAATTTTCCAAATGTTGCCTAACTGAACTATTCAGCTGCAACATGACTTGCCAAATTTTATAGTCTATGCCCAATCAATGAAGGCAAGCATGCCATACGCTGTCAGGGCTACCTTATCCACTTGCATTGCCACAGTCATGGAACTGTGGACATGGACACCTAGATCCCTCTGCATGTTACTGCTTCTAAGTGACCTACCATTTCTACATACTTCTGTCCCACCTAGACCTTACAAAACGCATCACTTCAAATTTGTCCAATATAACTTCCATCTACCATTTCTCCACCTAACTCTCCAGCCTATCTATATCTTACTGTAACCTCTGGCAATCCCCCCCACTATCCACAACTCCCCAACCTTTGTGTCATCCGCAAATTTACTAATCAGACCACCTGCATTCTCCTCCAAATAATATATATACATGCACAAAATCTACCTGAAAAACTCAACCAAATTTGTGAGACACTACCCCTCCTATATAAACCATGAAGGCTATCACTATTAAGTTCATATTTTTCATAAATCTTCTTCATTTATGTCCCTATCACTGAAGTATGGCTCTCTGGCCTGTTTTATCCTAGATTATCCCTGTGGCCCTTCAGTTAACAAAGGAATAACATTGGTTATTGTCCATAGCTTTGAGACCTTGCCTGTGACTAAACAGGACGGAAACATTTTGTTCAAGGCCCCATCAATTTCCTCCCTCACTTTCCTCAGTATTCTGGGATAAATCCTTTCAGGTCCTGGGAACTTGTCTATCTTAATGCTTTTCAAAACACCTAGCACATCCTCCTTTTTAATATTGACATGGTCTGGAAAATCAACATGTCCCACTCAGCACCCAAAATGTCCTTCTCTTTTGTGAATACTAATGCAAAGTATTCATTAAGGACCTCATCTATATCATCTAGTTCCACAAATAAATTTCCTCCTTTGTCCTTGAGTGGATCTACCCATTCCCAGCTACCCTTGTGCTTTTTAAAAGGTTACCAACATTGACTGTAAGCAAGAAACAGAAGATAAAAATACAAAATTGAAACTCACAAACAGAATTAGAAATGACAAATTCCTAGACTGCATGGAGTTTGGAAGATGGGGAACAGAAACTAAACTTGACCCAGAGGTTCCAGTCTCCAGATTGTCCAGGACTGGGCATACCCTGAAAGATGTATTTTGGGATCCCTTGGAAGTGCTAATGCAATGACTACTGTGTAATTGACTGGGAAGGATAAACTTCTGAAAGACAATTATCAAGCATCCTGAACCCACTGAAAAATTTCCCAATTCTCATTTAGAGTCAAAGACTTTGGAGGGCTCTGATTTACTGACCTGGATAGTTACCAAGGAAAAAAAGAGGGATTAAAATCTACTCTTGTAAATGCTGTTGTTATTCTCCTCATAACTCACCAAGCACCTGACTCGTCCTCCTACCTGCAGATACCTGACTACTACCCCTTGTGCCAGACATCCCTCAACCAACATTGGTCCTTTGTTCTTAACCACTCATCTGCCACCTGTACCCCATTTCCCACATACCTTCTTTTAATAGTGTATCAAGGAACTTTGGATAGTGTTTACTTGCTGAAATAATGCAGCTTTTGCCACAAAAAGGGAAAGTAGCTTTTGCAAGGAATCACTCCTATGTATAAATTGTTGCGTTCTCTCTGATGGGATGGATCCTGCACTGGCGGTCGAGCCAGAGAAAGAAAAGAAGCTAACTTTTAGTCTGATCTGGGTCAGAATGTAGCTGGTTGGCTAATGTCCTTTAAGGAAGAAAATCTGCCAAACTCAATGTTTGGCCTAAGTGACTCCAGATCCACTGCAATGTTGGTTGATACTTAAGCACCCTCTGGGAAATATGCATAATTTCTTTTTATTAATTGCAATTGATTTGTTGTGATAAAATTGGTGTTTCTCCAAGTCATACAGTCACTACTAAATGTCATGGTCATTAGTTTTATTTCTAAAGAAAAATAAGCTTCAAGAAAGATTGGTATCAAGTATGCAAACAGATTAATCATTTTTTTCTTGCCGATAATCCCAAAAGAGACAATAAAGCTCAGCTTGCCACAAGTATCAGTCTTTCACTGGAGATTTATTACTTTCTCTGCCACATTATGTGGACAAATGAAACATGGGGGTTTTTCCTATTATTACAAAAGAATTACCAAGTAATTCAACCAAATCTGTGGTGGGCAAATTATTTGAGAGGATTCTGAAAGTAAGCATTTATGATTATTTGGAAAAGCACAGGTTGATTAGAAATAGTCAGCATGGCTTTGTGAGGGGCAGGTCATGCCTCACAAGCCTTATTGAATTCTTTGAGGGTGTGACAAAACATGTTGATGAAGGTAGAGCAGTGGATGTAATGTATATGGATTTTAGCAAGGCATTCGATAAGGATCCACATGGTAGGCTCATTTAAAAAGTAAGGAGGCATGGAATTCAAGGAAATTTGGCTGTCTGGATACAAAACTGGCTGTCTCATAGAAGACAGAGGGTGGTTGTAGATGAAAAGTGTTCAGCCTGGAGCTCAGTGACCAGTGGTGTTCCTCAGGGATCTGTTCTGGGACGTCTGTTCTTTGTGATCTTTATAAATGACTTGGATGAGGAAGTGGAAGGGTGGGTTAGTAAGTTTGCCAATAACACGAAGGTTGATGGAGTTGTGGACAATGTGGCGGGCTGTTGTAGGTTGCAACGGGGCATTGACAGGTTGCAGAGCTGGGCAAAGAATTGGCAGATGGAATTCAACCCAGAAAAGTGTGAAGTGATTCATTTGGAAGGTCGAATTTGAATGCAGAATACAGGGTTAATGGCAGGATTCTTGGCAGTGTGGAGGAACAGAGGGATCTTGGGGTCCACGTCCAAAGATCCCTCAAAGTTGCCACCCAAGTTGTCAAGAAAGCTTATGGTGTGTTGGCTTTCATTGGCTGGGGAATTGAGTTTAAGAGCTGTGAGGTTATGCTGCAGCTCTATAAAACTCTGGTTAGACCACACATGGAATATTGTGTTCAGTTCTGGTCACCTCATTACAGGAAAGATGTGGAAGCTTTAAAGAGGGTGCAGAGGAGATTTACCAGGATGCTGCCTGGACTGAGAGCAGGTCTTATGAGGAAAGGTTGAGGGAGCTAGGGCATTTTTCATTGGAACAAAGAAGGGTTTGAGGTGACTTGATAGAGGTGTACAAGATGATGAGATGCATAGATAGAGTGGATAGTCAGAGACTTTTCCCAGGGTGGAAATGACTGTTACGAGGGGGCATAATTTTAAGTTGATTGGAGGAAAGTATAGGGGAGATGTCAGAGGTAGGTTCTTCACAAAGAGTTGGTGGGCGTGTGGAATGAGCTGCCAGCAGTGGTAGTGGAGTCAGACATATTAGAGACTTTTAAGTGACTCTTGGATAGGCACATGGAGGATAGTAAGATGTAGGGTATGCAGGGTAGATTGATCTTAATAGGATAGTAGGTTGACACAACATTGTGGGCCGAAGGGCCTGTACTGTGCTGTATTGTTCTATGTTCTATGTTCAATGTTCTATTAATTGAAAATCTGTTCACAAACAGTAGTAACAAATAATTTGAACCCCTAAGTGTACTTGCTTTTCTTGTTACTTTGCTTTAAACTTAATGTATTGCTCTAAGCCTCAACATTTTACTGTTAAATATCCAGTCACATATTAACTTTTAACTATAAAAATATATTGGACTGTAAGATCATAAGACGATAAGATATCAGAGTAGAGTTAGGCTATATGGCCATTGAGTCTTCTCTAACATTCAATCATGGCTGATATGTTTCTCAACCCCATTCTGCTGCCTTATCCCCGTAATCCTTGATTCTCTTACTAATGAATAACCAATCTATCTCAGTCTTAAATACACATGGCCTCCGCTGCCTTCTGCGACAATGAATTCCACAGATTCACTACTCACTGGCTGAAGAAATTCATCCTCATCTCCGGTCTAAAGTGTCTTCCTTTCATTTTGCAGCTGTGCTTTCAGGACCTAGTCTCTCTTACCAGTGGAAACTTTGTCGTCACATCCACTCTATCCAGTGTTTCAATGAGATCTTCCCTCAACTTCCCATCGAGTACAGACCCTGAGTTCTCAAGAGCTCGTATATGATAAGCCCATCATCTCCAGGATCATTCCAGTAAAAATCCTCTGGACCTCCTTTTGATTTTATTTAGTATTGTCACATATACCTAAATACAGTGAAAAGTTTTGTTTTAAGTGCAGTGCAGGCAGATCATAACATACAAAGATCTTAGGGTGATTGAACAGAGCGAGGATTACAAAGTTATGGCAGCGAAGAAAGTGCACAAAAAGCAAGATCAATGTTAGATTTGAAATTCAAGAGGCCCATTCCAATAACAGTGGGGAAGAAGGTGTTCTTGAAGCTGTTGGTATGTGTTAAAGGCTGAACAAAAGATGTTAGAAGAGATTATAACTGGGGTGGATGGGTCTTTCGTGATGTTGGCTGCCTTTCTGAGGCATTGAGAAATGTAAGTAGAATCAACAGATGGAAGGTTGGCTTGGGTGATGGACTGGGCTATGTTCACAACTTTCATAAAACCATCTTATAAGTCCTGGGAACAGCAATTGCTTTACCAAGCCGTGATACATTCAGATAGAATGTTTTATTTGGTGCATCTGTAAAAGTTGGTGAGACTCCTTATGGATGCACTGAATTTTCTTAGCTGCCTGAGGAAGAAGAGGCGTTGTTGTGCCTTCTTGACTTTCAGCATGGGTGGTCCAGGAAAGATCGCTAGTGATCATCACTCCTAGGAACTTCATGCTCTCAACCATTTCCACCTCAGCTCCATTGATGTCGATAGGGGCATGCCTTCCTCTTAGCTTCCTTAAGTTGATGATCAGCTCTTTAGTTTTACTGACTTTGGGGGAGAGATCATTATTTTTGCATCACGCCCACCAAGCACTCTTTTTCTGTATTCTGTCTCATCATTTGAAATCTGGCCTACAATGGTAGTGTCATTAGCGAACTTGTAGATTAGGTTCGGACGGAATTTGACCACACAGTAATGAATATACAGGGAGTGCAGCACAGGGCTGAGTATGCATCTTTATCAGTTGCCACTGTTGAGGATTGTCATGGAGGAGGTGCTGTTGCCTATCTTTATTGATTCCGCTCTGTGGGTCGGCAAGTCAAGAATCCAGTTGCAGAGGGTGGAGCAGAGATCTAGGTCTCGGAGTTTGGAGATTAGCTTGGTTGGGATTATAGTGCTGAAAGCAGAGTTGTAGTCAATAAATAGAAACCTGACATAGGTATTCATATTATCTAGATGTTTCAGGGATGAGTGTAGGGCTAGGGAGATGGTGACAGCCTTGGACTTGTTGCGTCGGTAAACAAATTGCAAGGATCAAGGCAGGCTGGGAGGCTAGAGTGTATATGAGCCATGACTAACCCCTTGAAGCACTTCCCAATTATGGAGGTCAGGGCCGCTGGATGGAAGTCATTGAGGCATGTTGCTTTTGTTTTCTTTGGTACTGGGATGATGGAGGTCTTCTTGAAGCAGATGGGGTCTTCAGATTGTAGCAAGAAAAGGTTAAAGGTGTCAGTAAATACTCCTGCCAGCTGGTCCACGTAGGATCTGAGTGTATGCCTGGGGCATCCAACTTGACCAGTCGCTTTCCATCAGAATCACTCTCAAGAAGGCCGATCTGACGTCTGCAGCGGTGTCTAAGGGAACAGGTGCATCTGAGGCTGTCGGGGCAAGTGACATCATTTCGTTGACCTTCTGTTTGAACCAAATGTAAAATGCATTGAGCACATCAGGGAGAGATTTATTTTTATCTGCTAATCTGTTCTGTTTCATTTTGTAGCCCATTACATTGTGTAAGCCTAGTTACTTATGGCCGGTGTCCCTATTATTAGTTTGGTCTCTCTTTCCTTAGACATGGGGCCCAAAACTGCTCACAATATCCCAGTGTGGTCTGACCAGAGCCTTATACAGCCTCAGCATACATCACTCCTGTTGTATTCTTATCCTCTTGGAATGACTGTAAACATTGCATTTGCTTTCTTAACTCTTAAACAAACCTGCATGTTAACTGGTGGAGACACATGAACTGCTACTGCGAAATCCCTTTGTGCTTCAGATTTCTGAAGCCTTTCCCTGCATAGCAAACAGGGTATGCCTCTATCCTTCCAAACAAGTGTTTAAATTCACACTTTCCCACTTTGTATTGCATCTTCTAATCCCTTGCCCACCTTGTACATTATGATCTGCCTGTACTGCACATAAAACAAATATTTTTGCTGCATTTAGGTATATGTGACAATAATAAATCAAATCAAAAGGAGGTCCAGAGGAGTTTTACGAGAATGATCCTGGAGATGACGGGCTTGTCATATAGGAGCTCTTGAGGACTCAGGGTCTGTACTCGATGGAAAGATCCTTTATTCATTCACGGGATGAGGGTGTCACTGGCTGGGCAGCAGGTATTGCCTATCCCTAACTGCCCAGGGGGCATTTAAGAGTCAACCATGTTGCTGTGGGTCTGGAGCCACATGTAGGCCAGACCAGGTAAGAATGGCAGTTTCCTTCCCTAAAGGACATTAATGAACTAGGTGGGTTTTTCCAACAATCAGCAATGGCTTCACGGTCGTCATTAGACTCTTAATTCCAGAAATTTTATTGAATTCGAATTCAAAGATGTGGGGAGATCTCATCGAAATACTGGATAGTGTGAATGTGATGAGTGTCTAAGCCTTTCTGCAGTCTCCCTGCTTCCTCAAGACTCATCTTCAAGACTTCCATAAATTTAACAACATAATGGGTGGAATGGTGGCTCAGTGGCTAGCACTGCTGCCTCACAGCACCAAGGGCCCAGGTTTTATTCCACCCTTGGGTGACTGCCTCTGTGGAGTTTGCACATTCTCCCCGTGTCTGCGTGGGTTTCCTCTTGGTGCTCCAGTTTCCTCCCACAGTCCAAAGACATGCAGGCTAGTTGGATTGGCCATGCTAAATTGTTCAGGGATGTGTATGTGCATTATCCTCAGTTCCAGCTCATTAATGTATAATGTGAATACTGTGGTCCCAACACTGACACCTGTGAACTCCACTGCCATCCACAATCACCAGCTGACATCCTGAAAAAAAATTTTTTATGCCCACTCTCTGCCTTATGCCAGTTAGCCAATTCTCTATCCATGACCAGTACCTTGTCCCTAACAACATGGGCTCTTATGTTACTTCGCAGCTTCCTACGCAGCGCCTTGTCAAAGGCCTTCTGGAAATCTAAATGGATCATGGTCATCACTGGCTCTCCTTTATTTAATTTGCTCATTATCTCCTCAAAGCATTTTAACAGATTTGTCAGACATAACTTCCTCTTGACAAAGCTGCAATGACTCAGCCTATTTTACCACAAAGGCCCAAGTACTGCGCAATGTCATCTTTAATAATGGAGTCTAAAAGTTTGCTAATGACTGGGGTAGCCTATAATTTCCTGTCTTCTGGCTCCATCCCTTCTGAAACGGGTGTTACATTTGCCATTTTCCAGTCCTCTGGAACCCTCTCCAACTCCAGTGATTTCTGAAAGATCCCCTCTAATGCCTCCACATTCTCCTCAGCTGTCTCCTTCAGAACTCTGGGGTGTAGTCCATCTGGTCCACCTCCAGACATTTCAACTTCCTCAGCACTTTCTCCTTAGTGATGGTGGCACAGTGGCTAACACTGCTGCCTCACAGTGCCAGGGACGCAGGTTCAATTCCAGCCTCGAGTGACTGTCTGCGTGAAGTTTGCACGTTCACCCAGTATGTGCATGGGTTTCCTCTGGGTGCTCCAGTTTCCTCCCATGGTCCAAAGGTGTGCAGGTTAGGTGGATTGGCTATGTTAAGTTGCCCATAGTGTCTAGGGTGGAAAATGCAGGGGCAAGGCATGGGTCTGGGTGGGATGCTGTTCAGAGGATCAGTATGGACTTGATGGACTGAATGGCTTGTTTCTACACTGTAGGGATTCCGTGACACTTATCTCTGCCCTCTGACTCTGTTGAAGTTCCGGTTGCAATAACTCCACAAAGGCTGCGATCCTTTCACCAAGTCACCCTTCATTTACACATGGAGGGTCCTTGACACTGAGCCGGCTCTCAGAGTAAACAGGATGTCTAATATTCCTGTCTATCAGCCAGGGCTCTCTGATTGGACCAGATTAACAGCCCCACATGACTGATCTCATTGACAATCACTACCTCCTTCCTGCTTTGAGTCCAAGGACATAAGTCAGTTTTTTTTCTAGCTCCTCCTGTTTTAGTCAGGGTTTTCCAACACTGTCTCTGATAAGGCTGATGTGTAATACACAGTAGCCCGCCTCTTGCACCCCTTTTGTCTTGGAAGAAAGTGACTCCCTTCTTCAGGCGGCAAAGGTGTCGAGATGGTGACATCTGCGGTGTCCATCGCAAATTCTGAGGTATCTTCAATGCTTGATGGAGAGGGAGAACCTTGAGGTTCAGAAACAGTCTGAAAGTCTGTCAAGGAGCCAGGCACATTTTGCGCCGGCACTGTTTGTGAATTTGCATCTTTCATATGGTCCGTGTACATGTTCAAGAACCATCATGATTACCTAAGCTTTACGCGTCACTTGACTGATCTTGCGCCAATTATGCCTCTTACCCATGCAGAACCATTCCTGTGGTTCCTACATGAAATTTCATCCTGTGAAGTATACCGTCTCTTGTGCTTAGCAGATTCTTATGTCTGCCATTGCCACTTCTGATGCCGGTTCATCTGCTCCCCCCATCCCCAGCCAGGTCTGGGAAGATCAAATTTAACCTGGAGCAGAGTCTTCTCCCCATTAACAACTCCTGCTGGAGCCATCCCTGTAGTTTCATGAGGGATCCTATAATCAAATAGGAACTAGGACAGTTTGCTATCAAATAAAGCTATAGGTTGTTTCTTTAAGCCAGTTTTCAAAGTTTGGACTGCTCTTTCTGCCAGACCAATGATTGGTATGGATCTGTCCTTACATATCAAATACTATTCAACTTTAGGATATACTCAAATTCCCTGTTGGTAAACGATGGCCCGTTGTCTGTGACCAATACTTCCTGGAGTCATGTATTACAAAAGATGCGCACAGTTTTTCTATTGTCATCCCCGTGTTTGACAAATGAACTCTATGCACATCCAGCCACTTTGCATGGGCATCCAAGATGAGGAGAGAGCAGAGAGCACCGAGTCCATGAAAGGACTTGCATAGCTGACGTGTAACCAAATCCAGGATTAACCTGGCCGTTCCCACAAATGTGGGGAGCTGCTATTGGTAGTTTTTGTCCTAACTGGCACTCTGGGCACTGGCCCACTAATGTGGCTATGCTGGCATCCAGTCCTGGCCATCAGATACAACTTCTTGCCAACATCATTTTGGAAACCCCTGGATGACCCTGGCGGATTTCAGCCAATATATAGTGGTGACATTAGCACAGGACAATCACTCTTGTTCCCCATAATAATCTCCTATCTTCTCCTGTGAACTGGTTATGTCATGTCTTCACTTGTGAACCTCTCACCTTAAACCTATGACCTCGAGTTTTGGACTCCACCACCGTGGGGAAAAGAAATTGTCTATTTACTGTATCCATGATCCTCATGATTTTATAAACCTCTGTAAAGTCATCCCTCAGCCTCCAGGGAAAATAGCCCCAGCCTATTCAGCCTCTCAGTATAGCTCAAGCCCTCCAACCTTGTCTCTCCCACAGGAAGCTATTGTGGCCAGTTCATTAGATATATTCAAAAGGGAGCTGGACATGGCCCTTGCAGATAAAGGGATCAAGCGGTATGGGGAGAGATGGGAACAGGATACAGAGATTACATGATCAGCCATTATCATATCGAATGGTGATGCAGGCTTGCAGGGCCGAATGGTTCACTCCTGCACCTATTTTCTATTTTTCTATGTAGTGCCTTTTCTATGTGAAGTCCCGTTGGGCTTGAGCTACTATGTGTATTTGCATGGTTATGTCATTAATCGCACATACCAAATTACCATTAGGTCAGAATCTCATTAAGAGTTAAACAAAGGTCATTTGACTCTGCCAGCTGTCTTAACCTAGTCAAAAATCCTGATGCGGATTCCCCTGGTTCTGAAATTCCCAAGTAGAACCAATAGTGTTTCAGAATTGGAGGAGGCTTGGGTTGTAATATTGCTTCAGTAAATCCACCAACTCTTGAAAGGTATCTGGGAACTCAGGGAAAGTTAATAACAGAAAAAGCTGTGGGTCTACATGCTGTCAGGAGAATTACTTGTTGCTTTTCTCCTGTCCCAATGTCATTTGCCTGGAAAAAAAAATCTTTTCCACATATGTGGCCTAGTCTTCGAAAACAGGATCAAATGAGTCGTGTCCCAACTAATGGCATGATGCCAGAAATGCTTACCTCAACTCAAAGGCAAATGTTAAGACCAAATTTCTCCAGAGCATGTTTTTCTCTTGTCACCACTAAAGTAACTCCATAGAGGCTGGTATCAGTCACTAAGTCACCCTTTGTTTACAAATGGAGAGTCCTTGACACTGAGCCAGCTCCCTGTCACTCTGTTATAGGAAGCATCTTATTAAACTGGGGAGGGTTCAGAAAAGATTTACCAGCATGTTGCTAGGAGTGAAGGATTTGAGATATAAAAATAGATTGGAAAATCTGGGACATTTTTCACTGGAGGTTGAGGGGTGACCTTATTGAGATTTACAAAAGCACGAGGAGCATAGATAAGGCGAATGACAAGGGTCTTAGGGTGGGGCAAGTTCAAAACTGGGGGGCATATTTTTAAGTAGGGAGGAGAAAGATTTAAAAATGAGGGGCAACTTTTTTATAGAGTGATTTGTGTATGGAATAAATTGCCAGAGAAAGTGATGGGTGCAGGTAAGGTTACAACATTCAAAAGACATTTGGATAAGTTCACGAATAGGAAATGCTTAGAGGGATATGAGCCAAGAGCAGACAGGTGGGAGAAGTTTGATTTGGGAAGCATGGTCAGCCTAAACTGGTTAGACTGAAAGGTCTGTTTTCATATTGTATGACTATGATTCTTAGAGTGAACAGGATGTCTGATATTCCTGTTCTTATCTGTCAGCCAGGGCTCCCTGATTGGACCAAATTAACAGCCCCAATCAAGAAAATCATATTATATGACGTCCACCTGACTGACCTCGGTATAATCACTACAGTGGTATACTGCTGGTGTTGTCCACTATGAAGGCTGATGCAAAGCACCTATTCAGTTCCACTGCCATTTCTTTGTTCCCATTACTACTTCTCCATTCTCATTTTCCAGTGGTCCACTGTGTACTCTTACCTCCCTTTTACCTTTGTGATAATGCTATAGCTTTAAGAGATGTATTTTGTTTTTTTTTTGAAGAGAGGTTTTGAGACATAGGTCTCTTCCAAGCCAATAAAGTAAATTGGTTGTGAGGCCATGTTTGTTTTTTTAAGTTAGAACAATAGAAGCAATATGAGTGGAGTTGGTCTCCCACAGAGCCAGGGTTTTAGTTTAGCTTTCAGTATTTGTTGGGGTTTTGATGTTGGTTGTGTAAGTTGCCATACCTCTCTTTTTACCAGAGTTTTTTCTTGGTGTTCTTTTCTCCAGTACTGGAGAAACATCGCATGTGAGATAATCTTATTTTACCACATTTACATTTGACGAGGTGTTATTTATGGGATGTTGCTACATTGGAAAAGTTGCTGTTTAGTAGTTAAGTAATCTATTATTCTGTTAAGTTTTCCGATAGAGTTGAAATTACACCAATTCTTCTTTCTTTTGTTTGTATTTAACTGTAGGGTAAGAATAAAGTGTGTTTTGATTAATGCTGAGTGGTGTAACCAATCGAATGACATCTGGACACAGCACCTTATACTTGCTTTTAAATAAGATGAAAGTTAGGGTCTCGCCTATCTCCTTGATATATCTGGAGGGGGTTTGGTCAGGTCCACAACACCATTTATATATTTTTAAAAAATCTCTTATGATCTTCTTTTATACTACTAGCCAGATTACTCTCATATTTCATCTCGCCCTCATTTCTTTTTGAATTATCCTCTGCTGGTTTTTAGATACGTCTCAATTTTCTGACTGCCCACAAATCTTCACCACATTGTCTGCTTTTTGTTTTTCTTTTATGTTGTTCCTGACTTCCCATGTCACCCATGGTTGCCTCATTGCACCCCCTTTGTAAGTTTCTTTTTTCATTGGATGATTTCTGCTGTGCCTCTTGACTTACCTCCAGAAACTCCCATCGTTGCTGCTCCATGGTCTTCTCTGCTAGGCTCCCTATCCAATCAGTTTGTCCCTCATATCTTTACTCAATTGCAATACTGTTGCATCTAATTCCAGCTTCTCTCTCTCAAGCTGCAGGATAAATTTTATCCTATTACAGACACTGCCCCCAAGGGTTCCTTCTGCTTAAGCTCCGTAGTCAAGTCTGCCTCATTATACATCACCAAATCTAGAATTGGTTGTTCCCTCGTGGGCTGTATCACAAGCTGCTCCAAAAGCCATCTCATAGACATTCCATGAATTCTTCTTCGGATCTGCTGCTTACCTAATTTTCCCAGGCCACCTGCATATTGAAGTCTCCTGTGATTATTATAATAGTTCCTTTCTTATATGCCTTTTCTATCTCCTGATTTGTTTTCTTCTCACATCCTGACTACCGTTAGGAGACCGGTACATGACTCCCCTCAGAGTTTTCTTTCCTTTATGGTTCCTCAACTCTACCCACACAGATTCTATACCTTTTGACTCTATATCATGATGTGGAGGTGCTGGTGTTGGTCAGGTGTGGATAAGGTTAAAGGTCACATGACACCAGGTTATAATCCAACAGATCTATTTGAAATCCCAAGATTTAGGAATGTTGCTCCTTTGCTGGGTGACTTTACCCGATGAAGGGACAGTGCTCTGAAAGCTTGTGATTTCAAATAAACCTGTTGGATTGTAACCTAGCATTGTGTGACTTTTGACCTTGACTCTTTATCACTTCTTGTTCTCAATTCAATTTCATTTCTTACTAAGCAAGGCATCTCCACCCCCCTGACCATCCTTTCAATAGAACATGTATCCTTGGGTATTTAGTTTGCAGCCTTAATCCTGTTCCAGCCATGGCTCTATAATACATCATACTTGCCAATTTCAACTTGCGCTACAAGCTCATTTACTTTGTTTCATATACTGTGTGCATTTAAGTTTAACACTCTCAATCCTGCATTGACTGCTGACCCCTTACCTGCACATTCTCATTCTCTCTGCCTTATAACTTGCTCTGGAAACTTTAATGACCTCTGCTGAGTCCGACCCACTTTAAATTTTTCTGTAATATTCCATGCAATTGAACCCACCCCACCCATTCACAATTTAGTTCAAAGCCCTATCCATAGCCCTTTTTATGCAATTCACCAGTACTTTATGGTACCACCATGATTCAGGTGGAGCCCATCCAATCGATACTGCTCCCTCCTTCCCCAGTACTGGTGCGAATGCGAATTTAAACCCATTTCACCCACACTAATCTTTTGGTTCCCTCGTTAATCTTGTTGACCCTGTGCCAATTAGATTGTGGCTCATGTAGTCATCCAGAGATTACATTTTGGTTCTACTTTTTTAAATTTAGCCCCTGGAGCTGTTTATATTCCCTTATCAGAACATTTTCCACTTACATCATTGGTATCTATATAGGTCATTACAGCTGGATCATTTCTATCTTACTCCAAGTTCCTCTGACGCCTAAGTAAGATATCCTGAACCAGGGCACCAGGCAGTCAGCACAGTCTTCAGGACTCTCAATCCTGATCAGAGAGCAATGTCTATTTGCCTAACTATACTTTCCCCAATTACAACTGCATTTTATTTTTCTCTTCCCCCTTGAATGATTCTCTGTACAATGGTGCTATGACCAGTTTGCTCATCCTCCCTACAGCTTCTGCTCTCATCCACATAGCGAGCAAGAATCTCACACCTGTTAGACAAACTCAAGGGCTGAGGCTCCTTCAGCACTATCTCCTGGATCTTTCTACCTACCTCACTCCTCGTCTCTGACCACTGACTGAATCTAAGGGCATGTGACTACCTCCCAAAACAAAGGATTCAGATAATTCACTTCCTCCTTAATGTGCCTCAGTGTTCAAAGCTCAGACTCCAGCTAATCAATTCTGAGGCACAGTTCCTCAAGCAGCTAACATTTGCCACAGACATGGTCACAATGAAACACAATAGAGTCCACCAGCTGCCACGTCATACAGGTACAACACATTATCTGGCTCCGTATCTCTATTTTATTTATTTAATTTTTAAATTGAATTTTTGAAGATTTTCTATTTGTCTTTTAGTTTGTAATCTGTAAATATTTCCCCTAGTTACCTTCAAGCTGCAAGTAACCTACAACAGATATTCAAATTAGTAGCCAGTTACCAACCAATACGGTTTTCCTGCAATATCACTCTTTTTGTGCTGGATCCCCGATCCTAGGCTTCAATTTAGTTTGTTAAAAATATTTTACAATCTATCAGCCAAAAAAGCAAGTGAAAAGCACCCCTTTCCCTCTGCACCAAATTACCACATTGCCTCCAAATTCCCTGAACTATACACTCTCTCGGGCTGTGCCTCACTCAAGATGTGATCTCTCCCGCCTATTCGTGTGCAGCTTACTGGTCCAAACATTACAAGACATTTTGCTAAAAAACTAAATTCATATTTTCCAACAGCATTCTATACTTCTGTACAAATAAAACTTTATATAACTCACTTCTCAGAACCATATTTTATTCATACACTCTCATGACACCTGGTTATAAGATCATTAATCACCTTTGCCAAGTTAGACCACGGCCAGGAGGAAGAGGTAAAAGAAAATAAGTTTAAATCATTCCACCTACTTCTTGAAACCCTATGCTTTTTTCTTGCCCCCATTAGAAATATAGCGTTATTTGCAGAATGAATTTCCGTGTAGTCAACATCACTTCCATACAAGAGATTCTTAAATCAAATACTCAAATTTACCACATAGTCAAACTTTCATTCTGCAAGAAGACCAAAAAGAATGTATAATAACATTTTTGCCAATCTATCCTGGATGACAAGAGACACAATGAAGTATAAATAAATAGGTGTCAGATTAATGTACATATTCATGCTCACATTCACATTACCAATTCAGGCCAATTATTGGGAGGCATTGTCTGTCAAATGACTAACAATAGTTTGTTTTCCTTTTAGAATATAGGAGAGGTCTTGAGCAAAATTTTAAGGAAAATGGGAAATCTATCAAGGGCCTAGAAAAGGCATGTTTTTCACTCTGATTTCATTATATAATTGAAAATTTACTTGTGCACAAATGCTGTTATATAACTGGTCTCCTCTGGCATACTTAACACCATTAAATTATTCTCAAAAGGCTAATTTGGTCTTTTAAAGGATGCAAATGAGAAAATTATAAAATTTGAAGTTATGTGAAACATTTACTTATTCATGCACATGGTTTGCTGAGTACTTCCAGCATCGTTTTGTTAAAAGGTTTCCTTAATTTGGAAACAATTATTCATTAAAATTAAACACAAGTACACATTAACTTATATTCCATTATTTTTGCATTATTCCTTTTCCTTCAACTTTGTTCAGAATTGCTGGTGGTCACATAAATTGAATATTGGATCGCGTTTTTGTCTTCCTTCCCAATAAATTTGTTCTTATGATTGGGTACCAACACCAGAGACTTTTCTTTTTACTTACTGTGCCTTTCTTACTGCAAACTTTTAACAAGTTAGCTTCAAGTTTGATGACTGCACCAGAAATTCTGGATTTGTTGTGAATTTATTACATTAGACCAAAACACGAACAGAGGCAGGACTGTACTGCCTTGTGAGCTGAAAAATACAAGCAAAAGTGTCAGGTTAAACTACTTCTTTCTTGTACTCAGGATAAATTCTGTTGTCAGTCTTCCCTTTTTCAAGATTCTTATGTGCTGAAATTTCTACCACAAGTGGCAGTGCGTAAACAAGCACTTGGCTTCTTCCACCTCCCAAAAAACAAACAACATTCATCAGCTACGTTTAGACAGGCACACCAAGACAAAAAAAAATTCTTCATTTAAAAAGTCTGAGCAGTTCACCCCCTCCCCAAAGAGAGGCACCACCGAACTGCATGAGTAACAAAAAGGAATGTCTACACGGGCAAAACAAATGTCCAATGGTTAGCACTGGTGCCTCGTAGCACCAGGGACCCAAGTTTGATCCTAGCCTCAGGTGAATGGCTGTGTGGACTCCCGTGTCTGTGCGGGTTTCCTTCCACTGTCCAAAGTTGTGCAGGATAGGTGGATTGGCCATGGGAAACAGAGTTACAGGGATGGTGTGGTATGCTTTTCAGAGACTCAATGAGCTCGATGGGCTGAATGGCCTGCTTCCACACTGTAGGGATTCTATGATACAAAACCCCTGGTTTATTCTCCAGAATTAGTCCCCTAAAAATCGGCAAAGCTCTAAATTGCAGTTAATACAATTCTGGGACCGTCTTCTCAGAAAAGTCTTTGCAACATTTCCTGCAGTAATGAAACCCTAAGGTTTGCAGTCCTATAAACAGTCTTCTTCCACTCAAACTTTGTCTGTACGCACAAGAGCCCCTCCATCCCGCGCCTCTCGATCCAGGTTTCAGGAAATGTTAAACAGTGAAAACTGGTGGAGAGAAACATTGCACCAGAGAACTTCAAAGGGATGCTCGAAATAGTTTCAGCAACAACAGAACTAAAAAATACAAACTGAGTTTCCAAATATACTGTTCATCAGGGTATCACATGGGATTTAAATCTCTCTTTGTCCAACAACAATTTAAATCTCTCTTTGAAAAACAATAGCAAAATTCTGACATAAAACATCTGAAAAACAGAAAACAAAGTCAAAAATGGCAACCAATGTATTGCTGACTTTGGTGAAGTATCTTTTTTATCCTTCTGCACTTCAGTTTTTCCAGAGTTAACAACACAATCTTTCACCAACCTCTGTTTAGCCTGTATGAGCGCCTTTGCCTGGTTCCATTCCTACAGAAACTAAAATATCTGTGACGCCTCTGTTTACACACCATTATCTCTGGCCCCGAAGAATACTCTAGGTCCACTCATCTCTCATCAATTTCTTTATTTTTCTGAAAATGCTTGACCTCATAAGTACATCAAAACGCTCAGCTCTACTGCAGCACACCCTCTTTGAACTGCCATAATGCCTTCAAATTGTCAGATTTTTCTTCCCACTTCCAGCAAAAGCTGAAACAGAATTTCATCCCATTTAATATTAGGAAAAAATGAAGCCATTAACTCAGTTGCCTGTCACAGATTCCATTCACTAAGCATCAGCTCTATTCCTCTCCTTGGGCAAATGTTCAATGTTAAACAAGATCTCTTATGTACTGGCTAGCTATTTTATCCTGATCTTGTATTGGTTCCCCCCACCATAAATTTGAGCTGATTCAATTTGATTTGATTTATTATAGTCACATGTACACAAGTACAGTGAAAAGCTTTGTTTTGTGAGCAGTTCAGGCAGATCATAGAGTGCTTAGACACAGCGAGGCATACAAGGTCATGGTTGCACAGGAGATGCATAAAGCAAGATTAACATTAGCAAGGGCAACATTATTTGAAATTAGAGAGTTTCATTCAGCAGTCTAATAACATCAGAGTAGAAGCTGTTCTTGAACCGTTTGATGTATGCGTTCAGGCTTCCGTACTTTCTGCCTGATGGAAGAGGTTGGAAGAGAGCATTACTGGTGTGGGAGGAGGTCTTTAATGATGTTGGCAGCCGTTCCACGGTAATGAGTGGAGACCATGGATGGGAAGTTGGTTGCCGTAATGGTCTGGGCTGTGCACACAACTTTGTGTAGTTTCTTACAGTCCTGGGCACTGCAGTTGCCATACCAGCCCATTATGCACCGGGATAGAATGCTTTATATGGTACATCTATAAGAGCTGGTCAGAGTTATTTTGGACATGTCAAAATTCCTAAGCCACCTGAGGAAGAGGAGGCATTGTTGTGCCTTCTCAGTTGCCCCATCCACGCAGCAGAGTGGTGGGGAAAGGTCAGTGAGGTGGGAATTAGTCAGTGAGGTGGGAGGAAGAATAGAAGATGGACAGGTTGTGTCAGGTCTAGGAGGTGGGATTGA
Source organism: Ginglymostoma cirratum (assembly GCA_024137785.1). NCBI lineage: Eukaryota > Metazoa > Chordata > Chondrichthyes > Orectolobiformes > Ginglymostomatidae > Ginglymostoma > Ginglymostoma cirratum. Next base: position 80,469,750 of record JAHRHZ010000012.1, read on the forward strand.
AAGCGAGGGTTGGTCATGAGATGAGGCCAGGGGTGGGGAAATTGTGAAACTGGTAAAGTCCACACTTAGGCCATTGGTCTGTAGGCTCCCAAGGTGGAATAGGAGGTGCTGCTCCTCCAATTTCCTGGTGGCATCATTGTGACACTGGAGGTGGCCCAGGATGGACATGTCACCCAGGGAGTGGGAGGGGGAGTCGAAATGGTTCGCGACCAGAAGGTGTTGTTGATTGTCGTGAACAGAGCACAGGTGCTCTACAAAGCGGTCTCCAAGCCTCCGCTTGGTCTCAACAATGTAGAGGGGGCCACATTGAGAGCAGCGAATGCAATAGGCCACATTGATGGATGTGCAGGTGAACCTCTGTCTGATGTGAAAGGTTTATTTGGCGCCTTGAATGGAGGTGAGGGGGGGGGGGGGGGAAGGTGTAGGGGCAGTTGGAGCATTTCCTGCCAAAACATCAATTTTGCTGCTCCTCTGATGCTGCCTGGCCTGCTGTGTTCCACCAGGTCCACACTGCATTATCTCAATTTCTCTAGTCTTCCAGCATTCCCTACACCTACCAGCCTTGCCCTTCCCCCTAACAAGAACATATTGTCTCTGAATTCTTCTGATCTCATTTTGGAAGGCTTCCCAATTCCAGCCATCCCTTTACCTGTCAATATTCACCCCAATCAACTTCTGAAAGCTCTTGCCTAATACCATCACAATTGGCCCTCCTCTAATTTAGAACTTTTAGATCTGGTATATCCTTTTCTTGTACACACTTATCAAATTCCTCTCCATTCTAACCCTTAACACTATAGCAGTTCCAGTCTGTGTTGGAAAAGTTAAAACCCCTTACCATTACCACCCTATTATTTTTACAGCAAACTTTTCCCACTGACTATTGTGGGTTCTATAGTACAATCCCAATAAGATGATGATCCATTTCTTATTTCTCAATTCCACCCAAATAACTTCCCTGGACGTGCTCCAGGAATGTCCTCCCTAAGTAAAGCTGTAATGTTATCCCTTAATCAAAAATGCCATTCCCCTTCTCTCTTGATCCCCTTTCTATCCTTCCTAAAGCATCTATACCCTGGAACATTAAGCTGCCAGTCCTGTCCATTCCTGAGCTATGGTATCCCAGATCCATGTTCCCAACCATGCTTTGAGTTTAGAAAGTGTGGAGCTGGAGGAACACATCAGGTCAGGCAGCATCAGAGGAGCAGGAGTGTTGACATTTTGGATCTGGACCCTTCATCATGACTGGGGATGGGCAAGGGAGCTCAGAAATAAATAGAGGGAAGGTGGATGGGGCTGGGGAAGGTACGTAGGATGGTGATAGGTGGATGCAGATGTTGGGTTGTAGAGATTGGTCAATGGGAAGGGGGGGTGGATGGGCGAGAGGGAAGATGGACAAGTTGTATCAGGTCAAGGAGGTGGGAATGAGAGGGAGGGCTGGACGTGGGATGAGGCGGGAAGATTTTGAAGCTGATGAACTCTACGTTGAGGCCATTAGGATGCAAGATCCTGAGATAGAAAACAAGGTGTTGCTCCTCCAGTTTATATGTGGCCTCATTTTGAGAGGAGGTGGCCTAGGATGGACAAGTCGCCAAGGGAGTGGGAGTTAAAATGGCCAGTAATCAGAAGGTGGCATTGATTGAAGTGTACCGAGGGCAGATGCTCTGCAAGTCAGTTCCTCAGTCTGCGCTTAGTCTCCCCAATATAGAGGGCACCATATTGGGAGCAGCAGATGCAATAGACCAAGTTAGAATACGCACAGGTAAATCTCTGCTAGATATGGAATGATTGTTTGGGGCCTTGGATGAAGGAGAGAGGGGAGGTGTAGGAGCAGGTGTAGCACTTCCTGCAGTTGCAGGGAAATGTGCCAGGTGTGGTGGGAAGGTTGGTGAGGAGCGTGCAGCTGACAAGAGAGTCGCAAATTGAGTGGTCCCTATGGAAAGCAGAGAGGGGTGGGGAAGGAAATATCTTTTTGGTGGTGGTGTCAGATTGCAGGTGGCAAAAGATTCTGCATTGGATTTGGAAATTGTGGGGTGGTATAAGAGAACCAGGCAGCGGCAGTGGCAGTGGCGGTTGTTGTTGTTGTTGAATTACAAGCTTTCAGAGCACTGCTCCTTCATCAGGCGACTTCGCCAGAAATCTTGTGATTTTGAATAAACCTGTGTGTTGTGTGACTTCTGACCTTGGGGCAATGCTGGAAGTGGATTCCATACGAGCTTTCAAAATAGAGCTGGATACATATTTGAAAGTGAAGAAGTTAGAGGGCTAAGGAGATAGGGCTGGAGATTGGGCCTAGCTAGTTAGCCTTTTTGGAATAAGGTACAGACACAATGGGTCAAATAGCCTCCTTCTGTACTGTAAAATTCTACAATTTCAAGATTCTACAATTAGACACTTGGGAGTATTTTCAGCATTCCGAGGGAACTCTGTCATAGAAGAGACCAAAACAGGCTGGGAGGCCAGAGGAGGTCGATGTTAGTAAGGAAGATGTACTAGGAATTTTGAGGAACTTGAAGATAGATAAGTCCCCTGGGCCTGATGGCATTTATCCAAGGAATCTATGGAAAGCGACAGAAGAAATCGCAGGGCCTTTGGCGATGATCTTTTCGTGCTCACTGTCGACGGGTACAGTACTGAAAGATTGGAGAGAAGTAAACATCATTCCCTTGTTCAAAAAAGGAATAGGGATAACCCCGAAATTACAAGTCAGTTAGTCTTACATCAGTGGTGGGCAAATTATTGTAAAGGGCTCTGACAGACAGGATTTATGATCACTTGAAAAGGCAGTTTGATTTGTGATAGTCAGCATGGATTTGAGGGATAGATCACGCCTCACAAACCTTAGGGAATTCTTTGAAGAGGTGATCAAACTCGTGGACGAAGGTAGAGCAGTCGACGTGGTATACATGGATTTAAGTAAGGCGTTTGATAAGGTTCCCCATGGTAGGCTTATGCAGAAGGTAAGGAGGCAGGGGATAGGGGGAAATGTGGCAGATTGGATTCAGAATTGGCTGACCATTAGATGACAAAGGGCAGTAGTGGACAGAAAATATTCAACATGGTGCTCAGTTATGAGTGGTGTACCACAAGGATCTGTTCTGGGTCCTCTTCTATTTGTGATTTTTGTAAATGATTTGGATGAAGAATATTGGGAATGTAGGGCGAATCTGAAACGAGGAATTAAGAGGGCTAAAAGGGGACATGAGATATCTTTAGCAAACATGGTTAAGGAAAATCCCAAAGCCTTTTATTCATATATAAAGAGCAAGAGGGTAACTAGAGAAAGGATTGGCCCACTTAAGGACAAAGAAGGAAAGTTATGCGTTGAGTCAGAGAAAATGGGTGACATTCTTAACGAGTACTTTGCATCGGTATTCACCAAGGAGAGGGACATGACGGATGTTGAGGTTAGGGATAGATGTTTGATTACTCCAGGTCAAGTTGGCATAAGGAGGGAGGAAGTGTTGGGTATCCTAAAAGGCTTTAAGGTGGACAAGTCCCCAGGTCCTGATGGGATCTATCGCAGGTTATTGAGGGAAGCGAGAGAGGAAATAGCCAGGGCCTTAACAGATATCTTTGCAGCATCCTTAAACACGGGTGAGGTCCTGGAGGACTGGAGAATTGCTAATGTTGTCCCCTTGTTTAAGAAGGGTAGCAGGGATAATCCAGGTAATTATGGACTGGTGAGCCTGACGTGAGTGGTAGGGAAGCTGATGGAGAAGATACTGAGGGATAGGATCTATTCCAATTTGGAAGAAAATGGGCTTATCAGTGATAGACAACATGGTTTTGTGCAGGGAAGGTCATGTCTTACCAACTGAATAGAATTCTTTGAGGATGTGACAAAGTTGATTGATGAGGGAAAGGCTGCAGATGTCACATACATGGACTTCAGTAAGGCGTTTGATAAGGTTCCCCATGGCAGGCTGATGGAGAAAGTGAAGTCGCACGGGGTCCAGAGTGTGCTAGCTAGATGGATAAAAAACTGGCTAGGCAACAGGAGACAAAGAGTAGTAATGGAAGGGGGTTTCTCAAATTGGAGACCTGTGACCAGTGGTGTTTCACAGGGGTCTGTGCTGGGACCACTGTTGTTTGAGATGTACGTAAATGATTTGGAGGAAGGCATAGGTGGTCTGATTAGCAAGCTTGCAGATGACACGAAGATTGGTGGAGTAGCAGATAGTGAAGGAGCAGATAGTGAAGGGGACTGTCAGAGATTACAGCAGAATATAGATAGATTGGAGAGTTGGGCAGATAAATGGCAGATGGAGTTCAATCCGGGCAAATGCGAGGTGATGCATTTTGGAAGATCTAATTCAAGAGCAAACTATACAGTAAATGGAAAAGTCCTGGGGAAGATTGATGTACAGAGAGATCTGGGTGTTCAGGTCCATTGTTCCCTGAAGGTGGCAACGCAGGTCGATAGAGTGGTCAAGAAGGCATATGGCATGCTTTCGTTCATCGGACGGGGTATTGAGTACAAGAGTTGGCAGGTCATGTTACAGTTGTATAAGACTTTGGTTTGGCCACATTTAGAGTACTGCGTACAGTTCTGGTCACCATATTACCAAAAGGATGTGGATGCTTTGGAGAGGGTGCAGAGGAGGTTCACCAGGATGTTGCCTGGTATGGAGGGCGCTAGCTATGAAGAAAGGTTGAGTAGACTAGGATTATTTTCATTAAAAAGACAGAGATTGAGGGGGGATCTGATTGAGGTCTACAAAATCATGAGGGGTATAGACAAGGTGGATAGCAAGAAGCTTTTTCCCAGAGTGGGGGACTCAATTACTAGGGGTCGTGAGCTCAAAGTGAGAGGAGGAATGCTTACGGGAGATATGTGTGGAAAGTTCTTTACGCAGAGGGTGCTGGGTGCCTGGAACACATTGCCAGCAGAGGTGGTAGACACAGACACGTTAGTGTCTTTTAAGATGTATCTGGACAGGTAGATGGATGGACAGGGAGCAAAGGGATACAGACCCTTAGAAAATAGATGACAGGTTTCGACAAAGGATCTTGAACGGCACAGGCTTGGAGGGCCGAAGGGCCTGTTCCTGTGCTGTAATTTTCTTTGTTCTTTGAAGGAGTGGAAGGGTGGATTAGCAAGTTCGCGGCTGATACAAAGGTGGGTCGTGTTGTGGACAATGCGGAGGGCTGTTCTAGGTTACAAAGGGACATTGATAGGATGCAGAGCTGGGCTGAGAAGTGGCAGATGGAGTTTAACCCTGAAAAGTGTGAGGTGATTCATTTTGGAAGGACAAATTTGAAAGCAGAATACAGGGTTAACAGAAAGATTCTTGGCAGTGTGGAAGAGCAGAGGGATCTTGGGATTCATGTCCACAGTTCCCTGAAAACTGCCACCCAGGTGGATAGAGTTGTTAAGAAGCGTGTGTTAGCTTTCATCAATAGAGGGATTGAGTTCAAGAGCCGTGAAGTAATGCTCCAGCTGTATAAAAAAGCCTGGTCCGGCCACATCTGGAGTATTGTGTCCAGTTCTGGTCATTTCATTACAGGAAAGATGTGGAAGCTTTGAAAAAGGTGCACAGGAGATTTACCAGGATGTTGCCTGGAGTGGAGGGAAGGTCTTACGAGGAAAGTTGAAAGAGTTGAAGGCTTTTCTCTTTAGAACGACGAAGGATGAGAACTGACTTGATAGAGATGTACAAAATGATCAGAGGTATAGATAGAGTGGACAGCCAGAGACTTTTTCCTGGGGTGGAGGTAGCTATTACGAGGGGGCATAGTTCTAAAGTGAGTGGAGGTAGATATAGGGGAGACGTCAGAGTTGGTTCTTTACTCAGTGTTCAGGGTGTGGAATGCATTGCTGGAGCGGGTAGTGGAGTCAGCCTCATTAGGGGCATTTAAGCAGCTATTATACTATCATCCATCTGCTGATCTAAGATAGGGGTGGAGGTTAGACAGACCTTAGGATTAGGGTAAAAGTTCGGCACAACAGCGTGGGCTGAAGGGCCTGTACTGAGCTGTACTGCTCTCTGTTCTATAAAGATGCCAGAGTCAGAGAAATTTCGCAGGTGTCTAAAACAAGGTCTTTGAAAATGAAGAATTGGGATCCCATGTAAAGGATACAGAGCTTTAATGGGACTTCATGATCCCTAATGGCAGTAACATCGGACGGCACAGTAGCTCAGTTGTTAGCACTGCTGCCTCATAGCACCAGAGACCCGGGTTTGATCCCACCCTCGGGCGACTGTCTGTGTGGAGTTTGCACATTCTCCCCATGTCTGTGTGGGTTTCCTCCCAGCCCAAAAACATGCAGGCTAGATGGGTCTGGGTAGGATGTTGACAGTCGGCGTGGACTCGTTGGGCCGAAGGGCCTGTTCCCACACTGTAGGGATTCTATCTTAAGATCTACCTTGGCTGCCTCGGACATTTAAATCCTAGCTTGGGGGTTATTTGACTGCAGTTTGTCTGTTCCCACATAATTACTTCATGTTAATATAAGGCATTATATGCATATAAGGTTTAGATTGATTATCTTTCCTGCTCAGTAACTATTGAGCCATTTTGCTTATGGTTGTTTTGTTGAAGCCTGCATGATATTTTGTTTTTATATTCCAATTCAATCCTGGTATCCTGCTGTTTATTTTCTTACCTTTAGTTTTTTCCCCACATTGCATTCTTTACAAGATTATGGTCTGTCAGATTGTCCCATATTTTTATAACAGGATTATAACACAATTGTGTCCTATACTCTACATAATCATATTTTAGACAATTCTTAAGCATGAAGAGTGTGCGGGGAAACATTGTTACCCCACACCCAAACTACTGTGATCCTCATTATTACATCTTATAGTCTGATAAAAGTAATTCTTTTTATATGTCAGACTCCTCCTGCTTCCTGCAAAAAAAAACAAAGATCTAGAGTAAAATATGAAAACAGTTACACAAACTACTTTGGATCATGAACTGAACTCATCCAATATTCCACTATTCATAACACACAGAACATTAAGAATGCACCAACCGAATTTTTACAGCAATATATTTAAACTAGTATATTAATCAAAGTTTATCTCACCACAAACCAGCGTCCAACTAAGGATCTGGTGTATACATAATGGGCAAAACCCAATTACTTGGCAGATTTTCACATGCAACACAAATGTCTAGCAACCATATGCAAGTTTAAGACAAAGACTGACATGTATTTAAGTAAGACAGACAGGTTGAAGTGAGCATATTCAACAAACGTGACTACATCAATGAAATGCAAATAGTGCTCAATGATGGTCCTAAGTTCATATCAATAGGACATTACAACACAGCCTCACTCGACAGCAAGTTGCAGAGGCACTTTGGTTTTGTTTTTGTTTCCGAGTGCCGGTGAAACTCAGCTGTGTCTGGCAGTAACTGTCAAGAGAGAAACAGTTAACATTTTGAGTCTGATAGGACTCTTCTTCACAATTGCAGTGGTAGTTGTTGCACTTACATAGGGCATGTGACCAGTCTGGTGGTATATATGTTAAGAATAATTCTCGTGGCACACTACTATGTACGGATGCCCAAGATTACTTTCATCTTTTATAGCCCATTTTTTGAGAGCTTGCACAGGAATTGAGCAAGTGATTGAATGAACTGCTACAACTAATTTTGAATAAGGTTTCAACATAACAGTATGGAGATGCCTTCACTTTCACAAAGACCCACAATACTGCATTGCTGAATTGGCTTGCAATGTCAAAACAGCACAATGTACCAAAGGCGGCTCGGTAAGTCACTATATCACAGCAACTGATCAGCCATAAAGTGTCTGAATTTGTTTTCATTGAACTCATGACTCAGTAAGTGGTGCAGCTGAATTCAGTTTCAACAACACCACATATATCCAAATAGATGGTTTCACCATGTGATCCCCTCCTGGTCTAGCTAACATCTTAGTCAATTACCATGAGAAGCATGTTTTTGATGGAATGACCACTAACTTCCTACCCCTTGCATGTTTGATACATAGATAGCATGTTTGTATATTCAAAATTTTCAGCTGCAAAGAATATACTTACATAGTCAAGTAGACCTGCATTCAAATTTGCCAATATGAAGCAATCAAACAAGCTTCTCTTTCCTTGATGTGTTAGTTGAGAATCGGTCAGTGGGTTTGTCTATTACCATTCTTTACTACTGTAAACCTATGTTCACTGTTCAGTATGGAATTTCGGTTAGAATTTCTGCAGTTCCATCAACTTTACTGGCAACCTTTTGAAAAAGGCCCTTGCCATCTGCTCACCATACAAGCTTGATGAGGAATCAGGGTACATCAAAGCTTGGAAAATGGCTACTCTAATTAAAGCACTCACTGCACATCACAGAATCTTGAAGAGCCTGTCGCCACCATCTTGGCCCTGAAAGGTGCCCAGTCTACCTCCAATTACCCTGGAAGGAAAAGGTGTCTCAAATACTTGACCAACAGATGAAGTTAGCCATCTTACATTGCTACTGTGTAGTAAACAAAAGTGCTATTTGCCTCCAACAAGGTGATGCAGTCAAGTCAAAAAGACATTTTGCCCACCATACAATACCTGTCAATATCTACAACAGAAAAATTGAAAGAGTAATGGAACACTCTCCACTTGCCTGAATGAGTGTAGCTCCAACACTGAAGAAGCTTCACACCATCACACGACAGACAATATATTCTGCTTGATGTGCATACCGCTGCCACTGGGTTGCCAAATCTACAAAATGCACTGCAGCAACTCACCAAGAGCACTTTAGCAACACCAAGATCCTGGAAAAAGCTGCAAAGTCATCGCTTTGATAGGATTTGTCAAAAGAGCCTTCATGCTTGCCTATATTGGTTAGTGCTTTGAGTATAGGAGTTGGGAGGTCATGTTGCAGCTGTACAGGACATTAGATTTTTGGAATAATGCATGCAATTCTAGTCTGCCTGCTATAGGAAAGGTGTTGTGAAATTTGAAAGGTTTCAGGAAAGAGTTATAGAGATGTTGTTAGGGTTGGAGGGTTTGAGCTATTGGGAGAGGCTGAATAGGCTGGGGCTAGCTTTCCCTAGAGCATCAGAGGCTGAGGGGTGACCTTATAGAGGCTTATAAAGTCATGTGGGGTGAATAGCCAAGATCTTTTCCCCAGGCTGGGGGAATCCAAAACTACAGGGCATAGGTTTAAAGGTGAGAGGAGAAAGGCTGAAGAGAAACTTAAGGGGCAACTTTTTCACGCAGAGGGTGGTGCGTGTATGGAACAAGCTGCCAGTAGTGGAGGTTGGTACAACAACATTTAACAGGCATCTGAATGGGTATGCGAATAGGAAGGGTTTAGAAGAATATAGGCCAAGTGCTGGCAAATGGGACTAGATTAACTTAGAATATCTGGTCAGCATGGACAAGCTGGACTGAAGGGTCTGCTTCTGTGCTGTACAACTCGATGACTCTACTCCATAAACGTTATATAATAATAAAGTGTTATCAATATTAAATAGAGGTACAGAAAAATTTAAGACATTTAATTCAGAACGTCAGCATACAAAGTGTATGTAACTGTATAGACAATTTAAACAGAGTCTGGATTGAATCAGTAAATCTAGTAAATGCAAGATTTTAATATCTGCTAAGTTATGAAGTGGGTGATGAGGAGCCCAATAATGCAACTCAAGTTAGGATCCTGTTAATAATGAGAATGCTTCAGTCAGACGGAGTATAAAATTTTATTGTGGTACACATTTTGATACTATATAAAACATTTGTACTTGTGATTTTTGGTTTTATTATGCAGCTGGGAAAGTCAACTAAGAGATTAGAATGGTGGCCATAGTTTAATTCCAATGAAAACAGTACTTGCAATGTCACATGTTACTTATCTGTCTAAATGTTGTGCAATTTTCGCATGCACGTGTGTACTGCAGTCATAAAGTAGAGATATATAACAAATGCATCTGACAAGCCCCTACTTTTGAAAAATAATCAATGCTAAGAAAGATGATGTTTTTAAGTCCTGGATAAAGTAATGCACTAAATTTAACAGTAAACAGCACATAGATGTGATAAATAAACTCCCTAATCACGAAGAATGCAGAATACTTTTAAAGTAACGTTTCCCTTTCTTGAGTCATTTTAAAAATTGCTTTACGTCAAATGTTTTGCATTAATGAACATCTAAAAAAACTTAACAGTTCTTGCATTTAGTGCTGAAAATCCTGTAACCAAGTTAAGAATGGATATGAAACCAATTTATTTGGAAAAGTAACAAATATATTTATAAATTGTAGAGCAATGATGTCACTTGTATTTCCTACGCTTGCCAATACAAAAAGGTATTGATGATAGACTTAAGTCATATCACATGCAAATCTGTATTTATTGTTCAAATTTCTGGAAGGTAAAAGGTTATCCGCAGATGAATAATTACACATTTTAAAAGTAATGCAGCTGAACCCTAATTAATTTGCTCAGAAATGCATACTATTACATGAAGGATTTGACCAGTTGAAAGGTTGAATAGGATCATGTATAAACTCATCTAGATACCACCATATTTACAACAAATTGAGGATTTATAGCATAAATCTACCAAGGATCTGGGGCTAAATGTGAAAATTGAATAGGAAGATTGAACAAGTAGCATTAGGTGATTTGCTAGCCATTAACACTATGTTGTCTGACTCCTCCCAATGCATAATTTCTAATTCCAAACAAAATGTAGCATGCTATCACATTTAAAATGAATTTATTACAGTTAAGTGATTTCTTTTTAACCTAAAATTAAAGTTGATTAGCAAACCTTCTTCAGCCACTTCCATCTTAATTTCAAACAGAATCAAGACCCTAGAAAATAACACATGCACACCAATATCAATGAAGGTAAGTATTCCTCTAAACGTGTGGCAACCAAAAAAGTCAAATTCCCATTTGACAGGTATGAAAAATAGTTTTATAGTATAATTAGCAAACATTCATTTAAGTAAGCAATACATTTTAACTTATTGTACAAAGTTAAACCTTTACACCACATTCTTATTTAAATACAAAATTACCAACTAAATCCTTTAGGCACACAGTTGTTATGAATGTTGCAAAAATACATTTATTATTACAAAATGTAGAGAAAATCCTGGATAAGAAACTGTAAGTGAAAGGTTTCTGGCCCTTAGTTGACCACATTTTGAAACAATCATTCTTTGCACACATTTGCAAGACAAATGCACTCAACTTCATTAGTACAGTTTCCATAATTTTAACTAAATGTTAAGACAAGTTCATTTTCTGTAGTTGGTCATCCTTATATTCAGTAGATAGTGATCTATTTCCACACATTCTGCAAATATAGCATGACATCCCTGTGCGACTTCTGGTTCACAAATATCAGGAGATCCTAATGAAGGATGCATTCTGATGCTTCCTTGATCAACGCTGCGGCCTTGTCTAACTCTTCCTCTGTTAATTTGATAGTAGTCACTACCCGCACACTAGGAATCCAATGAAAAGCTGTATTATTTCCAGAGCTGAAAGAGTACAAGTAGTTTACTTGACTATATCTATCTAGCGTTCTGGTCTTTGAAATTCCAAACTAAGTAAGTAAAACTCCTTTTAATTATAAAAGGCGGTTTGCTTGAATGCCCTTTGCTACAAAATCTATTAGACACTTATGGGGAAGGATCATACTCCAATTTGGGTCTCTACATGAAGAAATGTCCCTTTAAATGAAAATAGCACAGCTACAGTAATTAGGTAATTCCCACGAATATTATGTAGAATTCCCACACAAGAAATATCTAGTTAAAGGACAAGTCATTAAATTGAAGGGAAATTATGACCAGGTCAGTTGGAATAATTGACAACTCTAGTGGCAGAATGTGACTAAATCTATGTTGAAACCTCAATTATTCACTGCATTTATGAACAACTTAGATAACGGGGATATAGGCAAGGATAGACACAATCACACACATAGGTATCCAGGTTTTCCAAGAATAGAAATACAGGTAACAAACCAGATAGGAGCACAAAATTATAAAACATTTTTGGATGATGTACATGGCAAAAATATGGCAAACAGATTTTAATGTCATTCAACGTGATCATCTATCTTGGATCATAAAGTCATAGAGATCTACAGCACGGAAGCAGGCCCTTCAGTATAACTTGCCCATGCCACCCAGTTTTCACAATTAAACTAGTCCCATTTGTCTGCATTTGGTCCAAATCCCTCCAAACCTATCCTATCCATGTACTTGAACAAATGTTTCTTAAATGACAAAATTGTATTCACTTCCACCACTACCTCTGGCAGCCTATTCCAGACACTCACCACCTTCTGTTCAAAAACATTGCCCCTTTGGACCCTTTTGGATCTCTCCCCACTCACCTTAAACCTACATCCTCTAGCTTTAGACTCCCCTACCATGATGAAGAGTTGTTGGCCATCTACCTTATTTATGCCTTTCATGATTTTATTAACCTCTACAAGCTCACCCTTCAGTCTACTACACTCCAGGGAAAAAAAGTCCCAGGCTACCCAACCTCTCCTTATAACTCAAACCTTCCAATCCGGGTAGCATACTGGTAAATCTTTTCTACACTGTTACTAGTTTAATAATATCCTTCCTATAGTAGGGCAACCAGAACTGCATGCAGTACTCCAAATGTCAATGTCTTATACAGCTGCTATACTCAATTCTCTGAACAATGAAAGCATGCATGCCAAAAGCCTTCTTCACCACCCGACTCCCTGTGACTCCACTTTCAAAGAGCTATAAAACTGTATCCCTAGATTTGTGTGTTCTATAACACTCCCGAGGGTGCAGCCATTGACTGTATAAGTTCTGCCCTGGTTTGATCCACCAAAATGCAACACATTGCATTTATCTAAATTATCCCTCAGCCCACTGGCCCAGTTAATCAACATCTTGCTACATTCCCAGATAACCTTCTTCACTGTTCACTATACCAATCTTGGCGTTAGCCACAAACATACTAACGATACCTCCTAAATTATCATCTAAATTATTTATATAAATGAAACCATTGTCAACTGTTGGAAAATCCCATCTGGTTTACTAATTGCCTTTAGGAAAGGAAATTTGCTATTCTCACCCACATGTGACTGACTTGCAAATTTACTAACCATGCCTCCTACCTTCTCATCCAAATCGTTTATATAAAGAACAAGCAACAGTGAACTCAGCACCAATTCCTGTGGCACACAGTTCTTCACAGGCCTCCAGTCTGAAAAAAAAACCCTCTACCACCACCACCTTCTGTCTTCTACTATTAAGCCAATTTTGTATCTAATTGGCTAGGTCTCCCTGCATCTAGTCAGATTTAATTTTACTCAACAACCTACCGTGCAGTACTTTGTCAAAGGCATTGCTAAAGTCCATGTAGCCAAAATCTACCACACTGCCCTCATCTTTTCTGGACATCGTTCAAAAAACTCAATCAAATGAGAGACACTGTTTCCTGCACACAGTAAAAGGTAAAATAAGGGTACTTTCCGAACAGTTAAAAATTAGAAATTAATGTAGGTCTAAGGAGAGTTGGCTACATAGAGATACAGAAAATAATTAATGAAAAGGGCCAATGGAATGCTGGGCTTTATGCTGACAAGGAAAAGATTATGGATGTTATACTTACATCAAGCTCTGGTTAGACTAAACCTGGAATACTGTACTCTGTTTTAGGTACCACACTTTCAGAAAAATACTAGAGCAGAATGATTCCTAACCTCCAAGGTTTAAATTATGAGGAGAGATTACACAAATAGCACTGTGCCTTCTGAAATTTAGAAGGAAAAGAGATGGTGTGACTTAGGACACTAAAAACAGATAGAGAGACGCCTTCCGCTGACTGGGATCTCAAGGAGGACAAATGCAAGACTAGTTCCAATGGTTTGGGTTTCAGGAATGAAGTTCAAAAGTTCTTCAGATACAAGGTAGAAATTTTTAACACTCTTCTGCAAATGGCAACTGATGCTTGAATATTTCATTAATTTTAAATTTGAGATTGATAGATTTTTGTTAACTCAGGATACTAAGGGATATGTGGCAAAAGGCATGCACTTGAGTCACAGATCAATCATGAGATCAGAATAGCAAAACAGGTACAGGGGCTATATTGCCTTATTCTTGTTATCTTTGAACTACACCCAAATAAGGATCAAAATTTCAGGAGTGGAGAGAAAGGCAGAAGATTCATAGAAGCAAAAAGTCTGACAAAAGTCCGCAAAAAAAAAAAACTGTTGAAAAGTTCCTAACTGACAACAGGTTTAATAGCACTGAATGCAGCCTGTTGTAGATTGGCCTTAAAAGGAGATCATTCTCCAAATATAAGTTCCTTACTTGTAACGAAATCAGCACAGCAAAAGGAATAAAAGAAAAAAGAACAAGTGGAAGATATCAAGTTAAGAGTAAACAATGCTGAATCAAAATTAGGAAACATTTTTACAATGGCTTGAACTTTACTGTAACATTTTACTGAAACTGACATCAACTCTAGAGACCACACAGGGACAGAATAACACTGAAATCCAGAATCAGTTTTTAGTAGTTATGCTACTCTCCAGAGTTGCTACTGATTGTAATCAATGAGAAGTGGGTCATCAATGCAGAACACAGATTGCAGCAGATCAAGAAGGTCGCTCATCACCTCCTCACAGGCAACTAGGGACAGGCAATAAATGCTGACCCAGCCAGTGACTCCCACATTCTACCAGTGGTAATTTGAAAAAGCAAAATTAATCAAAACTGACAATTTATGTAGTGACACATGAAAAATCCTGGAAAAAGCTGCATAGAGTCATACAGCATGGAAACAGACCCTTCAGTTCAACTATTCCATGCCAACTATGTTCCCAAACTAAATTAGTCCCAACTTGCCTGCATTTGGCCCACAACCCTCCAAACCTTTCGTACTTGTGTACTTATCCAAATGTCTTTTAAATGTTGTAACTATACCTGGATTTACTATTTCCACTGGCTGGTTCATATGTGGAATGAACTACTCTTTAAAAAAAAAAGTTAACCCTTTTCTTTTTCAAAACTCTCTCTTCTCATCTTAAAAAAATATGCTTAGTTTTGAACTCCCCCACTTTAAGGAAAAGCCCCTTATGATTTTATAAACCTCTTTCATGTCACCTCTCAACCTTCTACACTCCAGTAAAAGTTCCAGCCTATTTTTATAAAAACCCTCCATTCTTGGCAACATCCTGGTATATCTTTTCTGAATCCTCTCTAATTTAATAATATCCTTCCTATTAAATCAGAGCGACCAAACCAGCACACAGTACTCCAGAGTGGCCTCACCAACATCCTGTACAACCTCAACATGACAACCCAAATCTGAGCAATGAGGCAATCGTGCTAAATGCCTTCTTAACCACCCTGTCTACCTGTGCATCTTTTTGAATGGTTTTTCAATGCCATATTAGCTTCATAATTACTGCTAGACGCCTTCACTAGCTGTGAAAAGATCTGTGAAATGTTAAATTTCCCTATGATAAAATATTTAATTTACTATTTTGAAAGTTTAAAACATGATCCAATCATAAAACGTGATCCAATCCATCCAATCATCTTACCTGATCCAATCATAAATCATTATTTAATTTGCTACCTGAAAACTAAATGCTTTTGACTTTTTAGTTTCCCTTATGTGAATACTTTGATATGATTGCTTACCTGCTTGATTCTCTTGATCATGTGTAAGATTTAAACGGTCAACAAAAACGGACCACAAAATCCAGCAAATCAGAATTATTACAAAATATATGAGCAACAGTTACCTTGGAGGAGGCAAAACTCTTTCTTCTTTATCTAAGTAACGTGCTTGAGTTAATGCGATCCCTCGTTTCATGCACTGTTAAAAGGTAACATTTTGATTAAAATAGTACAACTTAAATTTAAAAAACACATTCAGCATAAAAATCAACTGCTTCATTCCACAGACTATGCACGTAATAAAAAAAACCGTTTTGAAAATTAAGTCTTTGGCAATAATTATGAACTACCCTCTCCATTGATCAAACTGTTTGGTATTTTACCTGAACTAAAGCACCACTTTTCAATTATACCTTGATATCAGTCACACATACTATACAAGTTAAACATCCAAATAAAAACATGCTATTGACCTTTCACCTGTGCTCCACTCTTGTCCCTTCTGATCACTCACAACAGTGTGATTGGGTCCCCATTGTTCTCACTTTTCATCCCACCAACCTCTGCATTCAAAGGATCATTCTCCGCCATTTCAAACAACTCCAGCGGAATGCTGCCACCAAACACATCCTCCCCTTACTCTCTGTCTGCATTTCACTGCAATCGTTCCCTCCATGACATCTTAGTCCATTCTTGACAACCAAAGTCACTCCTAACACTCTCCATCTTTCCCATGCAACCACACAGTGTGCAACACCTGCCCCATCACCACCTCCCTGCTCATCATTCAAGGACGTAAACAGTCTTTTCAAGTGAAGCAGCATTTCACTTGTACTCTTCCAAAGTTGTGTACTGTGTTTGCTGCACTCAATGTGGCCTACTCTACACTGGAGTAACCAAATGCAGACTGGGTGATTGCTTTGAAGAACACCTCTGTTCCATGCACAAGCATGGCTCTGACCTTCCCACAGCCGGTCATTTTAACACAGCGTCTTGCTCGCATGCCCACTGTCTGACCTCAGCATGCTGCAATGCTCCAGCGAATCACAGCAAATTGGAGGAGCAACGTCTCATCTTCAAAATAGTCACTTTACAACCTTCTGGGCTCAACATTGAGAGCAACACCTTCAAATTGTGAACCCATTCCTTCCCTTTCTTTTAGCTTGGATTGTTACATTGTCTGTCACCTTCTCTCCCCTCCCCCTATTTCAGCAGGACTGTCTATTCTTTCCAGTCTGGCAGTTAGCCACACCATTGTTCTGCCATTCTCACATTCTGATCACTTAATCAAAACTATCAACAGACTTTTTCTCCCAATAATCCAACACCACACCCTCTCCCCCCACAACTATTGCATAAATGCTGCCCCCTCCACCCTTCACTTCAGCTCTAAAGAACAGTCAACTAGACTTAAAATGTTAACTTGATTTCTCTCCATGGATGCTGCCTGACCTGTGATCGCCAGCACTTTTTCAGTTCAGATTCCAGGATCTGCAGTAATTTGTTCTTACATTCTGTGACTATCAATCTGCTAACAACAATAGCATAATAATGAGAAACAATCTTGGGAAGGAAGAAATACAAAAACTTACTTCAAGTTTATAGCAAGTTTAGTATGTAAAATGGTACAAAACAAATATGTGCCACAACATTTTGTACAAGCTTTATCGCAAGTTATCAACTGAGGTTAGTACCACCACACGTTTCATAGACTCCCTACAGTGTGGGAACAGGCCCTTCGGCCCAACAAGTCAACACCAACCCTCAGAGCATTCCCCCCAAGACCCATCCCCTTATAACCCACCTAATCTATACATCCCTGAACACTACGGGCAATTTTGCATGGTCAATCCACCTAGCCTGCACATCTTTGGACTGCGGGAGGAAACCCATGCAGACACGGGGAAAATGTGCAAAATTCGAAAAGACTGGAATCGAACCCGGGTCCCTGGCGCTGTGAGGCAGCAGTGCTAACTACTGAGCCACCGTGCAGCCCATTTCATCGGGTTTAGTGTACAACACTTGAAAGCATTTGCACATTGCGGCTTTAAAAGAAAAACTCACGTAATCAACAATTTCCTGAAGTAGCTTAACATCGTTCTCTCGCGATCCTCTGCTCCTTGCCAACACCAGGTGAATGGCTGGAGAAAATGATTCACCCACAACTTTGAGGCCAGAGATACTGCAATATTAAAATATATAAATCTGAAGAAAATACTTAAATCTATTATATAGACATTTGAAATCATAAAAGATGCAATGTCACAACATAAGAACTGGTCAATAATATCAGTTATACAACTTCACATGGTATACAAATGTTACAGTTAGCTTGACCAAGTTAGCAAAACTGTCTTAACCAAAATCAGTAGAGCTGACATTTCAGAACAGAACCAACTTTGGCCTGTTCAGGAGAACGTTCTAGTTTGATGACATTACATAGAGTGAAGTTCTTCTTGTGGTCTGGTCAATGTTCTTCACTCAGCCAACAAATTTATTCTGTTTATTTTACAAATAAAGCTACAAAAGTCACATTGTTGTTTAAAAATCTCTCTGTGGGATGATCAAGTGTCATGCCTTCTTTTGTAACATAGATAAGACAATAAATGTTCACATAAAGAGGCAACGGTTTGTTGCAAATTTTGGAGATAAAAACAATTGCCTTGATCCTCTGGAATTCGCCTACTGGTGTAACAGGTCCACAGCAGACAACATCTCCCTGGCCCTACATAACAAGGATACCTACATCAGCTCCTACTTATTGACTAAAAACGAAAAGAACTGCGGATGCTGTAAATCAGGAACAAGAACAAAGTTGCTGGAAAAGCTCAACAGGTCTGGCAGCGTCAGTGAAGGAAAAAGCAGAGTTAACACTTTGGGTCCGGTGATCCTTCCTCAGAGCTGATGGTGGCTGGGACAACGTTAGTTTATATGCAGAAAAAAGGGAAGGGGGATAGGGTAGGGAGTAAACGATAGGATAGAGCCTAAAAAGAGAGAGAACAGCAGTTGGACGGACAAATAGTTGATAATGATCAGGCTGGGTGGGTGAATAGTTGTTAATGGGGACTATTAGTGACTGACAAGAGGTGGTGTGTAACAGCAGGCTATGTGGTAACAAGGTCTGGTGTGTGAGGTAGGGGGCGGGGACATGGGAGAATTTTGGCCCTAAAATTATTGAACTTGATATTGAGTCCGGAGGGCTGCAGGGTCCCCAAGCAGAAAATGAGGTGTTGTTCTTCTAGCTTGCGTTGATCTTCGCTAGAACACTGCAGCAAGCCAGACACAACAAGGTGTAGAGCTGGATGAACACAGCAGGTCAAGCAGCATCAGAGGAAAGCTGACGTTTTGGGTCTGGACCCTTCTCCAGAAACAGACATGTTGGTCAGGGAACAGGGTGGTGCATTGAAGTGACAGGCAACAGGTAGTTCAGGGTCATTTTTGCAAGCAGAACACAGATGTTCTGCGAAGCAGTCACTTATTCTACGCTTCGGTTCCCCAGTGTAGAGGAGACCACATTGTGAGCAGCAAATGCAGTAGACTAGATTCTGGGAATTGCAGGTGAAGTGTTGCTTCACCTGGAAGGTATGTTTGAGCCCTTGGACACTGGGCAGGTGTTGCATCTTCACCGGTTACAGGGGGAAGATACTGTGGGGAGGAGGGAGGGGTTTGGGGGTGAAGGAAGTGTGGACCAGGGTGGCCCAAAGGGAACAGTCCCTGTGGAAGGCAAACAAGGGAGGGGAGGGGAATATGGCTGATGGTGGCATCTTGCTGGAGATGGCGGAAATGGCACCTAATGATTTTCTGGATGTGGATGCTGGTGGGAAGATAAGTAAGGACAAGGGGAAGCCTATTGCTGTTGCTGGAGGGTAGAGAAGGGATGAGGGCGGAACTGCGGGAGATGGGTCAGACCCAGTTGAGGGCCCTGTCGACCATGGAGCTAGGGAATCCTCAGTTGAGGAAAAAGGTGGACATTTTGAATGCTCCCTTCTCGAAGTTAACCTCATCCGAACATATACGACAGAGATGGAGGAACTGAGAGAATGGGATGGAGTCTTTACAGGAAGTGGGGTGTGAGGATGTATAGTGGGAGTCAGTGGGTTTGTAGTGGATATTAGTGGCCAGAAATGGAAACAGAAATGTTGGAGGAAGGGAAGGGAGGAGTCAGAGATAGACCAGATGAAAGCGAGGGCAGGGTGGAAATTGGAGGTGAAATTGATGAAGTTTTCCAATTCTGGACGAGAGGGGGAAGCAGCACCGATGATATCATCAATGTATCGGAGAAATAGTTGTGGGTGGGGGCTGGAATAGGACTCAAACAGGGAATGTTCTATGTACCCCATGAAGAGACAGGCATAACTAGGGCCCATGTGGGTACCCATGGCTACCCCTTTTACCTGAAGAAAATGAGAGGAGTTAAAAGAGAAGTTGTTGAGGATGAGCTCTGCCAAGCAGAGGAGTTTGGTGGTGGGTGGGGATGGCTCATGTCTTTCCTCCAGGAAGAAGCAGAAAGCCCTAAGACTCTCCAGGTGGGGAATGGACATGTATAGGGGCTGCACATCCATGGTAAAGAGGAGGCGGCTGGAACTGGCAAACTGGGAGTTTTTAAACCGGCGTAAAGCGTCAGAGAAATCATTGATTTATGTGGGCAGGGATTGGACCATGGGAGAAAGGACAGAATCAAAAAGACCCTAAACTACCCGTTGCCTGCCACTTTAATGCACCACCCTGTTCCCTGACCAACATATCTGTCTCTGGCTTGCTGCAGTGTTCTAGCAAAGCTCAATGCAAGCCGAAAGAACAACATCTCATTTTCCGCTTGGGGATCCTGCAGCTGTCCGGACTCAATATCTAGTTCAATAATTTTAGGGCCTAAACTCACCCATGTCCCAGCCCCCTACTCCACACACCAGGCCTTGTTACCACATAGCCTGCCATTACACACCACCTGTTGTTAGTCACTAATAGTCCCCATTAACAACTATTCACCCTCCCAGCCTGATCATTATCAACTATTTGTCTGTCCAACTCCTCTTCTCTCTCTTCAGGCTCTATCCTATTGTTTGCT
Organism: Ginglymostoma cirratum; assembly: GCA_024137785.1. Classification (NCBI taxonomy): domain Eukaryota; kingdom Metazoa; phylum Chordata; class Chondrichthyes; order Orectolobiformes; family Ginglymostomatidae; genus Ginglymostoma; species Ginglymostoma cirratum. Next base: position 80,490,437 of record JAHRHZ010000012.1, read on the forward strand.
CCTTACCCATTCCCCCTTCCCTTTTTTGTGCATATAAACTGATGTTTTCCCAGCCACCAGTACTGAGGAAGGGTCACCGGACCCAAAACGTTAACTGTTTTTTCCTTCACGGATGCTGCCAGGGCCGCTGAGCTTTTCCAGCCACTTTGTTGTTGTTCCTACTTATTGACTATAGTTCCACCTTCAACACTATAAATGCAAACAAATTCATCTCTAAACTCTAAGACCTAGATGCCAGCTCCCCAAGCTGTAACTGGATTCTCTACTTTCTGACTCAGGCCGCAGACAGTAAGAATAGGCAACACCTCCTCCACCATAATTCTCATTACTGGGTGCCCCGCAAGGCTGTATACTCAGCCCCCTACTATACTCCATATACCTCACAACTGTGTGGTCAAATTCTGCCACAATTCCATTTATACCACCGTTGTAGGTCAGATCTCAAACAACGATGGTAACGGAATACAGGAAAGATGGAGTGCTTAGTGGTATGCTGGAAAGACAACAGTCTCTCCATCCACATCAGCAAAATAAAGGAGCTGGTCATTGACTTCAGGAAGTGGAGTGAAGGACACACCCCTGTCTGCATCAATGGTACTGAGGTGGAGATGGTCGAGAGTGTCAAGTGCCTGAAACGGAGATTCAATTTGTCCTGGTCCATCTACGTTGATGTAGTGGTCAAGAAAGCACACCAACATCTCTACTTCCTCAGTAGACTAAGGAAATTTGGCATGTTCATAAGGACTATAACCAATTTTTAGAAATGCACCATAGAAAGCATCCTATCTGGATACATCACAGCATGATTTGGCAACCACTCTTCCCCAGACCACAAGAAACTACAGAGTTGTGAACACTGCTCAGTCTGTCACATAAATCAACCTTCAAAACTATTGACTGTCTACACTCCCTGCTGTCTCAGGAAAGCAACAAACAGAATCAAAGATCCTTCCTACTCCAGTCATACTCTCTTTCACCCTCTCTTGTTGGGCAAAAGATATAAAAGTTTGAACCCACTATACGAATGGATTAGAGAACAGCTTCCACCCTGCTGTAATCAGACTTTTGAGCAGACCTCTCAAATGTTAATTTTGACCTCTCTTTGTCTGCACCTCCTCTGCATTTGTAACACTGTATTCATCACTCCATTCTGCTACCTACGTGCACTTTATATGGTACGATCTGCCGGTATAGCACCAAAACAACACTTTTCACTATATTACATGTGATAACAATAAATTTATCAATAATTGAAAAAAAAATTAAAATATATATTATACAATGAATAAGCTGAAGGCTTGTGATACCAGGTTAGCCAGTAGTGAAAAGATTACAAAAGCTCAACGTGTACGTTTAAAGTTTTAGCAAAGATCTATAGCTCGGGATGTGGGTGAGGTTGTTGACTTGCTCACCGAGCTGGCTTGTTTTCATTCAGACGTTTCGACACCATGCCAGGTGACCTCATCAGTGAGGCCTCTGATGAAGCAAGGTTGTTCTACTCTACTTGGAATTTATACTGTCTGGTTTGTTGTAGGGAGTCGCGTCATTTCCGGCTTTGATTTGTATTGTATATGGGGTCCAATTCTATATGTTTGTTGATAGCATTAGGGGTTGAGAACCATGCCTCTAGGAATTCCCATGGGTGTCTATGTTTGGCTTGGGCTACTATGGTTACATTATCCCAGTTAAAGTGATGGTCTTCATTGACTGAGGGTAATGATATTAAAGAAAGTTCGTAATGTCATTTTGCTGCCAGCTGATATTCATGTATTCTGATAGCTAGTTTCCTTCCTGTCTGTCCAATGTGATCAATGTGCTAGGGTGTACTGAGTCCTCCTGTTGTCGGTTTAGTAGGCATCTGCAGATGAAGTTGCGGAGGTATCTGTTCATAGCGAAGATTTTGTATAGGGGCTTCTCCTCTTTCTTGTGTAGTTATGGAGTGCTGCAGTGTGTCGTGTCCCATTTAAATAGTGTCTTGATGCAGCTTTGTTTGTGGATGTTGGGGTGGTTGCTGTGGAAATTTAGGATTTGATCAGTGTTGGTTGCTTTTCTGTATACGGAGATTTGGAACTCCCCGTTGGTTATACACTCAACTCGGATTTCTAGAAACAGAAGTTGATGGTTGTTTTCTTCTTCTTTGTGAATTTAATCCTCGCGAATACGTTGTTGATGAGGTGGTGGGTCTCTTCTAATTTGTTTTGTTTAATAATGACAAATGTGTCTACGTACCAGATCCACAGTTTAGGCTGAATGCAGGGGAGGATGGTGTGTTCTAGTCTTTGCATGACTACTTCTGTGATGAGTCCTGAGATGGGTGACCCCATTGGTGTACCATTGATCTGTTTGTATACTTGACCATTAAAGACGAAGTGTGTGGTGACGCACAGGTCTACTAGTTTAAGTATGTTGTCGTTGCTGATAGAGCTGCTGGTCTGCGTTGCTACTTCCCTCCAGTAATGTGGCCAGTGTTTCTTTGGCCTGCGGGATGTTGATCAACATGAATAAAGCTGTGAAGTCAAAGGATACCACAAAGGATGCCATTGCTGATTTTTACGTTCTTGAGGGTATCGAGGAATTCTTGGGTTGAGTGGATGAACTGGGGTGATCCATCGATGAGGTGTTTCAATCTCTGATGTAGGTGCTTGGCCAGTTTGTATGAAAGTGTGCCCGGTAGGAATGCAGTACAATGAGTCTGGGGGGTGATGTCTCATTTGTGCACTTTAGGCAGTCCACAGAAGCAGGTGGTGTTCATGCCTTCTGGTTTCATTCTCTTGCAGTCTGTCTTGGTTATCTGTCCTGCATTCTTTAGTCTCTTCAGTATCTGGGGGATCCTATTACCTAGCTGCAGTGTTGGGTTTATCACCACCTGTTGGTACGTAGTTGTATCTGCAAGCAATGTCTGTGCTTTCTTAACGTAGATTTTTCTGATGAAGGGTCGAGGCCCAAAATGTCAAGCTTTCCTGCTCCTACGATGCTGCTTCGCCTGCTGTGTTCATCTGGCTCCACACCTTTCTTAACATAGTCTGGTTTGTTCATAATGACTGTCATGCGCCCTTTTTCTGCTGGTAGGATAATAATATTCTTGCCTTTCTTGATCTTATCTAGTGCTTTTCTCCCTGATGTGTTCAGGATGACCTCTTTGTTCATTCTGTGTAACATGGGGATTATAGTTTGTCAGGTGATGTGTTGTGTTTGAGAGATAATAGGTACTGCAGATGATGGAGAATGAGATAACAAGGTGTGGAGCTGGATGAACACAGCAGGCCAAGCAGCATCATAGGAGCAGGAAAGCTTGACGTTTCGGGCCTAGACCCTTCATCAGAAATGGGGGAGGGAAAGAGGGTTCTGAAATAAATAGGGAGAGAGGGGGAGGCGGAGAGAAGATGGATAGAGGAAAGGATAGGCAGAGAAGAGGCAGACAAGTTGAAGAGGCGGGGATGGAGCCAGTAAAGGTGAGTGTAGGTGGAGAGGTAGGGAGGAGATAGGTCAGTGCAGGGAGGACGGACAGGTCAAGGGGGCGGGATGATGTTAGTAGAGAGGAGATGGGGGTGCAGGATAGGTGAGAGGAAGAACAGGTTAGGGAGGTGGGGACGAGCTAGACTGGTTTTGGGATGTGGTTGGGGAGGGGAGATTTTGAAGCTTCTGAAATCCATTGGGCTGCAGGGTTCCCAGGCTGAATATGATTTGCTGTTCAGGTGGCATCACTGTGGCACTGCAGGAGGCCCAGGATGGACATGTCGTCTGCAGAACAGGAGGGGGAGTTGAAATGGTTCGCGACTGGGAGGTGCAACTGTTTGTTGCGAACTGAGCGCAGGTGTTCTGCAAAGCGGTCCCCAAGCCTCCGCTTGGTTTCCCCGATGTAGAGGAGGCCACAACGGGTACAGCGGATGCAGTATACCACATTGGCAGATGTGCAGGTGAACATCTGCTTGATGTGGAAAGTCTTCTTGGGGCCTGGGATGGGGGTGAGGGAGGTGGTGTGGGGGCAGGTGTAGCACTTCCTGCAGTTGCAGGGAAAAGTGCCGGGTGTGGTGGGGCTGGAGGGGAGTGTGGAGCGGACAAGGGAGTCATGGAGAGTGTGGTCCCTCCGGAAAGCAGATAAGGGTGGGGAGGGAAAAAGGTCTTTGGTGGTAGAGGTCGGATTGCAGATGGCGGAAGTGTCAGAGGATGATGCGTTGGATCCGGAGGTTGGTGGGGCGGTACATGAGGACGAGGGGGATTTTTTTTGGTTGTTATTGCAGGGATGGGGTGTGAAGGATGAGTTGCGGGAGACACGGTCGAGGACGTTCTCGACCACTGCCGGGGAGTGGGGGGCAAGTTGCAGTCCTTAAAGAATGAGGACATCTGAGATGTATGGGGAGTGGAATGCCTCATCCTGGGAGCAGATGCAGCAGAGGCGAAGGAATTAGGAATAGGGGATGGCATTTTTGCAGGAAAGTGGGTGGGAGGAGGTGTAGTCCAGGTAGCTGTGGGAGTCAGTGGGCTTGAAATGGACATCGGTTTCTAGGTGGTTACCTGAGATGGAGACAGAGAGGCCCAGGAAGGAGAGAGAGGTGTTAGAGATGGTCCAGGTGAACTTCAGGTTGGGGTGGAAGATGTTGGTGAAGTGGATGAACTGTTTGAGCTCCTCGTGGGAGCACGAGGCGGCGCCAATACAGTCATCAATGTAACGGAGGAAGAGGTGGGGTTTGGGGCCAGTGTAGGCACGGAAGAGGGACTGTTCCACGTAACCTACAAAGAGGCAGGCATAGCTTGGGCCCATGCGGGTACCCATGGCCACCCCCTTTGGAGGAAGTGGGAGGAATTGAAAGAGAAGAAGTTGCTGAGGGTGAGGACGAGTTCGGCGAAGCGGATGAGGGTGTCAGTGGAGGGGGATTGGTCAGGTCTGCGGAACAGGAAGAAGCGCAGGGCCTTTAGGCCATCGGCATAGGGAATACAGGTGTATAGGGCCTGGTCATCCATAGTAAAAATGAGGTGTTGGGGACCAGGGAATTGGAGGTTCTGGAGAGTGTGGGTGGTGTCACGGATGTAGGTAGGGAGTTCCTGGATCAAGGGGGTGAAAATGGAATCTAGGTAGGTGGAGATGAGTTCGGTGGGGCAGGAGCAGGCAGAGACAATGGGTCAACCAGGGCATTCAGGTTTGTGGATTTTGGGAAGGAGATAGAAGCGGGCGGTGCGGGCTTGGGGAACAATGAGGTAGGAGGCAGTAGGTGGGAGGTCACCTGAGGTGATGAGGTTGTGGATAGTTTGGAGCTCGGGGGGTGGGGTCATGAGCCGGGGGGGGAATAGGTGGTGGTGTTGGAGAGTTGGCGCCTGGCCTCAGCGATGTAGAGGTCATACTCTACTACGCCATACTACAACTGCGCCTCCCTTGTCCGCTGGTTTTTGGTGAGGTTGGGATTGGAGCAGAGGGCTGCAAGTTCTGCGGGGGAGAGGTTGGAGTGGGAGAGAGGGGTAGAGAGGTTGAGGCGATTGATGTCTTGACGGCAGTTGGAGATGAAGAGGTCGAGGGAGGGTAGGAGGCCTTGGGGTGGTGTCCAGGAGGAGGGCTTGTGTTGGAGGCGGGAGAAGGGGTCAGTAGAGGGAGGGTTAGGTTCACGGTTGAAGTAGTAAGCGTGGAGGCGGAAGCGGCGGAAAAACTGCTCAATGTCCAAGCGTGAGCGGTATTCGTTGATATGTGGGTGGAGGGAGACAAAGGTGAGCCCTTTACTGAGGATTGACCGTTCGTCCTCAGTAAGGGGGAGGTCTGGGGGGGCGATGGTGAAGACTCAGCAGGGCTCAGTGTTGCTGTCTCCTCTGGAGCTGCTGGCTGTGGAGGCAGTGGGCGGAGTATTGTCGGCATCAGCTGTGGGTGGAGTCGCAATGGAGTCGGCGGTGGGCGGGGTTGCGCCCACATCCGTGATGGGTGGAGCGGGGTAGGCAGCAGCAGCAGCAGTAACGGTAGCGTCTGTGGTGTTGGTCTCGGAGATGGAGGCGGTGGCTTCAGCAGCGATGGCGTTCGCTGTCCTGGAAGTGGTGTACCTGGCGGTGGCGGATGTGATGTCATCTGTGGGTTCTCCGACAGTGGCCTCATGGCCAATGGAGGGGGGGTACATTGTCGGGGAGGTCCTTGGTACTGCTGGGGATTTGGGAGGTGGGGGAAAGCCCGTTTTGGGTGGTAGGCACCAGTCAGTTTACTGTACTTACGGTTTTTGTGTCCACTAAAGCGGAGTAGAATTGTATGTTCAGGTTTTGGATCCTACGAAGAATAAAAAAAATAGGAGGAGAGGTCCTCTGCAGGTCTGGGAGAGGGAGGCTCTGAGGTGGGGTAGTCTCGATTGTCGTGCCTGGAGTTGCTGGCACATTGCTGCAAGTGTGTGTTTCAGGAGTCGCAGGGAGAAACGCTTCTGAAGGGTCTCAATGTTCTGAATGTAGATATTGTCACGGCTGGGGCCAAATTGGGAAGGCCTGAATGTGGACTGTAGTCCATTGAGGATGATCTGGTTCTGTAGACAGGTACTAAAGAAAGGTGATGTGGCTGTAGTACCTGGTTTACTTCAGGACATGGTCAAGCAGTTTCAAGGCCGAACAGATTGTGAGAGAGAGTTGCAATGGGAGAGAGATCCCCTGAGGTTTGTCCGGAGGGAGGAGGGTAACTTCTTCAGGGTAGGCATCCTTAAAAGAGGCTTCGCAGTGGGGTTAAAATTGTATCAGAGATAATAGGTACTGCAGATGCTGGAGAATCAGAGATAACAAGGTGCGGAGCTGGATGAACACAGCAGGCCAAGCAGCATCTTTGTGAGATGTTATTGGGATAACATCCCATTGATTTCTATATTCTCTATAAATTAATGCTCTTTATCTGCTTACACAGAGGTATGCAGGCACTGCCATAAAACTTCCTGCCCAACTAGAATTAGGTGTAACATTTTGTAAATCCTTATCTTCCTGTACACAAGTAGAAAAGACACTACCTTAAGCTTCCTGCCTGAATAGAACTAGGTATAAACTTTGTAAATCTTTATTTTCCTGCACAGGGGTATGTGGAAGCTGTCTCAAATAAGATTAGATGGCAACGTTTGTAAAGTGTGAGACTTGTAATCCTGTCAAGAATGTGACTTCTGTTTCTGCTAAAAGGGCCAGGACACTGACCTTTGTTCAAGCCAGACACTTCGGAAGCTTGAAATTACATTCTGTCACTTAGGCAACTTGAAATCACCTCCTACCGTTAGCAATCACTTTGCGAATGATTGATACTGTATCCTGCTTTATGTTTTTGAAGTAGTAATTGTTTGTGTTATCATGTCATTGTCTGATGTAGTGATTGTTTCATGTAACATGCCATTGTGAGATGTAAAATTGCTTTACGTACTATGCACTCGATAAGGTATAAAAAGTAGGGACTGTCCGCTGCTTGGGGAGAATTGCTTACGAGTCTCTGCACTCTGTGCCGGGTTGAGTACAGTGATCCTCCACAGCTTGTACTTGCTTTGTAATAATGGGGGATTTGTGTTTTTCTAAACAGGTCAGTGTCTTGTTATTGCATCAAGTCCATGAGGGTCTCCAAAAGTGAACCTAACAATAGGAGCAGGAAAACTTGACGTTTCGGGCCTCGACCCTTCATCAGAAATGGGGGAGGGGAAGAGGGTTCTGAAATAAATAGGGAGAGAGGGGGAGGCAGAGGCGGAGAGAAGATGGATAGAGGAGAGGATAGGTGGAGAGGAGGCAGACAAGTCGAAGAGGCGGGGATGGAGCCAGTAAAGGTGAGTGTAGGTGGAGAGGTAGGGAGGAGATAGGTCAGTGCAGGGAGGACGGACAAGTCAAGGGGGCGGGATGATGTTAGTAGAGAGGAGATGAGGGTGCAGCTTGAGGTGGGAGGAGGGGATAGGTAAGAGGAAGAACAGGTTAGGGAAGCAGGGCGAGCTGGGCTGGTTTTGGGATGCGGTTGGCGGTGGGGGGGGGGGGGGGGCGGAGGGGGAGTAGAGATTTTGAAGCTTGTGGTGTGTTTTATCAGTGAGACTGTTGTCTTTTAATGTGGTCTCAAGGGTGGCCATGAAGTCTGTTCGCATCTTTGTGGTTATACTTCAGTCCGCGCAATAAGACAGCTTTCTCAGTTTCTGCGAGTTTTCTGCTGGTTAGGTTTCTTATCCATGTGTCCGGTTTGTTGTTGTTTGCGACTTTGTGGTGGATCAGTTTGGTGAGTTTCTTCTGTAGTTTTTGTCTCTTGTTAGGTTTGGTTGTGTTGATTGATGGTAATGGCCTGTTCTGGGGTTGGAGTCCACTGCTGGTCCATAGTGTTTAGATACTGTGAATTTTGGTGCGAAATTTCCCATTAGTACCTGCAGAGTCAGTTATGAACATCATCACTCATTACTCGTAGCATTCTGCATCTGTTCTGTTCATCTATTTTGTATGCCTGTGGGTTACTGAGTGGAGGTTTGTACTGCACGCTGCAGGGCAGTAACTGGTTCTTGAGGCATTCATGGAGAAAGGGAAGTTGTTTGAGGGTACAGCACTGCTCTATATCAAGAACATATCAGAACTGACAACAAGACGCCTCAGACCACTAGGAATCATGGTAGCCCACAAACCCACAGCCACTCCGCAGCAAACATGCGCAAGGATTAAAGACCCCATTTCCCACAACATGCAGAATCAACGTGGTTTACAAAAACATGCAATGGCTGTCACAAACATTACAAATGAAAATGAACAAATGAAAAAGTATAGCACAGGAACAGGCCCTTTGACTCTCCAAGCCTGCGCCAACCATCATGCTGTGATTAGTCTAAAAACAAACCTGCCATTTTTTAAAATCCATATCCCTCTATTCCCTCCATATTCATGTACCCATCTGGGTGCCCGCTTCCACCACCTCTTCTGGTGAGCATTCCAGGCTGCTACCACACTGTGCGAAAAACTTCCCTCGCACATCTCCCTTAAACTTTCTCCCACTGATCTTGAACCTGTGCTGCTTTGTAAGTGAATCTTCAACCCTGGGAAAAAGCCTCTATCCATGCCTCTCAATTTTGTAGACCTCTATTACATTGGACAGACGGGAAGGAAACTGGCTATCAGAATACATGAACATCAGCTAGCAGCAAAACGACACGACAAACTTTCTTCAATTTCAGTATACTCAGACAATGAAGGCTATCAGTTTAACTGGGTCAATGTAACCATAGTAGCCCAAGCCAAACAGACATTCACAGGAATTCCTAGAGGCATGGTTCTCAATCCCAAATGCAATCAACAAACATACAGAATTGGGAACAAAAACACAGTTGCTGGAAAAGCTCAGCAGGTCTGGCAGCATCTGTAAAAGGGGAAAAAAAAAAGCAGTTAATGTTTTGGGTCTGGTGACCCTTCCTCAGAACATATATAGAATTGGGCCCCACATACAAACCCTTACAGATCAAAACCAGAAGTGACACGACTCACCACAATGGACCAGACAGTATAAATTTCAATCGGAGTAGAACCACATTGTTCCATCGGAGGCCTCACTGATGATGTCACCTAGCATGGCGAAATGTCTGAACGAAAACAAGCCAGCTCGGGGAGCAAGTCAACCACCTCAATGTGTATGTTTCATACTAATTTAGCAAATACTTATGTACTTACCCCTGCAATGCACAATGAATTCGCTGGCACTTTTGTCTTAATGCTCTGAAAATATCTACAGAACAGTTTAAAATTAGTACTGTATTTTATTCAATAAATAATATTTTATTATAATAATAATTTACTCAAATATTATGCATTCACATAATTCATTTATTCCAACTGCTGAATCATAAATTCTGCTTATACTCCAAAACATTTAAGCTGTATAGAAATCAGCACTATTTTCCCCCAAGGGCAATTAGAGATAAGCCTCGCCATAAATAGAAATGAAAACATTACATGCATAAATTAAAAATTAATAGGAGACATACTTCAAATTTGGCACTACATTATGCAAATATTTTTAAAAATTAAATCTCAATGTTGGTTTCCACAAAGCTGTTAGATCATGGAATCCCTACAGTGTGGAAACAGGCCCTCCAGCCCAACAAGTCCACACCAACCCTCAGAGCATCCCACCCAGACCCACTGCCCTATAACCCATCTAATCTACAGATCCTTGAATACTATGGGCAATTTAGAATGGCCAATCGACCTAGCCTGCACCTCTTTGGACTGTGTGAGGAAACCTGAGCACCCAGAGGAAATCCATTCAATTATCTACTTCAATGACATTCTCTTGCTTTCTCCCTATAGCCCTTGATGCCTTTGGTGATCAGAAATCTATTTATTTCATAAATATGTTCAGTGACTTTGTTTCCATACCCTTGTTGTAGAGAATTTCACAGGTTCACCAAATTTCCCAGCAATAAAATTTCTCACCTAACTGGCCTGCACCATATTTCAAAACAGTGACCTCTTGTTACAGACTGTAAATTCGAATAATGAATTTTGACTAAAATTTAAACTTCAAGTTAGGCTTCACTCTATGGGAATAAACTCAGCTTCCTGAGGCTGCTTCATTTTGAAACTGTAAGTCAAAAGCAATCATGGACCAGATCTATGTTAGTATCTTGATGCTCTAATAATTTAAGAATATATTGGCTCAGAATAAATTAGAGAGTAATTACAATACCTGGGTCATCCTCCATAATGTTGAGAGCTTCTATGGCAGCAGAAGCAAGCATTGGTGGCAAAGATGCAGAGAAACAATAACCTTGTCCTGAAAGACGCTTTGGAGAAAAACACAAACACATTAATTTAAATACAATTTTGGTAAACATCACCTCAAGAATATAATGATTAAGATTTCAGGAAAAGTAGTTTACCATTTTCAGATGAATTGATCAAACAAGTACATTCAAACAATGGACTATAAAAGAACAAAAGCAAAATTTAGGATTCTTCATATGATAGTGCAAACAGATTAATTGTGACTTGGTGGGAAGGGCAGTGGGAAACCAGAGGACTGGGAAGCTTACAAAGACCAGAGGGCAAAAAAAAAAAAAAAAAAAATAAGGGCGGGGGGGTGGTGGTGGGAGGAGATTAAATAGGAGGGTAAGCGAGCAAGTAATATAAATGAAGGCTGTAAGCGTTTCTTTAGCTATATAAAAATGGCAAAGAGAAACAAAAGTGGACACTGGACTACTAGGAAATGACAGTGGAGAGATAGTAGTGGGGAACAAGGAAATGGCTGAGGAACTGAATAATTACTTCGCGTCAGTCTTCACAGTGGAAGACACCAGTAATATCCTAAACATTCAAGAGAGTCAAGGGGCAGAGCTGGGTATGGTGGCCATCACCAAGGAAAAGGTGCTAGTAAAACTGATGGGCCTGAAGGTGGACAAATCACCTGGACCAGATGGACTACACCCCAGAGTTCTAAAGGAGATAGCTGACGAGATAGTGGAAGCATTAGTGGTGATCTTTCAGGAAAATTGCTAGAGTCAGGGAAGGTCCCAGTGGACTGGAAAAGTCGCTAATGCGACACCTCTGTTTTAAAAAAGGGAGTAAGGCAAAAGACGGAAAATTATAGGCCGATTAGCCTAACCTCGGTCGTGGGTAAGATTTTGGAGTCGATTGTAAAGGCTGAGATCTCTGAATATTTGGAAGTGTATGGTAAAATAGGGCAAAGTCAGCATGGTTTCATCAAGGGGAGGTCATGCCTGACAAATCTGCTAGAATTCTTTGAGGGAGTAATGAGCAGAGTAGACCAAGGAGAGCCAATGGATGTTATCTACCTGGACTTCAAGAAGGCCTTTGATAAGATGCCAGACAGGAGGCTGCTGAGCAAGATGAAGGCCCACAGTGTTAGAGGCAAGTTGCTAGCATAAACAGAAGATTGGCTGTCTGGCAGAGAGTGGGGATTAAGGGGTCTCTTTCAGGATGGCAGCCGGTGACAAGTGGTGTTCCGCAAGGGTCAGTGCTGGGACCACAACTTCTCACTTTGTACATTAATGATCTAGATGAAGGAACTGTGGACATTCTGGCTAAGTTTACAGACGATACAAAGATATGTGGAGGGACAGGTAGTATTGAGGTGGTGGGGAGGCTGCAGAAGGATTTGGACAGGTTAGGAGAGTGCGCAAAGATGTGGCAGATGGAGCACAACGTGGGAAAGTGTGAGGTCATGCACTTTGATAAGAAGAATAAAAGCATGGACTATGTTCTAAATGGGGAGAAAATTCAGAAGTCTGAAGTGCAAAGAGACTTGGGAGTTCTAGTCCAGGATTCTCTCAAGGTAAACTTGCAGGTTGAGTCAGTAGTCAGGAAGGCAAATGCAATGTTGGCATTTATTTTGAGGGGACTTGAATATAAGAGCAGGGATGTACTACTGGGGCTTTACAAGGCTCTGTTCAGGCCACATTTGGAGTATTGTGTGCAGTTTTGGGCCCCATATCTCAGGAAAGATGTACTGGCCCTGGACCGCGTTCAGAGGAGGTTCACGAGAATGGTCCCAGGAATGGAAAGCTTAACATATGGGCAACTTTTGAGGACTCTGGGAGTATACTTATTGGAGTTTAGAAGGATTGGGGGGGGGGGGGGTGCATCTAATTGAAACTTTCAGAATACTGAATGGCCTGGATGGAGTGGATGTTGGGAAGATGCTTCCATTGGTAGGAGAGTCTAAGACCAGAGGGGCACAGCCTTAGAGCAAAGGGAAGACCGATTAGAATGGAGATAAGAAAAAATTTCTTCAGCCAGAGAGTGGTGAATCTATGGAATTTACAGCCACAGAAGGCTGTGGAGGCCAGGTCATTGAGTAAATTTAAGACTGAGATAAATAGGTTCTTGATTATCAAGGGAATTAAGGGTTACAGGTAGAAGGCAGGAGAATGGGGTGAGGAACTTATCAGCCATGATTGAACGGCAGAGCAGACTCGATGGGCCGAAAGGCCTAATTTCTACTATGTCTTATGGTTTTTTAAAGAGGGAATTACTTAGAGTTAACTGGGCAGAATGACAGTCAGCAAGCAGTAACAGGAATTGGAGGAAGTAACATGACTTTTCAACAAAAATACCCCAGTAAGGAAGAAAGATTCTAAAGGAGGGGTTAAACCACGGAAGTTAAGGAGAGCATTAAGTTGAAAGTAAAAACAGACAGAGGAAGCCAAAGTTACTGATAACCCTAAAGACAAATAATTTCAGAAGCCAGCAAGGGACTAAAAAAAGATAAAAAGGTAAAGAAAATAAACAAGGGAAAAGTACGAGGAATACAACTTGACACTGACAGCTTCCTTAAGTATATGAAAACAGAGGTCAAAGTGAACATGGGACCCTCAAAGCAAATAAGGGAGGGACAGGACTCGCAGCTTAATATGCCAGGGTACAATGCTTTAGGCAGGGCAGAGGTGGAAGGAGGGGGGAGTTGCATTTTTGATTAAGCGGAGTATCACAACAGTAGTCAGATGAAATAACAGAGGGACCATCCAGCGAGGCTTTGTGGGTGGAGCTAAGAAATAAGAAGGGGGTCGTACTATATGCAGGGAGATTGCGAGGACTTGCAGGAGAAATAGGGTTGTCATAGTGGGGAGTTTTAATTTGCCAACATACAAAGAAAATTACAGCACAAGAACAGGCCCTTCGGCCCTCCAAGCCTGCGCCGATTGAGATCCTCTGTCTAAACCTGTCATCTATTTTCTAAGAGTCCGTATCCCTTTGCTCCCTGTCCATCCATGTACCTGTCCAGATACATCTTAAAAGACACTAACGTGTCTGCGTCTACCACCTCCGCTGGCAACGTGTTCCAGGCACCCACCACCCTCTGGGTAAAGAACTTTCCTCGCATATCTCCTGTAAACTTTCCTCCTCTCACTTTGAGCTCACGACCCCTAGTAATTGAGTCCCCCACTCTGGGAAAAAGCTTCTTGCTATCCACCTTGTCTATACCCCTCATGATTTTGTAGACCTCAATCAGGTCTCCCCTCAATCTCCGTCTTTCTAATGAAAATAATCCTAGTCTACTCAACCTTTCTTCATAGATAGTGCCCTCCAAACCAGGCAACATCCTGGTGACCCTCCTCTGCACCCTCTCCAAAGCATCCACATCCTTTTGGTAATGTGGCGACCAGAACTGTCCGCAGCACTCTAAATGTGGCCAAACCAAAGTCTTATACAAATGTAACATGACCTGCCAACTCTTGTACTCAATAACCCGTCCGATGAAGGAAAGCATGCCATATTCCTTCTTGACCACTCTATCGACCTGCTTTGCCACCTTCAGGGAACAGTGGACCTGAACACCCAGATCTCTCTGTACATCAATCTTCCCCAGGACTTTTCCATTTACTGTATAGTTTGCTCTTGAATCAGATCTTCCAAAATGCATCACCTCGCATTTGCCCGGATTGAACTCCATCCGCCATTTATCTGCCCAACTCTCCAATCTATGTATATTCTGCTGTAATCTCTGACAGTCCCCTTCACCATCTGCTACTCCACCAATATTCGTGTCCTCTGCAAACTTGCTAATTAGACCACCTTCCTCCAAATCATTTACGTATATCACAAACAGTGGTCCCAGCACAGATCCCTGTGGAACACCACTGTTCACAGGTCTCCAATTTGAGAAACCCCCTTCCACTACTACTGTCTCCTGTTGCCTAGCCAGTTTTTTATCCATCTAGCTAGCACACCCTGGACCCCATGCGACTTCACTTTCTCCATTAGCCTACCATGGGGAACCTTATCAAACGCCTTACTGAAGTCCATGTATACGACATCTACAGCCTTTCCCTCATCAATCAACTTTGTCACATCAGATTGGGACTGCCGTAGTGTTAAGGGCTTTGATGGAGTGGAATTTGTTAAATGTGTTCAGGAAAGTTTCCTCAAGCAGTATACAGAGGTTCTGACTCAGGAAGGGGCGAAGCTCAACCTACTCTTACGAAATAGTTCTGTCAATTTTAAATAATTTTAATTTTAAAATAGTTATGGAGAAAGACAAAACTGGCCTCCAGGTTCAAGTTTTAAATTGGGGCAAGGCAAATTTTGATGGAATGAGAGAAGAGCTTGCAGAGGCTAATTAGGAGCGTTTGTTTGTTGGCAAAGGGACCTTTGGCAAGTGGGAGGCCTTTATAAATGTGATAGCTAGAGTTCAAGCTGTGAGGGTTATATGTTCCTGTGAGGGTGAATGGCAAGATTGGGGAACCCTGGATGACAAGAGATAAAGGTTTTGTCCAGAAAGAAGAAAAGAGGCGTGGCTCAGGTACAGACAGCTGGCATCAAGAGAATCTCTGGATGTCTACAGCAGATACAGGAGTTTACTAAAGAAGGAAATCAGGAGGGCGAAAAGGTGGAACAAGATAGCCTTGGCTGAGAAGATTAGGGTAAATTCAAACAGATTTTTAAATGAATATTAAGAGGGAAAAGAATAATGAGAGAGAGAGAATAGGACCCCTCAAAGACCAAAGTGGGCGTGTCTGTGTGGAGCCACAGGAGATGGATGAGGTCCTCAAATCAATATTTCTCCTTTGTTTACAGTGAAGAAAGACATGACTTGGGAACTTGGGGAAGTTACTTGTGATATCATGGGGACAGTCCATATCACAGTAGAGGAGGCGTTGGAAGTATTAGAATGTATGAAGGTGAATAAATCTCCTGGTCCTGATCAGATATATCCAAGAACCCTGAAAAAGGCTAGAGAAGAAATTGTGGGGATTCTGGCTGATATATTTGCTTCACTGTTAGCCACAAGTGAGGTCCGAGAAGATTGGAGGGCAGCGAATGTTATGCAGCCCTTCTTGAACAAGGGCAAAGAAATATCTGGGAATTATAGATCAGTAATCTGTGGTAGGTAAGTTACTTGAGAAGATTCTAAGGGACAAGATATACATGCATTTCGAAAGACAGGGTTTGATTCGGAGTAGTCAGCATGGCTTCGTGTGTGGGAGATCATGCCTCACAAATTTGCTACAGTTCTTTGATGAAGTGACCAGGGCAGCAGATGTAGCCTATATGGATTTCTGCGAGATAGTAGGGACTGCAGATACTGGAGAATCCGAGATTACAAGTTGTAGAGCTGGATGAACACAGCAGGCCAAGCAGCATCAGAGTAGCAGGAAAGCTGAAGAAATTTCTGAAGAAGAGTCTAGGCCCGAAACGTCAGCTTTCCTGCCCCTCTGATG